>CP137671.1:16766071-17060485 GCA_037976565.1 Mesocentrotus franciscanus | reverse complement strand
GTGTATATGCCCCTCAATGTTCTTCAATGTTTATTCAAAAACTCATCATATATGTTTCTAAATTAAAGTATCAGTAATGCTGCCCCTAGAAAATTTCTGCTAAGTAGAACCTTCAACATGTATGAAGGGTCATAGCTAAAGGTTTGTTGAAGTACACTTACTTTAAAGTACTAAATTCATACTCATAAAAATGTATTTAAGTAAACAAAACAATGTGGATATCAACCTCTGTTTATGAGATTACTTGCATGACACTTCATGTAAACTGTGGGTAGGGTAGGTGTAGGGAATTGGAGACCACCAAGCTTAATTGAACCCATCACTGTCTGTCCGTGTTGGCTCCAATATTGCTATAGCGCCATCTGTGGCCTTTAACAACACTACTGCATATAACCAATTCATTCCGAAGACTACAATGCGTTCTTTCTCCGAGAAAATTGACAAAATCGACCAAGCTAACCAATTTTGATCGTAAAATTTTGCTCTGATATAAAAACACAATTTTCACTGAATGTTGTGGTGTATGCAGATATTTAGGGGTGGCTCTTAAAAAGTAGTTTTAAAAGGAAGTTTATGAAGTGTGCCAACCATCACAGAAAACTTATGGCCATTGTGTGTTGTGAATGGGTGTTGCAATGCACATTATGAATGGTGTCTGATCAGAAATATGTGTAGGCAATGGGGGACACCAGGTCAAAGATGGGGTCGTTTGTTGTGAATAAAGGGAAAACAGCAAAATTTGCATAAAATTCATGAATAAATAATTACTACAGAAATTGGAAATACACTCTGCCTAGAAGTCAAATCTACTGGGACTGAAGAAAGTTGTTTTAAGTTTTAAAAGTTTTAAAGTTGTTTTAATGATGTGACCAATGTGAAAGTCACGTTGCCAGGATAGTATTCTGAAAGCATTTTTTTTCTTCTAAATTCCATCATGGTGTCGTTCTCATTTCAATGCATTTCATATTAAGATAACTAGTTCTAATGTTTTATGATGTTAGTGTTATCGATGTAAAAGTCACGTTGTTAGAAAAAAAGAAGATTGACCATGCCAAGGCCAAAAAACATCGGACACTTTTAGTTGCATGAAAGTACAACAAATAAAAACATCACTATACAGAATGGGAAACCGATATGGGCCTACTTTCCCCCAGTTGTTCATTTCATGTTGAAAGGCACTATCATGAAACATATTTGGTTGTTCGTGTCACCATTCTAATTTGAATGCATTTCATTTTAAGAAGTTGTTTCTATGCTGTGAGTTTGATCAATGTAAAAGTCACATTGCCAGAATATTATTCTGACAGTAGTTAAACATAATTTAAACCACCCTATATACTGTAAACAAAAAACTACAGAAATATTTTGGGCCACATTGTTTTAAAATCGTTTCAAAATTACAGTAAGTTCATTGGCTGCATGTATCTTTTTTAAAAAGTGTTTGAACTAACTATAACAATCCCATTTTTATTCAAATTGTATTTAAACTGTCTTGATTTGTAACTGTCCCTTATTACCTACACATGTAATGAGAGAGACCTTTGGTGATGACGTCATTAATCATTGTTATCTTATTAATCAGTTACATCATGACCACAATTTTGTTACCAAATAAAGAGAAGAAGTTACTGAAGAGAATACAAAACTTTCTGTATGTGTAACATTTTTCATGTTTATGTAAATTATGCAAATGTGCTTAAGGGTCTCCAATTCCCCACACCTACCCTATACCTTTTTTCTTTATTGGTAGCATCTATATTCGAAGCATCGGAGTAGCTCTTTCATTCTAATTTTTACATGTAGTATGTAAATGAATTCTTCCTCTAGTGTCTAATATACTGTAAAATAATTAGTTGAGCATGTCTGATTCTGTACTACTGTTTTAATCATTTGATAATTATTCGAGATTATTTACTGGAAGAGATGAAGGATTCGTACTTAAATGTGCTTTTCAATTAAGGAGAGATGATTCTATTATTGAATTGTAAGTGTTCATTCATTGCATGAGATATGGAGGTGTTGTGGTAAAGTGGGTCATTCACTTGGCTCTTAATCGAAGGGTTCAGGGTTTGAGTTCTACCCTTGCATTTACATTCTGTGGCCAGACATTCATCCACATATATGGTCAGAGAGGTGAAGGTTTAAGGGTTAAACTGTCAGCAGATCACAACACTTAATAAACATGTATATGTAAATTGTGAAATGTATATATAATTATATACAATCTAGACGAATTAATGTCAGCGAGTACAAGCTATTTTGTTATATGTTATATCAACATCACATCTAAGATTTAAGTATATATCTGCTGATTGTATTACATTATTAGGCCTACTAAGCCAAATACTTATGAATGTTAAATGTATCATGTTCTTTCTTTGTATCTTAATAACTCACATCAATAGCCTATACTTAATTGGTTATCAGATACATGTATGTTTGTACCACCATCTATGAGTAAAAAATTTTGTCAGAAAGTGTAATTTGTAAAATGTTATAGTAGCTTAACATGTATGCTGTTTCGGCTGTAACAGCTCTGATTAGTCTGCTGTATTAAAAAGTGCTTAAAAAGAAAGACTCATTATTGTTGTTGTTTTTACTTTAGTTTGGACCAGCTCAAACTTGGAAAAATGATACTTCTTGAAGTCAACCGATGTTCATAAATTCATAATGTATAGGTTTACTAGAAAAAATATATAAATAAAAATGATTATGTTATATCATTTGCTGTTTTTTTTTTCGTCTTGTATATTTATTCTTTGCTAAACTTCATCCTTTTTTTTGTGTATTAGCATTTTTTCTTTTCCTAATTACTTTGGTGTATATGTAAAATCATTCCTAAGCATGCCATAACCCTTATTTGTAAACTAGGGAGTTATTTACCCAATCTTTGGTGTGCCATCACCTTCATTTGTGTAATTGGGAGTTATTTACCAAGTCTTTCAATATTATTGCTGAACTTAATTGTTGTATCTGTGTTTGCATTATTCCTTCCATAATTACTTTGGTGTATATGTATAATCGTTCCTTACCATGCAATTTTGTATACTAGCTAGTGAGTTATTTACCAAGTCTTTCAATAGTATTGCTGAACTTAATTGTATATATCTGTGTTTGCATTGTTCCTTCCAGAATTAATTTGGTGTATATGTATAATCATTCCTTACCATGCAATTTTGTATACTAGCTAGTGAGTAATTTACCAAGTCTTTCAATAGTATTGCTGAACTTAATTGTATATATCTGTGTTTGCATTATTCCTTCCATAATTACTTTGGTGTATATGTATAATCGTTCCTTACCATGTCTTTTGTATACTAGCTAGTGAGTTATTTACCAAGTCTTTCAATAGTATTGCTGAACAATTTTTGTTTGGATCTGTGTTTGCATTATTCCTTCCAGAATTACCTTCGTGTATATGTATCATTCCATACCATGTAATTTGGAATACTAGCTATTGAGTTATTTACCCAGCCTTTTCATAGTATTGCTGAACTTTAAAAAAAACTTTAAAAAAAATCTGTGTGTGCATTATTCCTTCCAGAATTACTTTGGTGTATATGTATATTTATTCCTCACCATATACTAGCTAGTGAGTTATTTACCAAGTCTTTCAATAGTATTGCTGAACTTTAAAAAAAAAATTTGTGTTTGCATTATTCCTTTCAGAATTACTTTGGTGTATGTGTATAATCTTTCCTTATCATGCAAATTTGTATACTAGCTAGTGAGTTATTTATCCAGTATTTTCATAGTATTGCTGAACTTTTTAAAAATCTGTGTTCGCATTTTTACTTTCAGAATTATTTTGGTGTTTACATAATAATCATTCCTTAGAATGCCGCATCCCTAATTTGTATACTAGGGAGATTTTTTACCCAGTCTTTTCACAGTATTGCTGTAACTTTTCTTTCTTTCTGTGTTTGAATTTTTGCTTCAGAATTAATTTTGTATATAATTATATATTTCTTTAATAGGGAGTTTTATTTCCTCATTTATTTCACATAATTGAATTGTTAAGCTGTGCTTCAGTTCTTTACGCTCTTTCACCAAATTTGCTCCATAATCAGTCATTCTAGATCGATATGTTAAGAGTAATACACAAATATTGCACACATGTATATTTATTTTGAATCTTACACAATATAAACTTAGGTTGTTGGTTCATGAAATGTGAGAATCATTTCGAACCGGAATAAACTGACAAAATGTATGAATAAAACAGAACAACATGTATGACTTAATAGTGTATTCTACAATGCATGTACTGAAATCAAACTTAACATTTTACTAGTTAGGAAACAGATATCGTGCAAAGGTGTGTATGCCTGGATTACATTTGCATCGGGCGCCGTACGATAAATTAGTATACGATGTTTCGTGCGATTTTGGGGGCATCGTAGGAGGCTACGGTCTACGATGTTTGTGTTTACATTATCTACGAGCATCGTGCCATTTCTTGTATTGGCCCTCGGGGGCAGGCCGGGGCAAATCCGTACAGAGGCTGATCGGAGATTGTACGGAAATCGTGCAATTTCAATGCAGTAGCCGTGCAGTCTCCGCAGCTTCCGCACGGAAATCGTACGAAGCCCGTGCAGCTTCCGTGCACAGGTTGCGCAGAGAAGGCGCGGTGATCGTGCAGCCGCCGTGCCGTTTTAAAGCGATTTTTGGCCTCCATGTTCACCGAAAAATCGTGCGTTTGCTGCACGATCAGCGCCAGTCCTCCGCGCGATGCCCGAGCGGGGATTGTGCAATGACACCTACGACATGTCTACGGACTACGGGCTTACGATTTTTCAAATTTGTTTAACTTTCTGCGAAACAAAATCGTAGAGGCTGCAGAGCCCCCGCGGAGCCCGTGAATCCGTACGAAAATCTCACGGCCGCCTCCTGCCTCCGTAGGGAGGCCCCACGGAAAAGGGGATACGGGGAGGATACGGGCTCCGTATACTAATCGCAGGCCAAATGTAATCCAGGCATAACTGCTTATGAATAAAAGATCATTACTTACAACATTCATTCTGTTGTAATTGTGCTAGCTGTAATAGCTGTGATGAGCTTGAAAGAGTATGAAATTGAGAACATCTGGGCAATGTTAGTGTTAATTGGGTTTTAATGATGTATTTATGGGTGTGTGTTGTGTGACGGAGGTGTTTGTATTGTGTGTTGTGTGTTGTGTGATGTGTGTGTGTGCGTTCTACAAAGACCACACCCCCTCTTGAAACTATATTTCTTGTTAATACATGCGTTAAAGTAAACCTGTCTGTAAAGACCCCCTGCCTAAAATACCATTTATTTTGTCTCTCTTGGCCGGTGTTTCTATATAGGTTGGTCTGTGATTGCATTTGTTACAGATACAGTTAACTCTGCATAAGTCAAATCTATTGGGACCGCAAAGGAAGACAAAATAGTTAGACTAATCATGGAGCTCCATGGACTAATGTAACATTTGACTTATAAGAAGTGTAACAAACACGTTTCGCATAGTTTAGTCTAAAAAAGAATTGATTCGATACAGGAGGTCGGGTAGTTGGTTTGTTTGTTTCACCTGACTGCTAGGAAAGCATGGGTACGCTTGTAAGTTTGTTTGTTTGTTTGTTTTATTTATTCACCATGTAAAATAATTGTTTACAGATAATAAAATTCAGTGGGTTACATCGAAATATAATACATAGTAGGAACAGTGCATAAACAAAAAATGTTTGAAGCGCAACGTCCCTAAGATAACATAGTTGATAATTATTAGGTTTAGATAGAACATGGCTTAAAATAAGACATTCTGTCGTTACAAAAATAAAAACAAAATACAAAATAAATGCTTAAATCAAAATCATACCCTTAGCATATTTGAATAACAAGCAAAAACAAGGGAATACACATTACCTCTTTTTGACAAAAATAGACCTATAAAATATGTACCTCAAAAGTTAAGAAACATATTTTGAGATAAATAATTCCTTCAGTTTCTTTTTAAATAACAAAAGGCTATTACAAGTTCTTATTTCCGGTGGCAAAGCATTCCAAATGTCAGGACCTACATATCTAATCGATCTGTGGGCTAAGGCACTCCTTGGCGTAAACAAATGGAAATCAGAAGAATGTCTGGTTGGATAGTTATGAATGTCTCTATTTAGAGTAAAATCGTTACAAAATGATAAAGGCAGTTTTTTTTTATTAAGTCGGTACATGAACACTGCAATTTGCATAAAATGAATATCAGTAACTTTCAAAGTTCTTAATCTGAAAAATAATGGGTCATTGTGATCGAAGTATCCAGAGCCACAACAAATTCTCATGGCTCTCCTTTGTAATCTCAAGATACCATCAGTATTTAATCTATTAATGGCCCTTACAATGTTACAGTAAGAAATACGTGAATGAATGAAAGAATTGTAAATAATGCACAAAATACGAAGTGGAACAAGAGGCTTTAACTTGTACATAACACCAATATAGCGAGACAAAACTCGAGAAAGATCACGCCCGTGTTCATGCCAAGACAAGCACTCATCCTTATAAATGCCTAGGAATTTGGTATTTTTCTTTTGTTGAATGGAGATGCTATCTATCTTTAATGGAACATTAGTTTGTTCAGTATGAGCACGAGTTTTAAAGTGGATGAAGTTAGTTTTACCCAAATTCAACGATAATTTATTGCATTTAAACCAGTTAGATAATTTTGGCAATTCAGTATTTAGTGTTTGAACAAGATTATCTAGGTTTGAGTGAGAGCAAAAATATTAGCGTCATCAGCAAATAATATATATTGTAGTAAGGAAGAGACATTAGAGATATCATTAACATAGATCAAAAAAAGAAGCGGGCCTAAAATAGAGCCATGGGGCACACAATACGTAATTGATGACATGGTCGATTTGGCATTATTAAATATTGTATATTGACTTCTACAAGAAAGGTAACTACGAAACCAAATTAAAGGTACACCTCGTATCCCGTAATGGTAAAGCTTGTGTAGAAGTATGTCATGATCGAGGGTATCAAATGCCTTACTTAAATCCATGAAAACTCCTATAACATGCTCGTGTTTGGCTAAGGCAGATGATACCCTATCATATAATTTTATAATAGCAAATTCCGTTGAATGAAATTTCCTGAATCCATACTGATCATTATTATTAAAGTAAACTGTTGTCAGTCAAAAATGTATATAGTCTATCATAAACGAGTCGTTCTAATATTTTGGAAAAACATGAAAGTATTGAGATAGGCCGATAATTACTGAATGAACTAGCATCGTCCTTCTTATAGATGGGTATTACTTTCGAAATTTTCATCATTGAGGGAAAACTACCAGAGAACAATGACAGGTTGATTATGTATAAAACGAGGGGCTTAATTATACTTCCAATAATATTTTTAGCAAATGTGTATTCATCTCATCATGTCCAGTTGAATGACTGGATTTGAGTGATGCAACAATCCTCATTACCTCAACTGGATTTGTAGGGTTAAACAAAATACTATTTACAGAGGAATCAAAAAGAGAATCACGAAAACTATTGCTACACCCTTTGATTTTCGAGGCCTGTTCAGCACCTATGTTTGAAAAATAATTATTAAAACAATTTGCAATGTCATGTGGGTCCTTTACAGTAATATCATTTTGCCTAAACACGATTGAATGAGAAACATGCCCCCTTTTCAGAATATCATTAATTATCTTCCACTTGGAGGAAGAATCATTTGCCTGTTCAAACTGTTTGGTATAATACATTCTTTTTGATATACGTATAATATGTGTTAGCTTATTTCTATATTTCCTATATTCCTGCTTCTTTCTATCTGAAGGGTTACAAAGACTTTTTTTATATAGCTTATTTCTTTGTTTAATAGATTTCAGAATCCCTCTGGTAATCCAAGGATGTTTGGGTAAATTTCTGCGAGTTTTAGTATATTTGGTATATTTATATTCAAATAGTTTGTTAATATTTCTAAAAACCTCTGATATGCAATATCAATTTCATTGCAACTTAAGACATCATTCCACGTCTCCGACATCAAATCAGTTTTAAACTTGCCAATATTATCCTCTGTAAATTTACGAACTTCAACCGTTTTCATTTTAGTTTTAGTTTTAATACAATTGGAAAAAGCAAAAAATGGGTAGGTGATCTGAAACTTCTGAATAAATGAGCCCTGCTTCAAGTTCAATGTTATTATCGGAAACATTGGTAAATATATTATCAATTAGAGTACTAGTATTCATATCTATTCTTGTTGGTTTTGTAATTGTAGAAAACATAGCATGAACATTTAACAGTGTATTAAAATCAGCAGTAATATCGTTGTCACAGAGCAAGTCAATGTTGAAGTCCCCCATGAAATATATATTTTTATTTTCTAAATTTAGTTTGTGAAGGAGGTTATCAAAATCATCCAAAAAGACTTTCTTGTCATTATTTGGAGGTCTATATACGATACAGATTATATTATTTTTTCCAGGAAGATTGGAAACAGTTTCAATAGAGAGCAACTCCGCACTCCTATGATGGAAAGAGAGGTCAGAGCGAAGTTTAAAAGACAAAGCATTGTTGATATAGAAAGCAACCCCTCCTCCTCTACCCTCCAATCTATCAGAGCGTATCAGTGAATAATTTGGAATGTCGTACAAAGGAGGTGAATTACTATGTAACCAGGTTTCACTGATACCTACAACAGAAAAGAAACAATCAAGAGAATCCAAGAGCAGCTGTACTTTGTCAAAATTCTTAGCAAGACTGCGAGCATTCATATGCAAATAAATGTGCGATTGACCTTTGTTCGGAAATCTTGTCTTGAACTCAGCAGGTAGGTAATATTCACATCTAACATTTGGACATGAAATGTAATCATCCGCCATCGATAAATCCACACATCTCTGAATAACACTTATTGAGGTACTGATGTTGTTGAATAAATACGGTCAATTGAGGTACATGAAAACAGTAAAATGCTACGGGGCAACTTAATAAAATAAAAACACTAAAAATTGTTTCTGTCAAGAAGTCTTGAGCATATAGAGGCATTCGAACAGAACATGAGGTATCTGCCATACCCCCAAAATATTAAAGTTGAACTTATAAACATTTGAGTATAATGAAATTCTATCTCTTAAATGTTATCAGTAGTATATACAGGGGTTGACTTAAAATAAAAGTGCATGATGGTCAACAAATGTGGTCTGCGCCCTACCTTGAACATGCCTGTATAAGTAGAGAGAAAAAAAAAATCGGCTGAGGCATACAAATATCTACGATATGCATGTTGAATTAAGGGATCACTCTGAATCATACCTTCAAAACTCTACAGTATTTAGTAGCGTAATAAACAAAACAAAATATGAGAAGGTTAGACAGTTTCTCCATTTCTCCCAAAAGAGACGAAAGGACTGTTTCGCCAACTTGCACTATTAAGTAGCATAATATGAGAAAATATAAACCGTTTCAACAGTTCCTTCTGAAAAAAACAAAGAAACCACATCCTCAAAAAAAACTTGTGGCACAATATAATATGAGAAAGTAAGACTGTCACTTAATTCCTTCAGAAGACTAAGAGAATCACATCATCAACTTTGCATTGTTAAATATAATATAATATGAGAAGGCATAACTATTTGTCCATTTCTTCTGGAAAAAACCCCCAAAAGATTAAGATATTAAAGAGATCACATCATCAAATTTGTAGCACAATACGATATGAGTAAGCAACAAGGGGACCGACGGCTTTAAGTTCTTTAAGAGGGACTTGGTAATGAGGATTAATGCCTTATCAAAGGGCACTAGCTCATCGAATTGGTTTCGAACCCGGGACCTCTCAGTTACGAGACCACTGCTCTACCACTGCGCCATTGATCGTGCCTCACTCACATGACAAATTTGACTTGTGTGACTTTGAATTATGCTGGGTCATGATGTAGGAAGTTTAATTTCAGATCGTGGTATTATAGAACAAGTGGTATTAATGCTTTTTCTCAGGGTTGGGAGGGAGATATCAATTGGTGGGTACCACCACCTCGACTCATTGCCAAAACTGTTGAAAAATTGGTGCGGGAAAAGGCAAGGGGCTCACTATAGTACCATATTGGAAGTCTGCTCCATTTTGGCCAAAGATTTGGGATGGTGAGAAGTTCTATTTGTTTATTGAAGAACTTGAAATACTGCCCTCTAGCGTAGTTAGGAGGGGGCGGGGCCAAAACCGAATCTTTGGAAGCCCTCGAAGCATTTTTATGCTTATCGCTTTAAAGATAAGATTTTAGTTGTGCCACGTTATATTTTATTTCCACTCTCCATGTTTAGAAGTCAAGAAGGCCATACAAGGTGCGGTGGACGACGCGGGGGTTCGTTCTCATAAACTCATCGAACAGGCAGTCGTCATGGCTCAAATCATCGGGGTCATGCAGAAGCGAAGTATTTCAGTGCAATCAAGAGATGGGAAGCAGGGGGGTAGAGCATTACCAGCAGAACCCATACACGTCGCATTGTATATATATCAAGCTTAAAGTCCAAGTCCACTCCAAAAATAACTTCCTTTCAATAGAAGCAGAAAAATCAGACAAACCAATCAAAAAGGTTTGAGCAAAATCGGATGACTAATATGAAAGTTATGAATTTTTAAAAGTATGTAAAATATGGAACAATGGAAATCACTACACAAATGGCTAATCTGGTTATCAGTTTGTGACGTCATGTCCTCACTATTTATCAATTGCTTTATATAGTTTAATCCCATTAATTTCCCTTTTTATCCCCCAAAACTTGATTTCCCCATGCCTTTGCCCAGGTTATATGATTTGTATCATATTGCGTGCTTGACATTTCACGAAATTGTTCATGAACTTTGAAGAATTGATACTATTTTCTGAATATTGTATATTCATAATTATTGATTTATATATAAATAGTTTATCAAAATTCACATTTTTCATGATTTAACTGGAAAAAATTACTCTATATTAGTGCATCCACACAAAAACATATTACTATCAATCTAACTTGGATGCTGGTGTGAAGAAATATGATTCTTAGGGAGAAAATAGGAAATTTATATTATCAATATAAAGAAAATAATTAGTGGATAGTGAGGACATGACGTCACAGACTCATGAGTGAGTTGTCAATTTGTCTAGTGATTTTCTAAGTTTTTCATGTCATTAAAAATTCATAATTTTCTTATTAGTTATCCGATTTTGATCAAACTTTTTTGATTGGTTTGTCTGATTTTTCTTCTTCTATTTAAAGTAAGTTATTTTTGGAGTGGACTTGCCCTTTAATATCTCGAGGATCCTCATTCAGTGTGATTAAGGCAGCAATGTACTCAATAAAATGGGCACATAGCATGAGAGGAGAGGTTGATCCAACGGATAACGCTTTCGTTAAAAACATTTTGGAGAGTGCCAAGCGAAGCACGTCAAGACCCGTCGTCAAGAAGGACCCCGTGTCTTCCCACCAAATCATTAAGTTATGCAACAAGTACGAAGGTTGCGAAGATGTTTTAATTAATCCTCAGTTTTTCATTTTGTTAAAGATTTTACGACCTTCAATCTCTCCGTGCTTCTGACATTGTGTTTAAAGCTCATATAAATCCGTATTTTGCAGAGTAGTAAGACATATCAGTATCGTAAGGGCAATACCATCATGATAAGTACAGGTAAATCAAGAGCTTGTCCAGTGAAAATTCCAAGAGAATATATGGAAAAGGGAGATAGGTCTATTCTTGAGAAATCTGATCAATTCATATTCAGACCAGCATATTTTAAACAAATGTGAAAGGGTCCGTCAAAGAAAAACAAACAGCTTATAAAGTTAGACCAGGACCCGTGAAACAGTTGTTGATCGTTTGCGGGAGGTATGCGGGAAAGAGGCTTGTTTGGGCCTTCAATCCCTCAGAGCAGGAGGGGCTACCGCCGCTACCAGAGCTTCCGTGCCAGATAGGCTTTGTAAGAGGCACGGGCGATGGAGGAGTGAGAAGTCAAAAGATAGTTATGTTGACGATAGTTTGGAGCACTAAGTCTTTGAAATCGTGAAAAGATTTTTGTTGTTTTTCTGTTTGATTAGAGAAATAGCACATAGTAGCATGCAGTTAGATATCGTATCCAGACACCTACCCCCTGGACATCCACCCACCGGAGAACCACCCCCAGTCAACTATCCCCCTAGGACAACCACCCTCTAGGACGACTACCCCCCGGGACAACTACCCCCGGACAACTACACCCCGACAACTACCCCCAAGGAAAACTACACCCAGACAACTACTCCCTAGGACAACTACCCCCGGACAAATACCCCCTAGGATAGTTGTCCTGGGGGTAGTTGTCCTAGAGGATGGCTGTCGTAGGCCACCGCAGATTCTCTGCGGCCGCCGCAAGAATGTCTCGATTTCAGGGGCATACGGCCGCAGTATCCTAGCCGTAGAGCAAATGTGACATAGGCATAACGACTTAGAATCCTTTGTTCAAAAGAAAGAAGAAGAACCAAAAAATGCCCAGACTCTGTTTGCAATAAGATGGCCACTTAATCGAGCAGGTCATTAATTGCAACTACCATTCACAAAATATTAATGATGGTGCCAGGTGCGAGGCAGACATCAAAAGAATGATTGAAATCGCATGAAATACATTCTTGTCAATGAAAGACCCATCAAACTTGAATGGTGACAATTAAACTGCATTAATATTTCTATCAAAATCAAAATATAAAATGATCTACCTTTCGTCAGATGTCGGTGATCTCATTTTATACAAAAGCAAAGATTACTAAAATCTCGTACCCGGTGTTAAGACTTTTTTCAATTCGGATGGCGTTTCAAAACAAATAAAAAAAGGTTTAAATAAAAAATGAATATACATGTATAAAGAAATTATTGGTACTTCAAAATCGAAGAATAACAACGAATAAAGACATACTAACGATTTTCTGCAAGCACTCATCGAAGTAACTCCATTTATATAAATTTGTTGGGATTGTGGGAGACAGTGTTGCACCGCAAAACGACCAAAACTTCACTAGATATGATCGATTTAGGTCTGATTCTAAAAGAGGAGATTCTAAGCTTTAAAATGATGTATAACTCATTACAGTTCATGTTCCTAAACCAATTAGAAAAGAGGACCTCTCTAGACAAACACTTTGGCTCACATGCAGTTTGGCAAGGTGAAAAAGGCAGGATAAAATCTTTACGATTTTCTGTGAAGAGATCATCAAATTGTTCTTAAAATTCGCGCACTAATTACTCATATCTTGTATTTTATTTCTGACCAAGTATAAATGCGACAGCTTACTTTTAAGTTCATAGAAGATCAAAAAGAGACCCGTAGCCAGAGTCATACAAAAACTGAAATTACTCCAAAATCTCAACATCAGACAAAATGAGGCCTACAAAAACTGTCCAAAATACCATTTTCAGATTATTTGTGTTTCTTAATTTTGAAATTAGATAGAGGACGTATACTATTTTAGGAAATATTAAAAGAGTAAAATTTGACCATCCTCACGAAAGGCGCTTTTCATTGAGCTGTAACTGAACCACATCATGTGGATTTTTTAGGTGGTTTTGTGGTGCCTGGGCATATGATTTTATGTAGATACAGAGAATTTGGAATAAATGCATTTTTATGCAAACTATACAAAGAAGTGTAATGTATATGCGGTAGAACACTGGCAATACGTGGATGAATGTACATGTATAAACACGCACACACACACACACACACACACACACATATATGTATATATATATATATATATATATATATATATATATATATACATGAATCCTTAAAAGCGCATTATATACTTTTAAAGGCCATAAATATTGCAACGCCTGCCAAAAGTGAAAAGATTTGATTTCAATATGTAAATCAATATTTGGTTTTATGTTTCCAAGATTTCTAGATGCTCAATCATGACATGTATCCCATAATCGTATCAAGTAAATACATTTTGATATCTCTCTGTTATCAGTTATCATGTGAGTGTAGGATATATATTCTTCGCGTTTGTTATGTTTGGGTTTACAATTGTTTTATTTATACTTTGGTGTACTACAATGTGAATACAGTAGGGCCATTTACACTTACGGTGGAAGTTGCTATGCAACTAACCCAAAACTCACCAAAATCTCGAAAACAAATCCTGCTGAGGATTATGAGGATAATCCGATAATGAAGTCCGCGCGAAAATCTGCGGTTTGTTTTTTCTTTTCTTCTTTAAAAGTAAAAGTTTGCTTGCAGAGCACAGAAGCTCCGGGATTTTTTTCCGCGCGCTACAAGGGGCGAACATTTTGGGGCAAACAGACATGATGATCAAGATGATGATCATGCGCCCAACTTGCCAAAGACCGCGGACCTTATTTAGCGGCCAAACTCGCAGCCGAAATGAAAACAATAGTTGAATTGCTTAAGGGCAAATGGGTTGACGCGACACGCAAGGGAATCTTGATATCGAATATAACGGTAGCAGTAGTATTTTTCTGTCACATGTGATATGCAAAATTACCGAAGATTGTATAACATAAGTAACATTATTGGTTAAATGAGATTACAATTTCAAGCTACATAATTACTGTTAATTAATGTACATATTTTAAAGCAAGATCATTTTCAAGAATTATGCTTGACCTCGTTCTAAAAGACCTGAGCATGTTATTGTGGTCGACTGCATTTATTTTAAGTTCGGGAATTCCTTCAAAATTAAGAAGAGATTGTCAATGATAGGAAACCAGCTTTAGGACCCTTTGGTACCAACTGTCATGAGAGTGGGTCGTGAAATATTCACGTGATAGCTTGTTAAATAGTAATGCTATTGACCCATAAATTTATCATGCCAAGCAGGGATGGAGAACGTGACTAGTCACACGCAAACTACAAAGCTCGCTCCGAAATGACGCGCATTTGCCCGAAATGATATTTACATTTATTTTCATATTTTGTTATTATATATAATGCAAACAGAACCTACATAATCTGTTACTCATTAACTACTGTCATCCTTTAAGAATAAATTTATTATTTGAGGCAGATATGACATGTCTCTGGTTCAGGCTAGATGAAAATATAAAAACGAATCGGCAAGCGAGTAGAAAGATCATTTATTCATTGATGTAACACATTACTTGTTAATTTAAGACATGGTGGCATTGTCAGTTCCATAACTGCTTTTCTAGAATATATCTTGTTACTGTTAGTGTGAGGTGTACAGACTAGACTTAACTCCTGTTAATTTAGATTTGACAATAAACAAGTAGGCCTACTCAGTGGCGGATCCAGGGGGGCACAGGGGGCACGTGCCCCCGGCCAAAAAAGAAAAGGAGAAAAAGGAGGGGAAAGAAAAAGGAGAGGAAAAAGAAAAAAAGGAAGAGAGAAAGAAGAAGAAAGAGGGAGGAAAGATAAGTGGAGAGAAGAGAAAAGGCGGAAATAGAAGAAAGACGGAGGAGAGAAAAGGGGGAAAAGGAGAATAATGAGAAGGGAAAAGAAAGAAAGGGGAATGATATTAATAAGATGGTGTTTTTTTTTTTACCGGGTAAGGGGCGAGGGGGCATGCAATTTTAAGTCGAACATGACTAATACCAAAGATTTTATCTCCTTTATAACTTCTAACTTCTAACTTATAACTTAGTCTTGAATTCATTTTCCGATAAACCTATTCTAAGTACTCTTTCAGCATGCAGATTGTCCCCGCCATTAATCCTGCCACAGTTGCTGGTTTCATTGTCATATTATTTTCTGTCATCCCTGTGGCCGCGAAGAGCCTACCACAAAGTTTCTATCCGTTTCGCAAGCACTTTTTCCATCGCCTACATGTAATGCTTATTGCTTCCAGTTTGCAAACGATCCCAGTGGCGGATCTATGGGGAGGGGATGGGGAGGGTAAGGGGGCTTAAAAAAAAATCGCTTCGCCGCTACGCGGCTCGGACCTTGCGGCTCGTGGACGATGTTCCGCATCGTCATTGGGTAGAAACCGTAGAACCCCCCTTAAACAGTTACTTAAGTGATTTAAAAAGACGTTATCATGCACTGCTTTTTATGGTCTCCATTGTGTTAGTATATAGATGCCAGGAAAACATCACTTACGGGGGTTCAAAATAGCAACAACAAAAATCGCCTCGCCGCTACGCGGCTCGGACTTCGAGGCTCGTGGACGATCGAACCCCCCTCAAACTGTTAGTTGATTTAAAAAGACGTTATCATGAAATGCTGTTTATGGTCTCCATTGTGTTAGTAGATGCCAGGAAAACATCACTTACGGGGGTCAAAATAGCCCCCAAAAAAAAAAAAAAAAATCGCCTCGCCGCTACGCGGCTCGGACCTTGCGGCTCGTCATTGGGTCGAACCCCCCTTAAACTGTTACTTGATTTAAAAAGACGTTATCATGCACTGCTTTTTATGGTCTCCATTGTGTTAGTATATAGATGCCAGGACAACATCACTTACGGGGGTTCAAAAAAGCACCCCCAAAATCGCTTCGCCGCTACGCGGCTCGTGGACAATGCTCTGCATCGTCCTTTGGTCAACCCCCCTTAAACTGTTACTTGATTTAAAAAGACGTTATTATCATGCACTGCGTTTTATGGTCTCCATTGTGTTAGTAGATGCCAGGAAAACATCACTTACGGGAGTTCAAAATAGCCCCAAAAACAAAAAAAAAAAAATCGCCTCGCCGCTACGCGGCTCGTGGACGATGCTCCGTGTCGTCATTGGGTCAACCCCCCCTTTGCAAAAAGCTAGATCCCATCATCCGCCCCTGGATCCCTACTCTTTGAGGGGGTAGGATAAAGCAATTTTACGGCATATTACTCCTAGAGTACAGCTCTGCATCGTCATTTGGTTGAACCCCCCTTAAACTGTTACTTGATTTAAAAAGACGTAATTATCATGCACTGCTTTTTATGGTCTCCATTGTGTTAATTAGTAGATGCCAGGAAAACATAACTTACAGGGGTTCAAAATAGCCCCCCCAAAATCGCCTCGCCGCTACGCGGCTCGGACTTCGCGGCTCGTGGACGTGCTCCGCATCGTCATTTGGTCGAACCCCTTAAACTGTTACTTGATTTAAAAGACGTTATCATGCACTGCTTTTTATGGTCTCCATTGTGTTAGTATATAGATGCCAGGAAAACATCACTTACGGGGGTTCAAAATAGCACCCCGAAAATCGCCTCGCCGCTACGCGGCTCGTGGACAATGCTCTGCATCGTCTTTGGGTCAACCCCCCCTTAAACTGTTACTTGATTTAAAAAGACGTAATTGTCATGCACTGCTTTTTATGGTCTCCATTGTGTCAGTAGATGCCAGGAAAACATCATTTACGGGGTTCAAAATAGCAACAACAACAAAAATCGCCTCACCGCTTTGCGGCTCGTGGACGATGCTCCGTGTCGTCATTGGGTCAACCCCCCCCCCCTTTGCAAAAAGCTAGATCCCATCATCCGCCCCTGGATCCCTACTCTTTGAGGGGGTAGGAGAAAGCAATTTTACGTCATATTACTCCAGGAAGTGCCTGAAAATGCACCTAATGTGGTTCTAAAAGTGCAAATGCTTCCTACTCGGGGAGGGGGTTGTGACCCCCTCCCAGACCCACTCCCGCTTGGTCGCTCCTCTCCCTCGCCGCTGACGCCTCGCTCCATCGTTTTTCATATATTTCACCCCATGCGATTTTGTGCCCCCCCCGTAAGAAATTCCTGGATCCGCCACTGCTACTAGTGGTCAAGATCTAGATTCTAGTTGCATCTAGGACTAGTCCTGTACAAAGGCCAGTGGCGGATCCAGGGGGCCCGGAGGCCCGGCCCCTCCCTAGAAAAAAACAGGTAAAAACACTCTTTTTTTGAAAAAAAAGAAGTTGGGCCCCCTCCCCTGGCGCCCAAGGGGAGGGGGGGGTGGCGGTTGAAAAAAAATTAACCCTTCCTTTTGTGCTCACTACCCCCACTGAGCGAAAAATCGACCTGCACGATTTTCAAATTTTCGCACGAAGTGGGCCCCTTTTTAGGCCCCCTCCCTTGCCGCCGGCTGGATCCGCCCCTGACAAAGGCTGTAGTAGAGGTTAGGTCTACATCTACCCTAGATCTATCATGTAGACTAAATCTACACTAGATCTAAATCAAGATTTAACTTGGAGTCCATTCTTTTCTTCCTTAAAATATTATCGCTAAAACAATTATCCTGTTGATTGTTATTATCAACAAAAACAAGACAAGACCAAACTAAGGAGTAAGCCAAAGACTCTTGAGGTCTATTTGTTGGACGCGAATCGAGATCCACTCCATTTCAGTGTCAGTCTCGGATTCTGTTTCAAGAAAAAAGAAATTAAGAAAAGAAAAGAAAATCAAGAGGAAAAAATAATATTGTCTTTAATATTTACAGAGCTTGATAAACGAGCCTACTACATAAAATTCTACATCTAGTCTAGATTATAACTTGTTACTCTTAGGTGTGCAGACTAGACCTACCTCCTGTTAATTTAGATTTTACAATAAACAAGTAGGCCTACTAGTGGTCAAGATCTAGATTCTTAGTGCATCTAGGACTAGTCTTGTACAAAGGCTGCAGTAGAAGAGCCTACATCAACTACATATCCAGTATGTTTTAAGATCGAAATTACAGATTTAAGAGATTGCTAAAGTTTGTAATTGATCATGATTTTAAGACCAAAAAATTTGAATAAATTATCTATTCCTTCTTCAGCTTTGCGCTATCAAGACTCTGTTAAAACCTCCCCCACCAAAAAAAAAAAAAAAAAAAAAAATCCTAACCCTAACTATTCCGTTTATATCTTAACGCTCTGAAAACCGCGGATTTCTCCATCTTTCGAAGTTTAATATTACAGATCCTAGCTCATACTAAATAAACATTGGCAACTTTTCTACCCAACAAGTGAGTATCTTTTAATTAAGACTTGTACAGCATATTAATAAATTATGTATTATTTTTGCAAGTAGTGTATTTCAGGAATAAATATTGTCTCTATTAGGGAATAATGATGGTGTCAATAGAACCACCTTCGTGCATTTCGAAAGAAGATTCAGAACATTTCGCATGATTTCTTTTGCCTCCCCACCCCTTCAATTACCAATAAGCAAAACAAAGATTTGGGTGGCTTGTTGAACATCACATTTACGTTTTCCAGTATGGCTCTCAATTTCTTTTCTCTCTCTCTCTCATGTGTTTGATGCATGTATTTAAAGAGAGGTAACTTCTTCTAGAGAAAAATAAATTATGGCCATAATACTTTTAACTCACACTCATAACAACGGATGTATATCCTTACTTATCTTACGCAAACTACAAAGGTCACTCAGAAACGACGCGGAATTGCACGAAATGATATTTACATTTATTTTGATATTCTTTATGAGGCATAACGCAAATATAATATATATGTGTCTTTTATGATTCTGTTATTCATCAACTACTAGCACCATTTAAACGTAGTTGTCCACGTCGTAACCAGGTAACCTGCTTTGACATGTTAGTAGTTGCATGGAGGTCGGATAATTTATCCACCTTTCGTCCTAATTATGGCGTGGAAGTAAAACTTATTATCCCCTCGCCGACGAGTCGGAGGGGATATAGAAACGCTGCTGTCCGTCCTTCCTTCCGTCCTTCTGTGCGTGCGTCCGTCCGTCCGTTCGTAACAAATTTGGTTTCCGATCGATAACTTCAGTAACGTTTGACGGATTTTAATGAAGTTTGATATGAAGGTACATGGTATCAAAATACAGGCTAAGTTCGATTTCGGAGTATGTAGGTCAAAGGTCATAGCTCAATAAATATGCGAATCTGGTTTCTGATCGATAACTTTAGTAATGTTTGACGGATTTTAATGAAATTTGATATGAAGGTACATGGTATCAAAATACAGCCTAAGTTCGATTTCCGAGTATGTAGGTCAAAGGTGAAAGGTCATAGCTCATTAAATATGCAAAAACACCTAATTATATATGTGAAAATGTGGTTAACTTCCTTGCCTAGTAATATAATAGTATAGTATAATGGAGGTAACTTGTTGACTGACGTATATAGGCCATTTGTACCCTGCGAGGGGATGCTACGCTTTGCGTTGGCTTGTAATATATTTGCATTTTCCACTTACAAATATATTCATTTTGATTTTTTTGCAGGCTACCAATTTTACTCTTGTATATACAACACAAATGGTCTCTCTCTGCCACATTGTTTTTACATTTATCTTGATATAGATAAATATATATATATATATGACAGAGGCTTCAAAATTTATGACTGTTTTCAGTTCAAATTTAGTTTACACCCGGTGTTAAAAGGGGTTGCCATGGAGCTTATCAAGATCAGAAAAGGGGTTATTTTGCAAAGCCATTGTTCTGCAAAAAAGCAATCCTTCCGCCATTTGGTGCCTATTGTTCTGTGCAAATTTCCACGTGTGGCCAACGAGAAACCTTGTACAGAGGAAAAGAAAGCAACTAAGTGTAACGATAGTGGTCTGCACTACAGAAGGTGTAATACACAAGGAGGAGGGGACGGGGTACAGGGGCCTTCCCAGCCACTTTCTGTACAAGTTCTATGAAGAATTGTACACTTTCTTATTTTTATCTCATCGCCGGAATTCACATGTTTTGTATTGATCCATGGTTTAATATTAGACCAGCCAACATAAAAAAGACTCTAGAAATAGATTTCATGGCATCCATGCTAATACTCTTGCAAAAATAGTAAAGAATAAGATAGGGGTGGATGCAATGCATTCCCCAATAATGCCGTCAAAAGATTTTTAAAAATCACGTCTTGGCTGGTCTACTTTATACGCTTTTTTTCTTAATGTCTTATAAGTGGTAGTATTCATTTATTAACGCATTTACCCTATGTTTGGCCACTATAAAGATTTATACCGGAATTTAGACCACGGCATAAATATAACTACCTGCTCTAGTTTCGACTAGTTCAGGATATTATTTGATAACTTCTTTTGCCTCCCTCCAACCCGCATACACACAAAAACACGCAAACATACGCGGTTCTGGCGTATTAAATCAAGGAATCATTGGTGTCAGACAGAGGCCAATTATCTAGAAAATAGCTATCTAGATACATGTACTAGTTATTTAGATAATTGGCTGCCTGTCATCAATAATCCCGCGAAAAATCCAGTGAAAAATCCTATAAGGAAACAAGAAAATTCGCCCTTGATAGGATTTTTCACGGGATTTTTCGCTGAATTTTTCTGTCTGTCACCAATGATGAAATAATCCCGTTAAAGGTCAATGTAAGGTCAACTTTTAACTTAATGAATGGCTGGAATATGGTTGTTGCGCTATCATATCCTGCGCACAATTATATTAGCGCGCATTTGATGAGACGCGTTAATTGCGCATTACTATTGATTGACCGTGTGATTTCACAATGCTTATCTACTTGAACGGCGCATGCGCAATGGCCCATCAATTGTCTACATAATAGTTATCTAGAAAAATTCGTAGCCTGTCTGTCACCTGTCTGTCACCTGTCTGTCACTAACGTTAGTGAATTATCTAGATAGCTATTATCTAGGTAATTCAAGATGGATCGGGAAAATTGTGTATGTACACATCTGCATGTTTTACATATTTAAGGACATTGGCCCGAACTCGATAGGGTAGGATGCCATGCATTACCCAATAATGCCGTCCAAAGTCTTTTACAAATCACGTCTTGGCTGGTGTACTATAAACCTTTATACTTTGTTTAAATGTTGATTATGTGGTAGTTATAATTTCTTATTAGGTTATTTACGCGTTGCTTGGTCAACTATAAAGATTTATACGAATTACATGAATAATGATAAGAAAACTTTGAACCGATATGTGTTAATCACCAATAGCCTATTGTACAAACAAAGATGACGTGCATATCAAAAGTCAAGCTCCTGAATGCTCAACAACTATTGTTACCAGTTGCGAACCTGGCCACCGTGCTTGTGAGGATGGAGAATTGACAGCAGCACTACGAGCGTGGATATCTTTTCCAAATTGCACTTTTACAGCCTGCAGGTGTGTGAAGAAGGTGAGATTTTAGTTGTTGTCTGCAATCTGTGACCAGATGCTGATGAAGATTGATATCAAGCTTGATTAAAATTGGAGAAAAAATAGATTCTGTGATTATACCACATATAAAATTGTTTTGATTGACCATCAAAGATATTCATATGATAGGTGAAGTGAAACAGAAATGCTCTTTTGAGTGTAAGGAGCCACAGTTCATCCACTCTGGACTTGGCGGGGTTTCCATTAAACAAAATATGTAGCACTCAGCAAAAAAACTAAAGAAATCTGTAAGGCCATCTGCTGGGACACCTCAAAGCTCAAAGCATAGCCTACTCAATTGTCTTTTTCTTGGGGCGGGGGTAGGGGGGTTCAGTTTGGGAAGGGATTAAAAAATATATATATTTTTGGAATTTCTCCTCACCGCTCATTCAAAAATATAAATAAAAGAAGTAATTTTTCAAAAACAAAAAAGTATGAATCAGATATCTTAAATAATAACCAACAAGATGGATATTTTCACAATTTTTGAAGCTCAGAACAAATGGAGAGCTGATACAAAAGAGATAATAATGTGCTGATTTTACATTTGATAGACCACAACTTTCTAAAATGTTCATGTTTTTATACTCTATTATCAGTGGAGATCAGATCTCCGCACATATACAGCGTGGGGAGAGTACATGTATATCTATGTAGCGATTTCATTTAAAGTGGACTTATTTCAATTTCTTAGGAACAAAGTGTTGCTGGATGATTCGCCTGGTTCTCATTTTGATGGTCATCGATACAACAGCAAATCCTAACTTTCAAAGTGATTCACGATTAGAAAGAACATAAAGGCGCAATTTCGAAGTTGCAATTACAGATTTGAAAAAACTTCTCTACCGAGCAATAAGTTGCAAGAGGGTGTCAATTTTTAAACTTCTTTGAGACTTGGTGCCAACGGATTTAATGGAAATCTCAACCAACTAGGAACCTTTATTGAATTTCGAACTTCACAGCAGAATCAGTAGATTGAAAAGTGTATGACTTTCTATTTTAGCGGTGCTACACATCTAACAATTGTTGCAAGGCTTGAATTCTCCGGAAGTCTCCTTCCTTATTTTTGAATGGTGAGAGAAGCAACTGGTACACAGGAAAAGGAAAGAGAATTGTTTTATTTCATGTAGTTTGATGTTGTAATTTTACAGCTTTAAACAGAACTCCTCTGATACCAAACAATAAGCAGCATAAAGGTGTCATTCTTTGCTTCTTTGAGAAATATATGATTTTCTAATTTAGCAGTGCTAAACATCTAACAATTGTTGCAAGGCTGAAATAATCGTCAAGAGGTTAGTCTTCTTTTCTGACTTTGGAATGCTGAGAAGAGCAACATTGGAAAAGGAAAGCGAATTGTAGACAAACAATCACGTTGTAATTGACTGTTATCTTGACGAAGGAAATTAAAGCAAAAAACAAAATAGGCAGTACTTTCTTTCACTGGCTGACTGTACAAACCTGAATGTTGATGACATGTGTTTCTTTGTTGTCTTAAATTTTCTGACATCATAGTCAAATACCGGTATTCACTATAACCCAAAGTTTTCTGCAATAACTATTAAAGGAAGCAGAATCTTCTATTCGTCATTACCTGTACAACCTTCCATTTCCATGAGCTGTTTCCCCCTCGATATTTTTCATACTTTTAAATCATCTGTTCTGGGCCAGAAAAATATTAACTATATACCTTAATACCACACAGAGCCCTTCTGGCTATAAACAGACAAAATTGGCTTCTAGTAAACTGTATTTTATCAGCCAAAATGGTTAATTTGCAGGAACTTGTATCTTTATTGAGTATCTTTATTGCACTGATCTCATTATCCAGATGTGATTCTATTGTCACGGTTACTGAGGATGAAGCCGTGCAACTTGATTTCCCATACCCATGTGACAGTAATAAAGTCACTATACAGAGCGCAAACAGACTTCCATTTTACAATTCAGCAGAGCCAGAATCTCTATATTTGCTCTCTGATCAATTGAATAGGTTTAGTGTGACAGATAAGAATTGTTCGGTTCAGGTTGACATAAATCCAGTAAAGAGAAGTGACGAGGCAACATACATATCCGTAGCGTACAGGGATGGTGTCATTCAAGGCGGGTTCACTAAAATAAGGTTAAATGCCAACTATCCTCCTGGTGATGTAGTTTGTACATTCAGTATTAACGATGATGCAGTTGGTGATTGGGTGCCACTGCAATGTACGGCTCCTATTGGCAGCTTGGCTGGGGGGATTTACTGCTACCAAGATTCTAAAAGATTACTTCCACTGAGTATACTTGCTCAAATTGGTGAAGCTTTGAAACAAACAATTTGGGCAAGAAAAAAATATGCCATATTCTGTTGTTCAGCTATCCTTGATCGACCTAAAGACAGGTGTGAATGTAAAGATTTTGTATGGGATCCAAAAGGGGATATTTCTCACACAAAACCCATCATAGACCCTTGCCCTGCTACCACACCAGGCCTAGTTGCAACATCATCCCAGTACCCAGAAAGAGAAGTTGAAGATATCTCCCAGCTTCCCCAACTCATAGAATCACTAAACCTGACTGATACAAACAAGGATAAGTCAACTGCTAATATTACTGCAACATTATGGGCAGGTGTAATTGCCTTTATAATTATGGAAATAACGTTGGTTATTACTCTAGTATGTATCTATGTGGTTGAGAAAAAAAAGGTCATTGTAGCAATTTATCATGATGGTGAGCTCCATTATGAAAGAGAGGATGTATTGAAGCCACCTAGTGAACCCACAATGGCAGAAATGAAATTGCAATTTACAAACTGCCCCCATGTACATTGATCACATTGAGAAACAAAGTGCAAAATATCATTCATAAAATGTATATCAGTAAATCAGTGGGAGATGAGCACTTTATAAATACAATAATGGGTCTATGAGATGTCGCAGGTCATAAGCCCAACCAATCATACAAATATGATCAAGAGCACAAATGGACAGCTATCAAATACACGTCTATTTAGATCTGTGTATATTCTCCTTATTGTTCTTCGTTTTTTATTAAAAACTCATCATATATGTTTCTAAATTAAAGTATCAGTCATGCTACTCCTAGAAGCTTTCTGCTAAGTAGAACCTTTATAGCTAAAGGGATGTTGAGGCACACTCACTTTGCAGCACGAAATAAATAGTAAAAAGCATGTAAAAAGAAACATTCAAGCCTAGGCTCCTGCCTGAATACACAGGACAGTACAATGTGGAAAATAATACACAAAATTATACATGTACAGGGAGAAAACGAAAACAGGATAAACATATCATGGAAATAATGCAACGAAAGGAAAGGAATATACACAATTTGCAACAACAACAAAAGGTGTAAAAAATACAATATGGATAAACCTAGTCATGTATGAGTTTACTTGCAAGACACTATATGTAAACTGTGATTATACTTTATTCTATCCTGGTATCATGCGTAATCGAAGTATCAGAGTAGCTCCTTCATTCTAATTTGACATGTACGTAGATGAATTGATATCTTCCTCTATCGTGTCTATTACACTGTAAAATAATCACTTGAACATGTCTGATTCTGTAGTACTGTTTTTAATCATTTGATAATCATTCAAGATTATTTACTGGAAATGATGAGGGATAAGTACTTGAATGTGCTTTTCAATTAAGGAGAGATAATTATATTATTGAATTGTAAATAACCGTTCATTGCATGAGGTATGGAGGTGTTGTAGTAAAGTGCGTCATTCACTTGACTCAATATTCAAGGGTTCAGGGTTTGAATTCTACCCTTGTATTAACATTCTTTGGCAAGACATTGATCCACATTTGAAACTCTCCACACAGGTGTTAAATGTGTACCCGTTATAGGATACAAAAGTCATTGTAGTTGCTCGGCATTGTAAGCATTTGTAAAATGGTGCCTGGCTGGAATTTTGTTTTTTTATTTTAAATTAAGCATAATATTTAGTATATTAATGTATATTGTCACATTTTCTGACCTGATGTAAAACTGGAATTTAGTGTATGCACACCATTGTTATATTAAATATGAACTCAGTGTCCAACACTACATGTACTTTTTTGCTTCTAAGTGGATTTTCTAATTTGTATTACTTTTTCTTGTAATTCTTTCCTTTCTATTTAAAGCGCATAGGGACATTCTATCCTGTAATGTTTTATGCGCTATAAACGAACTGAGTATTATTATTATTATTATTATTATTATTATTATTATTATTAAATTATTGTCTTAATCTATGAGTATTTGAGTTGCTTATCAATGCATTTAATTATACCATATAAGTTTGTTATATTGTACCCTATTAAGTGCATAGAGACGGCAACATATATACTGTGCTGTATAATGTGTGCCATATACTTTTTTGTTTCATTAGTGCATTTTGGGTGTTTCATGACATCATATACACGTAGTACGTACAGTATACATGACGCTTAAAACTGTGTGTTAGACATAAGAGAGGTCAAAATCTATAAGGCAAACATTACACATGTACATGTGTATTCTTTTGCCAGAATATTTGCTTAAAGTTTATCTGATAAAATATAAAAACCCGTTTGGAAATAATCAATGAAAAGAAAGAAGGAAAAAAGAAACTCATTGGCCTACAGACGAATTAACATTATCAACTTTCCCGCATGGATAAATACTCTAGGGAATAAACATAAATTCAAACTACGGCAGGCATGAAAGAAATGTATTTACCTCATAATTGTCCCGTGTCAACGAGTCCATAGAGTCGTAGCAGATCCCTCGCAGGTATTTGATAGCAGCATCTATAACCACTTGTTATATGTGAGGTCAGAGAGGTCAAGGTTCAGGGGTTAAACTGACAGCAGATTACAAAATTTAATAAACATGTACATGTAAATCGTGAAATTTATATATATATATACAATCTAGATGAATTAATGTCAGCGAATACAAGATATTTTGTATTATTTTATATTAACATCACATCTAAGATATGAGTATATATCTGATGATCGTATTACATTATTAGGCCTACTAAGTAAAATGATTATGAATGTTAAGTTCATCATGTTCTTTCTTTGTATCTTAATTACTCATATCAATAGCCTATAATTCATTGGTTATCAGATACATGTATGTTTGTACCACCATCTATGGTAGTTCCTTGAGTGGTGTTCTTTCAACCAAATTATCTCCATAATCAGTCATTCTAGATCGATATGTTAAGAGTAATACACAAATATTGCACACATGTATATTTCTTTTGATACTTACAAAATATAAACTTAGATTATTGGTTCATGAATTGTGAGAATAATTTCAAACCTGAATAAACTAACAAAATGTATGAATAAAACTGAACAATATGTATGACTTGGTAGTGTATTGTACAATGCATGTACTGAAATGAAACTGAAAATGAAACATTCGACTAGTTCGCTAACAGTTTTATACAAGGTTTGTAACTGCTTATGAATGAATGATCATTACTTAGAACATTCAATCCGTTGTACTTGGGCTAGCTGTAATAGTTGTAATGAGCTTGAAAGAGTATGAAATTGAGAACATATGGGGAATGTTAGTTTTAATTAGGATTTACTGACGTGCATATGGGGGTGTGTGTGTTGTGTGACATGTGTGCGTGTGTGTTCTGCACATTCAAACCTGCTTTAGCAACATTTTGTTTATAAAGACAATGTGTCTACAAAGACCACACCCCCTTGAAACTATATTTCTTGTTCATACAAGTCATGTGTTAAAGTAAACCTGTCTATAAAGGCCACCTGCATAAAAGACCTCTTTTGTGTCTCTCTTGGCCGGTCTTTCTATACCGGTTGGCCTGTGATTGCAATTTTAGCGACATATCGAACTCTGCATAAGTCAAATCTGTTGGGACCGCAAAAGAAAAACAGTAAAAAAAAAAAAATACGACTTAAGAAGTGTAAATGACACATGTTTGCATAGTTTGGGCTAAAACATGATAAGACTTAGGAAAAAATTGACTTCATTTTTTTCTATTTGATTTTAGTACCTCATTGAAATGGCATCCAAAGATATAATAGATTAATTTATGATAGTGAAGTTGTGCTAGTGTAATTGGAAGTTATCCAAATTTAGAAAGAAATGTGAGTTAAGGCATTTTCATGACGTCACCACTTTCTGCTTAGGCGAATAAAAGATGAACAAAACGGCCGCGGTTCCCCGATGAACAAATGAAAATAATTAAATACATTCATAAACAAATTGGGGAAGAGCACTGGTCTGCAAACCCCTCCTTTATATAACCACAAGAAGGCCGAAGCGATTCCCGTGCGGGAAAACTTCAGAAATGAAAATGGGAAGTACATTCTCCACGCCTACCCATCCGGAGCAATACACTAAGCTTTCGGAGTTATGATTTTTTTTTATTATGAAAGTAATGAACACGATGGTATAAGAAGTTTGGGTGTTCATAATTATTTTCTCTCAGACAAAAATGAACCTTTTTGAATACGAGTGCCTAAGGCCACGCCCGAAATGCGTTGACAAATAGCCAGTATGATGTTTGTTGTCTTTGAGATGACATGCTGAGTTTGCAAGACAAATTACAAATCCAACCATAGTGGGTTCGAACAATTAGTTGTTTTTTTAAACTTTTTACAAGGGCAATGGAAGTACTGATATTTGGTTTGGAACATAAATTTTGGCCATATTTGCACCCCTGTTGAGCGCCTTGAATCGATGTACCTTGCAACCAGACAGATCCATAACTCATGGAATACTAGATCTTTATGATAGTTAACACAGTAAAGCCCTTATTACATATACATTTGATAGTAAGACCCTGTTCGCCATTTCAATAAAACTATTTCTTATAAAGAAAATTTATATACACATTGCTTATTTGTACATACATGTATTTTTATCAGATACAGGGGCGGCGGAGCGTTTTCTAAAGGCAAGGGGGACCAACAAAAAAGGGCACTTACTGGGAGAAAGGGGCACCTTCAAAGGGAAACCTCAAAGCGAACCCCTACATTATCATGATTGTGATTGTATTATCAGGGATGATATCAGTATTTGTTTTTCTCTTTACATGATAGGCCTACTGATTGAGCATCATATTTTGCGGTTTGATGGTAAGAATAATAATTTGCGAGCGAGGAAAGCGAGCGAACAACAAATTAAAGATTTGTGAGGTCGCATTGCGAAAAAAATGCATCTTATAAAGAGGATCAAAAAACAAATCCTGATGAGTTTTAAGCAAAATCAAAACGTGCAAATTTTGAATAACCTTTTGTAAGTAAGAAAAGGGGCTCTAAGTCGCTTTAAATTAGGAGCGCATGTTATGGAGAAAGAAAGGTGAGACTTATCTGAAGGGAAAAGGACACTTATTAGAAAAGAAAATGTGCACGTGTCAAAGTAAAAAGGGCAATTATCAAAGGTGAAAATTTGGCCCTCCTCGCACCCAAGAAGGGACACTCACAGCAGAAAAGGGGCATCTTTCGAAGGATAAGGGGCACCTATCAGATTTTAATTGGGCACTTAAACAAAGGTGGAAAAGGGGTATTTATGAAAGGGCAAGGCAAAATTGGACATGCACTGTTTTTGTTTGACGATTTTTTTTTTGTGGTTTCTATATCTTGCGACTGTCATGCGATAAATATCTTGATCTGGATACCAGAAGATTTTTTTTAGTCAACAATCTTACGACTGTCTTAATATCAAATTGTTTCTGGTATTGCAAAGAATAAATGTGCCTAATATCCATCAATATGTAAATCAAATCGATGTCATTAAAAGAATAGGGGGCCATGTCATTTTCTCAGATATTTGAATATTTTTTTTATGAATATCTATTGCTTTAAGAAATGTTGGTGTCTGTTGCATTTTTATTTTTATCACAGGTATACTAGTTGGCATCACCCACTGAAACTGAAAAGAGGCTCCAATATGACAAAGTCATAAACTTTGCTGTACAATATATTAAGCTTGAAAGAGCCTGAAATTGACGGTGTCAGGGCCTGAAAGAAGGCTATGACTTGACCATGAGCATATATTCATAATTGAATTAATATTCATAATTGAATGAAACACGCCAATAAAACTAAAACAACAACAACGCATTTGGGGGAGATGTGAGTTGGTCTAGTGGTAATGTATGTGGCACGGTCGGCTCTCTGTCTTCGCCTACAAACTGACTCTGATCAGCCCCAGGTTCGAAATTGAGTCACTTCTTTTGGATGTGATGGTTAAAGGTTGGTCCCAGACGTAAATAATCATTTCTGATTGAAACATGTACAGGTGTGATTTTGTAAAAACCCAATTTCAAACACACATAAACATCACTTTTAATCACAATTTAGCAATTATAATGTGCATGACGAGATGAGTGTGATATGTGTAGACACAGGGCCTTTAACCATTAAATGATGGGAACACTTGTATTTGTAAAAGTCACAGTTTCATTTTTGCATTCTGTATCTCATAAAAAATTAGTCTTATTAAACTAAGCTGTAAAATGATAAGAACACCTACAATTAGTTATCTAGAATTTATCTGTAAAATGATAAGAACGCCAAGACCGATATGCTGTTTTTTTGTTAACATATTTGCATTCTGTTATCTCATAAAAAAATTAGTCTTCTAGCACTTATCTGTAAAATGATAGAAACTTGATATGCTAATTTTACTTTTTTTGTATTCTGTATCTCAGAAATATAAGTATTCAGAAAGTTAGATTTAGCTATTAATGTTTGAACTGAGAAGTCCCGTTTACATTTTTGCATTCTGTATCTCACCAAACTAAATCTTGAACTTTGCTGGAAAAACTGATACAGCCATGTTCTAATTTTGAGACTCTCTATCTCCTCGACTTTGATTTCCAGTGACATGGCTGTATTGTGAATCCTGGTATTGCGAACTATCTTATTGGAAAAGACAGAAAATCCATTACTACACTGCATATCATGATTCTAGAAACACGAGGATGAAGGTGACAACACATGGCACTCCATTCCACTCCTTTTCAACCCATAGAAGGAGCTTCGAATAAGCTTACCTTGGTGAAGTATTTCCCCGTTGGCTTGAGAAGTTGCATTGAAAGATCTAGGATTAGATGGAAAAAAGTCCCACTGGCTGCCTGTACAAATTACGAAAAACTAAAATGTAAGCATTGCATGTTGGACTTGTAATTTACCCCATTTTTATTATATACAGGGTGCGCTTGAAATATGTACTGTTTGCATCGTATTCATAAATATGGAAAAATTGGAAGGAAGTTTACTCCCCCCGCTCTATTTTAAAACTTATGCCACAGAGTTTATTTTACAGAAATAATTCCAATGTACAGTCTACTTGATGTCCTTCATTTGAAGACCAGGAGGGAGAGATTGCTTGAGCTTCTCAGCCTTCTCCAAGTCTTTCTTGATGACTAGGGTGCAGAAATAGCGACTGCACCTAGAACCTTATAGTTGTCACACTTCTTCTCGAACTTCACAGATTTTGCACTTCTCCAGCGTGCTATCAGGAGAAAGTCCTTAATTTCTATATTCCTTGATAGCAATTTAGCTGTGTTATGGCAGATTTGGTAAAGGTTCAAGATAAATTGGAAACAAGCTGCTTTGCAAGCGTGAAATTTTAATCTTATTCAATATATTAAATAATCTAATGACCGACCTTTGTACCTTAACAAAATGATTAAATGTCACACGATGCATTTCGGCCAAAATGATACCCTAATAAAATGTTTACTCAGCATACAAATTCGACAAGTTTCCGCGGGTAAGCAAGGAAACCCGTTTACTTGCTAGACTTCACTATTGAGTGACTGACTGGCTTTTTTCATCTTTGTTAATAAAATACATAAAATAAGCTGTAAAGGGTACATGAGCATTTGTCTACATCAATAACCCACTTCTTGTAATGGCCAAAATTAAACTGATTGAATCTGTGCGCATCATAAAACGTACGACCATTCGGTACAATGGTCTGGAAAATCAGACTATTACTTATTGGCTCTATAGCTCCTAAGTCGATTCGACAACTAATATTCGTTATTTTCCCACTTAAAGACATTTTCAAGCCCCCTTTTTTAAGGGAAGTTCTAAATTAGTATTGTCTATCAAATGCCGTTGAAATTTTACCTTTTCATTTGTTGAGCCTGCAAATGGGACATAGTACCTTTAATACATCGAGATTGAATTATGATTTGGTAATTGATACACTTTAAACCTAGAAGGGCAAGCAAGGGGGGGGGGGGCGCATAATCCACACCTCCTTGGGTGAGAGACCATCAAAATAACCCAGCCTTTTCAAATGGAAGTCCAAATGATTGTATTGGTTTTATTACCTGAAAAATGGACCAAAATGACATGTGTTAAAAGTTTAATCTACAAGCCAGGCAAGCAGTCATTACAACTAACTATTAGCTGGCAAAATTGAATTAAAAGTTAATTAAATCTACACAGCACATGACTTTGAGTGACAACAAACACACAAAAACAATATGCTCTGCATACCGCACCCACCCACAAATTATCAATAAAACATATCATGATATAAATAAAAAAAGAAAAGTGAATAAATGGATTAAAAAATAATACTCAGATGTGAGACAGAGATCAAGAGAAGGATAGCTCTCGCTAAATCTGCATTTTTAAAGTTAGGCAAAATTCTGACAAATCGCAAAATGGGTATGAGGACCAGAATAAGAGTACTAAATTGTTACATCTACCGAGTACTTATGTATGGTAGTGAACATGGACTTTAGCCTCTCATGCTAAAAAGCGTTTGGAAAGTTGCAAAATATAGTTCTTAAGAAGAATGATGAAAATACCTTGGACTGACAAAGTTAGTAATGAGGAAGTTCTTAGAAGAGCTGGAGTGCAAGGGAAAATGATACGTGAGATTTTGATTAAACAGTTAATGTTCATGGGTTACATTAAACGTAAAGAAGTCCTGGAGAATCTTGTTTTGACAGGGAAAATTGTGGGAAGGAGGAGTAGGGGAAGAAGGATACTTTGGATGGACAGTCTGCAGAAAGTGTTAGAAGAGAGAGGAGTGAAAGGGCTGGGAGTGGTGCTAATAGAGAAGGCTAGGAGCCGAGGGTTGTGGAACAGCATGATCGCCAAAGTCAATCGATATGGCACTTAGAGAGAGAGAGAGATTGTATGCATATCATAGCATCATAATCATAACTCTAAATTCAGAAATAAAGACTTGATACATGTCAATCGTGTGACATGGAAATAAAATCAGAATCGAGCGGAAAATACCAATTGAATATTTGTTTATATCTAAAATATCAACACATATTCATGTATTTATTATCATTCTTGTAATCATTCTACAATTTAATTCACAGCCCTATCTTACACCAGATTTCATATGTGAACTAATAAATGGTTAAATCATTGACGAATTAAAACAAGAGCAAAAATATGAAACGTGGAACGATACGCTTATTTTTTTTTTTTTAATAATTTGCTCCCAAGACACGTCTTCTAAACAATGGTTACCCTTGTCGGAGCCTTCCCCAGTCTAGCATTGACTTTCTTATTTAACATTGCTAGTAGAGAATAATTAATTTAAAATCTAAAAAGAAGGTCTTTTCATAGTGATAAAAATGATTAAAATGTCCAAATGGTCCATGTCTTTACAGGCATGCAACCCTGTTATAATCTTGAAAGCACAATTGTCAACAAGTCAACATTCATTTATGTTCAATCAATAATTTATTGTAAAACTCACACACCGTACATGTATTTCACAACAATAGAACGATTTTTTCTTTTTAAATTGTAAATTGTTACCATATAATCATCATAAAATGTCAAACAAAGTAGCTAAACTTGGCCAAAACACAATCTGTGATAAATACGGAACCGAAGAGGAACATTTAAAATACCATAAAAATGTCATACAAATAGCACCTTTTAAAAAAAAACAAGCATAGTGATACAAATGAAAGCTAAATCATAATTGGTAGCTAAATTGGTAGCTAAATTACCCCCCCCAACAACAACAACAACACGTGTATGGAGTTGGATGGAATGTAGTGAACTGAAGGGGGTTGGGGGGTCCCATCATCCCCATCCTCTATCAACATGACTTTAAAGTACAAACTTGGGTTGAATTTCAAAGGATACATTTCCAGTTAGGATGGTACACAGATATTTTCCTTGCTGAAGACCACTTTGTATTTCAGTTTGTCCAGTTGCTCCTCATACATGGCCAACGCTGATTTGTTGTTGAAACAATTGCCCTGAAAGAAGAATGAGAGATACACGGATACGAAATGCTCACATTTCATATTTTATCTTATAAGAATTCATCTTCTCAAACTTAGGGTGTAGAAAAATAGGTACCCTGATAAAACTGTGTAACCCTGTGTACACATTTTCATATTCTGTAACTCATAAAAAAAACTTAGTCTTCTCTGAAACTTATCAAATGCTAAATATCGAATGATTTCTGGTATTGCAAAGAAAAAAATGTGCTAATTATCCATCAATAAATAATATAAAATAGATCAATGTTATTTCGAGAAAAGGGGGCCATGTCATTTTCTCAGATATTTTGAATCATTTTTGAATGAATATCTATTGCTTTCAGAAGATTAATTTTGGTGTTTGTTGCATTTTTGTTTTATCACAGGGATACGTTCAAGTTAGTTTCACCCACTGAAACTGAAAAGAGACTCAATTATGTTGGGGTCCTAAGTTTGCTGTACAATATGAAGCTTGAAAAAGCCCGAAATTGACTGGTTTCATGGCCTGAAAGAAGGGTATGACTTGACAAGTGGATTTTTTTTTTTTTGGGGGAGATGTGAGTTAGTCTAGTGATAATGTCCGTGGTACAAACTGTCTCCGATCAGACCAAGGTTCGAAATTGCGTCACGTCTTTTGAATGGTGATGGTTAAAAAAAGAAATTGAAGAAAGTTTTACTTTTTTTCCCCTCTATTTATAACTTATTCCACAGAGGTTTATTTTACAGAAATCACTCCAATGTGCAGTCGACTTGATCTCCTTCTTTTGAAGACCAAGAGTAAGCGATTGCTTGAGCTTCTCAGCATTCTCCTTCTTGATGACTAGGGTTGTAGCGATAGCGACTGCATCGAACCTGGAACTTGGTGTCCTCATGGTTCTTCTCGAACTTCACAGATTTGGCATCTTTCTAGCGTGCTATCGGGAGAAAATCCTTGATTTCTATATTCCTTGATAGCATTTTAGCTGTGTTGCTGCAAATTTCATATAGGTACAAAATAACTTGGAAACAAGCTGCTAGGCAAGAATGAACTTTTACTTCTATTCTATATTTCATATAATGCAAACGACACATCTGTGTACTTTAACATAATTATTAATGTCACATGATGCATTTCCCCAATATGATACTTACTCGCCCGAATTCACAAAGGAGGTTTGTCGACAAACCTCCTTTGTGAATTCGGGCCACTAAGTTCGTAACGTTACAACTTGGAAACAAGCTAATTTGCACGAAAAGTTTACTTTTATTCTATAACCTAATAAAATGTTGCACTTTGCACGAAAATTTACTTTCATTCTGTAACCTAATGAAATTAATGTTTACTCAGCATACACATTTCACAAGTTTCTGCAGATAAGCATTTGTCATGTGACATAACAATTTAAATGCAAAGTGCCAATTATTGCTTCGTACAATTATTGGTATCTCAACCGTTATCTGCTAATAACACAAACCAAGTGCCTCCCTACCAACTACGTGCATCACTGCATATATAACAACACCATAAATTTGTGATATATTTACTCAACGGTTTTTGTTTGCCTTTTTTTTTTTTAAATACAAGGGATATGTATTTTTTCTTCTCTATATCACACACCTTCATCGAATTTCTAAGCTTTACAAATAGTGCACTCTTGGTCAGATTTGAATCAGATTTGAATCAGAATAATCAAAATCTCATTGATTAGACAGACTTTCTCTGTTCACATACTTGTAAAAGGTGATATTTTGTTATTGTTGTTTCAAATATTTAGTTTGTTACTTACATATACCCGTATAAGAATATCATTGAGATGATTTAAGAAGAAGGTCCTACATGGTATGGATTTTGGGAAAATCTGTGGTACAGCTTTAATCAACAAGAAAGCAACTATTTGCTCTTACAATTACCCCCGCCCCCCCCCCAAATTTAAGATCTAGCAAACTCAAAGAGGCATGCCACAATATAGGCTTACTACAAATCCACGATAGGGGAAATAAGTAAATGTTAATTGATAGGATATGGTCTATGCTTGAAATCTGTTTCAATTTATCCTTCTCTTAACAAACTAAAAAAAAGTAATAACAACAAACTTGGCAGCTCCTTTGAAACAAGAGCATCATGCTTTTTAACTGAAGTCATTAAATGCAACAACTTGACTTTAGTAGCCTATTATAAGTTATGACCTCGAAGTTCAAAAAAGAAAAAATGCATGTAAGGAATTTTTTTTTAATCATTAAAAATTATACAAACAAAAATATGTGCACATAAAAAAGTCAAGTTCCTGAATGTTCGACAACTACTGTTACCAGTTGCAAACTGGTCGCCAGCTTTTGAGGATGGAGAATTAACAGCAGCACTATGGGCTTGCATTTTTTTCTTCTTCAAAATATGCAATTTTGCAGCTTACAGTTGTGTAAAGAAGGTAAGATTTTAGTATTTGTCTAGAACCTGTGACCAGACGCTGATAAATAATGATATCAAGTTTGATTAAATTTGAAAACAGATTTTGTAATATTGCTTATAAGTGAAACAGAAGTGCTCTTTTGAGTGTTAGGAGCCACAGCTCATCCACACTGGACACTTTTGTAGTCTATTATCAGTGAAGATCAGATCTCTGCACACATACATAGTGCGGAGAGTACATGTATATTTATGTGAAGATTTCATTTAAAGTGAACTTTTTTCTATTTCTCAGGAACAAAGTGTTGCTGGATGATTCAGCTGGTGATCAATACAACAGCAGATCTCAAGTTTCAAACTGATTCACGATTTGAAAGAACATGAAGGCGCAATTTTTAAGTTGTAATTACAGATTTAAACAGAACTCCTCCTCTACTAAGCAATACGTTGCAAAAAGGTGTCATTCTTTGCTTTTTTGAGACTTGGTGCCAATGGAATTAATGACAAGCTCAACCAACGTCTGGAATTTGTATTGAATTTTGAACTTCACAGCAGAATCAGTTTCTAAGTTAGCAATGCTAAACATCGAGCAATTGTGGCAAGGCTTGAATTTTCAAGAAGCTAGTCTTCTTCCTTATCTTTGAATGCTGAGACGAGCAACTTTGGAAAAGGAAAGAGATTCGTAGATGAACCATCACATTGTATTTCACTGATAAATCTGACAAAGGAAATAGCGGTATTCACTATTACCCAAAGTTTTCTGCAATAAGTAAAGGAAGCAGAATCTTCTATTCATCATTCAATCGTGTACAATCTTCCATTTTAATGAGCTGTTATTTTTCAATATTTTCTTACTTGTAAATCATCTGTTCAGAGCCAGAAGGATATTATCTCTATACCTTATCACATAGAGCCCTTCTGGCTATAAACAGACAAAATTAGGTACTAGTACCCTGTATTTTCTCAGCCAACATGGTTAATTTGCAGGAACTTATATCTTTATTGAGTATCTTTATTGCACTGATCTCATTATCCAGATGTGGTTCTTTTCTCACGGTTACTGAGGATGAAGCCGTGCAACTTGAATTCTCATTTCCATGTGACAGTAATACAATCACTATACAGAGCGCAAACAGACTTCCATTTTACAATTCAGCAGAGCCAGAATCTCTAAATTTGCCTTTCTATCAACTGAATAGGTTCAGTGTGACAAATAAGAATTGTTCGGTTCAGGTTGACATAAATCCTGTAAAACGAAGTGACGAGGCAACATACATTTGCCAAGCATACAGGGATGGTGCCATTCAAAGCGAGTTAACAAGGATAAGGTTAAATGTCAATTATCCTCCTGGTGATGCATCATGTACATTCAGTATCAATGATGATGTAGTTGGGAACTGGTCGCCATTGTATTGTGAAGCTCGTGTTGACAAGGTGGCTTGGGGGATTTACTGCTACCAAGATTCTAAAAGATTGCCTCCACTGAGTAATCTTGTTCAAATTGGTGAAAATTTGAAACAAACAATTTGGGCAAGAAAAGAATATCCTGTATTTTGTTGTTCATCTATCCTTGATCAACCTAAAGACAGGTGTGATTGTAAAGATTTCGTGTGGAATCCCATGGGGAATATTTCTCAGACAAAAACCATCATAGACCCTTGCCCTGCTACCACACCAGGCCTAGTTGCAACATTATCCCAATACCCTGAAAGAGAAGTTGAAAATAACTCCCAGCTTCCTCAACTCATAGAATCACTAAACCTGACTGATACAAACATTGATAAGTTCACTGTTAATAATACTACAATGTTATGGGTAGGTGTAACTGCCATTGTAATTATGGTAATAATTATGGTTATTATTCTAATGCGCCTCTATGTGGTTCAGAAAACTAACATGCAATTTAAAAAAATTAAGAGTGCAAACATATATCAACAGACGAAACTGGTAGAGGATGAGAAGCCTTTTATAAGTTCACAAGAGAAAGAAAATCTTCTTCATGTCTTCAGCAGTAATAAACATAGCCCAGTGGCAAGATCCAAGTCATGGTAGCAAATGTCATTATGGTGAGCTCCTTTATGAAAGAGAGGATGTATTGAAGTCACCTAATGTGCCCACAATGGCACAAATGAAATTGCAATTTACAAACTGCCCCCAATACAATGATCACATTGAGAAACAAAGTGCAAAATATGCTCATAAAATGAATATTAATAAATCAATGGGAGATGAGCACTTCAAAATTACAGGAATAGGTCTGTGAGATGTCGCAGGTCATATGCCCAACCAATCATACAAATGTGATCAACAGCATGAATGGACAGCTATCAAATACAGGCCTATTTAGATCTGTGTATATGCCCCTCAATGTTCTTCAATGTTTATTCAAAAACTCATTATATATGTTTCTAAATTAAAGTATCAGTAATGCTGCTCCTAGAAAATTTCTGCTAAGTAGAACCTTCAACATGTATGAAGGGTCATAGCTAAAGGTTTGTTGAAGTACACTTACTTTAAAGGTACTATGTCCCATTTGCATGCCCAAAAAATGAAAAGGTTAAATTCCAACGGCATTTGAAAGACAAAACTAATTTAGAACGTCCCTAAAAAAAGGGGGGCTTGAAAATGTCTTTAAGTGGGAAAATAACGACTATTAGTTGTCGAATCGACTTAGGAGCTATAGAGCCAGTAAGTAATAGTCTGATTTTCAGACCATTGTACCGAATGGTCGTACGTTTTATGCTGCGCAAAGATTCAATCAGTTTAATTTTGGCCATTACAAGAAGTGGGTTATTGATGTAGACAAATGCTCATGTACCCTTTACAGCTCATTTTATGTATGTTATTACCAAAGAAAAAAGCCAGTCAGTCACTCAATAGTGTCTGACAGTGAAGTCTAGCAAGTAAACGGGTTTCCTTGCATAATTTGAATATTAGGACACTGCTAACGTTTAAATTTCACAGAAAGGACATACATGACATATTCATAATTCCTGCAAAGTTCTACAGAATTTGATGTTGGCTGCAAAAGGGACATAGTATCTTTAAAGTACTAAATTCATACTCATAAAAAATGTATTTAAGTAAACAAAACAATGTGGATATCAACCTCTGTTTATGAGATTACTTGCATGACACTTCATGTAAACTGTGGGTAGGGTAGGTGTAGGGAATTGGAGACCACCAAGCTTAATTGAACCCATCACTGTCTGTCCGTGTTGGCTCCAATATTGCTATAGCGCCATCTGTGGTCTTTAACAACACTACTGCATATATCCAATTCATTCCGAAGACTACAATGCGTTCTTTCTCCGAGAAAATTGACAAAATCGACCAAGCTAACCAATTTCGATCGTAAAATTTTGCTCTGATATAAAAACACAATTTTCACTGAATGTTGTGGTGTATGCAGATATTTAGGGGTGGCTCTTAAAAAGTAGCTTTAAAAGGAAGTTTATGAAGTGTGCCAACCATCACAGAAAACTTATGGCCATTGTGTGTTGTGAATGGGTGTTGCAATGCACATTATGAATGGTGTCTGATCAGAAATATGTGTAGGCAATGGGGGACACCAGGTCAAAGATGGGGGTCGTTTGTTGTGAATAAAGGGAAAACAGCAAAATTGGCATAAAATTCATGAATAAATAATTACTACAGAAATTGGAAATACACTCTGCCTAGAAGTCAAATCTACTGGGACTGAAGAAAGTTGTTTTAAGTTTTAAAAGTTTTAAAGTTGTTTTAATAATGTGACCAATGTGAAAGTCACGTTGCCAGGATAGTATTCTGAAAGCATTTTTTTTCTTCTAAATTCCATCATGGTGTCGTTCTCATTTCAATGCATTTCATATTAAGATAAATAATTTTAATTTTTATTGATGTTAGTGTTATCAATGTAAAAGTCACGTTGTTAGAAAAAAGAAGATTGACCATGCCAAGGCCAAAAAACATCGGACAGTTTTAGTTGCATGAAAGTACAACAAATAAAAACATCACTATACAGAATGGGAAACCGATATGGGCCTACTTTCCCCCAGTTGTTCATTTCATGTTGAAAGGCACTATCATGAAACATATTTGGTTGTTCGTGTCACCATTCTAATTTGAATGCATTTCATTTTAAGAAGTTGTTTCTATGCTGTGAGTTTGATCAATGTAAAAGTCACATTGCCAGAATATTATTCTGACAGTAGTTAAACATAATTTAAACCACCTATATACTGTAAACAAAAAACTACAGAAATATTTTGGGCCACATTGTTTTAAAATCGTTTTAAAATTACAGTAAGTTCATTGGCTGCATGTATCTCTTTCAAAAAGTGTTTGAACTAACTATAACAATCCCATTTTCATTCAAATTGTATTTAAACTGTCTTGATTTGTAACTGTCCCTTATTACCTACACATGTAATGAGAGAGACCTTTGGTGATGACGTCATTAATCATTGTTATCTTATTAATCAGTTACATCATGACCACAATTTTGTTACCAAATAAAGAGAAGAAGTTACTGAAGAGAATACAAAACTTTCTGTATGTGTAACATTTTTCATGTTTATGTAATTTATGCAAATGTGCTTAAGGGTCTCCAATTCCCCACACCTACCCTATACCTTTTTTCTTTATTGGTAGCATCTATATTCGAAGCATCGGAGTAGCTCTTTCATTCTAATTTTTACATGTAGTATGTAAATGAATTCTTCATCTAGTGTCTAATATACTGTAAAATAATTAGTTGAGCATGTCTGATTCTGTACTACTGTTTTAATCATTTGATAATTATTCGAGATTATTTACTGGAAGAGATGAAGGATTCGTACTTAAATGTGCTTTTCAATTTAGGAGTGATGATTCTATTATTGAATTGTAAGTGTTCATTCATTGCATGAGATATGGAGGTGTTGTGGTATAGTGGGTCATTCACTTGACTCTTAATCGAAGGGTTCAGGGTTTGAGTTCTACCCTTGCATTTACATACTGTGGCCAGACATTCATCCACGTACATGGTCAGAGAGGTGAAGGTTTAAGGGTTAAACTGTCAGCAGATTACAACACTTAATAAACATGTATATGTAAATTGTGAAATGTATATATAATTATATACACTCTAGATGAATTAATGTCAGCGAGTACACGCTATTTTGTCATAATATGTTATATCAACATCACATCTAAGATTTAAGTATATATCTGCTGATTGTATTACATTATTAAGCCTACTAAGCCAAATGCTTATGAATGTTAAATGTATCATGTTCTATCTTTGTATCTTAATAACTCACATCAATAGCCTATACTTAATTGGTTATCAGATACATGTATGTTTGTACCACCATCTATGAGTGACAATTTTGTCAGAAAGTGTAATTTGTAAAATGTTATAGTAGCTTAACATGTATGCTGTTTCGGCTGTAACAGCTCTGATTAGTCTGCTGTATTAAAAAGTGCTTAAAAAGAAAGACTCATTATTGTTGTTGTTTTTACTTTAGTTTGGACCAGCTCAAACTTGGAAAAATGATACTTCTTGAAGTCAACCGATGTTCATAAATTCATAATGTATAGGTTTACTAGAAAAAATATATAAATAAAAATGATTATGTAATATCATTTGCTGTTTTTTTTTTTGTCTTGTATATTTATTCTTTGCTAAACTTCAATTACTTTGGTGTATATGTAAAATCATTCCTAAGCATGCCATAACCCTTATTTGTAAACTAGGGAGTTATTTACCCAATCTTTGGTGTGCCATCACCTTCATTTGTGTAATTGGGAGTTATTTACCAAGTCTTTCAATATTATTGCTGAACTTAATTGTTGTATCTGTGTTTGCATTATTCCTTCCATAATTACTTTGGTGTATATGTATAATCGTTCCTTACCATGCAATTTTGTATACTAGCTAGTGAGTTATTTACCAAGTCTTTCAATAGTATTGCTGAACTTAATTGTATATATCTGTGTTTGCATTGTTCCTTCCAGAATTAATTTGGTGTATATGTATAATCATTCCTTACCATGCAATTTTGTATACTAGCTAGTGAGTAATTTACCAAGTCTTTCAATAGTATTGCTGAACTTAATTGTATATATCTGTGTTTGCATTATTCCTTCCATAATTACTTTGGTGTATATGTATAATCGTTCCTTACCATGCAATTTTGTATACTAGCTAGTGAGTTATTTACCAAGTCTTTCAATAGTATTGCTGAACAATTTTTGTTTGGATCTGTGTTTGCATTATTCCTTCCAGAATTACCTTCGTGTATATGTATCATTCCATACCATGTAATTTGGAATACTAGCTATTGAGTTATTTACCCAGCCTTTTCATAGTATTGCTGAACTTTAAAAAAAACTTTAAAAAAAATCTGTGTGTGCATTATTCCTTCCAGAATTACTTTGGTGTATATGTATATTTATTCCTCACCATATACTAGCTAGTGAGTTATTTACCAAGTCTTTCAATAGAATTGCTGAACTTTTTAAAAAAAATCTGTGTTTGCATTATTCCTTTCAGAATTACTTTGGTGTATGTGTATAATCTTTCCTTACCATGCACATTTGTATACTAGCTAGTGCGTTATTTATCCAGTATTTTCATAGTATTGCTGAACTTTAAAAAATCTGTGTTCGCATTTTTACTTTCAGAATTATTTTGGTGTATACATAATAATCATTCCTTAGAATGCCGCATCCCTAATTTGTATACTAGGGAGATTTTTTACCCAGTCTTTTCACAGTATTGCTGTAATTTTTCTTTCTTTCTGTGTTTGAATTTTTGCTTCAGAATTAATTTTGTATATAATTATATATTTCTTTAATAGGGAGTTTTATTTCCTCATTTATTTCACATAATTGAATTGTTAAGCTGTGCTTCAGTTCTTTACGCTCTTTCACCAAATTTGCTCCATAATCAGTCATTCTAGATCGATATGTTAAGAGTAATACACAAATATTGCACACATGTATATTTATTTTGAATCTTACACAATATAAACTTAGGTTGTTGGTTCATGAAATGTGAGAATCATTTCGAACCGGAATAAACTGACAAAATGTATGAATAAAACAGAACAACATGTATGACTTAATAGTGTATTCTACAATGCATGTACTGAAATCAAACTTAACATTTTACTAGTTCGGAAACAGATATCGTGCAAAGGTGTGTAATGCCTGGATTACATTTGCACCGGGCGCCGTACGATAAATTAGTATACGATGTTTCGTGCGATTTTGGGGGCATCGTAGGAGGCTACGGTCTACGATGTTTGTGTTTACATTATCTACGAGCATCGTGCCATTTCTTGTATTGGCCCTCGGGGGCAGGCCGGGGCAAATCCGTACAGAGGCTGATCGGAGATTGTACGGAAATCGTGCAATTTCAATGCAGTAGCCGTGCAGTCTCCGCAGCTTCCGCACGGAAATCGTACGGAGCCCGTGCAGCTTCCGTGCACAGGTTGCGCAGAGAAGGCGCGGTGATCGTGCAGCCGCCGTGCCGTTTTTAAGCGTTTTTTGGCCTCCATGTTCACCGAAAAATCGTGCGTTTGCTGCACGATCAGCGCGAGTCCTCCGCGCGATGCCCGTGCGGGATTGTGCAATGACACCTACGACATGTCTACGGACTACGGGCTTACGATTTTTCAAATTTGTTTAACTTTCTGCGAAACAAAATCGTAGAGGCTGCAGAGCCCCCGCGGAGCCCGTGAATCCGTACGAAAATCTCACGGCCGCCTCCTGCCTCCGTAGGGAGGCCCCACGGAAAAGGGGATACGGGGAGGATACGGGCTCCGTATACTAATCGCAGGCCAAATGTAATCCAGGCATAACTGCTTATGAATAAAAGATCATTACTTACAACATTCATTCTGTTGTAATTGTGCTAGCTGTAATAGCTGTGATGAGCTTGAAAGAGTATGAAATTGAGAACATCTGGGCAATGTTAGTGTTAATTGGGTTTTAATGATGTATTTATGGGTGTGTGTTGTGTGACGGAGGTGTTTGTATTGTGTGTTGTGTGTTGTGTGATGTGTGTGTGTGTTCTACAAAGACCACACCCCCTCTTGAAACTATATTTCTTGTTAATACATGCGTTAAAGTAAACCTGTCTGTAAAGACCCCCTGCCTAAAATACCATTTATTTTGTCTCTCTTGGCCGGTGTTTCTATATAGGTTGGTCTGTGATTGCATTTGTTACAGATACAGTTAACTCTGCATAAGTCAAATCTATTGGGACCGCAAAGGAAGACAAAATAGTTAGACTAATCATGGAGCTCCATGGACTAATGTAACATTTGACTTATAAGAAGTGTAACAAACACGTTTCGCATAGTTTAGTCTAAAAAAGAATTGATTCGATACAGGAGGTCGGGTAGTCGGTTTGTTTGTTTCACCTGACTGCTAGGAAAGCATGGGTACGCTTGTAAGTTTGTTTGTTTGTTTTATTTATTCACCATGTAAAATAATTGTTTACAGATAATAAAATTCAGTGGGTTACATCGAAATATAATACATAGTAGGAACAGTGCATAAACAAAAAATGTTTGAAGCGCAACGTCCCTAAGATAACATAGTTGATAATTATTAGGTTTAGATAGAACATGGCTTAAAATAAGACATTCTGTCGTTACAAAAATAAAAACAAAATACAAAATAAATGCTTAAATCAAAATCATACCCTTAGCATATTTGAATAACAAGCAAAAACAAGGGAATACACATTACCTCTTCTTGACAAAATAGCACTATAAAATATGTACCTCAAAAGTTAAGAAACATATTTTGAGAGAAATAATTCCTTCAGTTTCTTTTAAATAACAAAAGGCTATTACAAGTTCTTATTTCCGGTGGCAAAGCATTCCAAATGTCAGGACCTACATATCTAATCGATCTGTGGGCTAAGGCACTCCTTGGCGTAAACAAATGGAAATCAGAAGAATGTCTGGTTGGATAGTTATGAATGTCTCTATTTAGAGTAAAATCGTTACAAAATGATAAAGGCAGTTTTTTTTTATTAAGTCGGTACATGGACACTGCAATTTGCATAAAATGAATATCAGTAACTTTCAAAGTTCTTAATCTGAAAAATAATGGGTCATTGTGATCGAAGTACCCAGAGCCACAACAAATTCTCATGGCTCTCTTTTGTAATCTCAAGATACCATCAGTATTTAATCTATTAATGGCCCATACAATGTTACAGTAAGAAATACGTGAATGAATGAAAGAATTGTAAATAATGCACAAAATACGAAGTGGAACGAGAGGCTTTAACTTGTACATAACACCAATATAGCGAGACAAAACTCGAGAAAGATCACGCCCGTGTTCATGCCAAGACAAGCACTCATCAATATAAATGCCTAGGAATTTGGTATTTTTCTTTTGTTGAATGGAGATGCTATCTATCTTTAATGGAACATTAGTTTGTTCAGTATGAGCACGAGTTTTAAAGTGGATGAAGTTAGTTTTACCCAAATTCAACGATAATTTATTGCATTTAAACCAGTTAGATAATTTTGGCAATTCAGTATTTAGTGTTTGAACAAGATTATCTAGGTTTGAGTGAGAGCAAAAATATTAGCGTCATCAGCAAATAATATATATTGTAGTAAGGAAGAGACATTAGAGATATCATTAACATAGATCAAAAAAAGAAGCGGGCCTAAAATAGAGCCCTGGGGCACACCATACGTAATTGATGACATGGTCGATTTGGCATTATTAAATATTGTATATTGACTTCTACAAGAAAGGTAACTACGAAACCAAATTAAAGGTACACCTCGTATCCCGTAATGGTAAAGCTTGTGTAGAAGTATGTCATGATCGAGGGTATCAAATGCCTTACTTAAATCCATGAAAACTCCTATAACATGCTCGTGTTTGGCTAAGGCAGATGATACCCTATCATATAATTTTATAATAGCAAATTCCGTTGAATGAAATTTCCTGAATCCATACTGATCATTATTATTAAAGTAAACTGTTGTCAGTCAAAATGTATATAGTCTATCATAAACGAGTCGTTCTAATATTTTGGAAAAACATGAAAGTATTGAGATAGGCCGATAATTACTGAATGAACTAGCATCGTCCTTCTTATAGATGGGTATTACTTTCGAAATTTTCATCATTGAGGGAAAACTACCAGAGAACAATGACAGGTTGATTATGTTAACGAGGGGCTTAATTATACTTCCAATAATATTGTTTAGCAAATGTGTATTCATCTCATCATGTCCAGTTGAATGACTGGATTTGAGTGATGCAACAATCCTCATTACCTCAACTGGATTTGTAGGGTTAAACAAAATACTATTTACAGAGGAATCAAAAAGAGAATCACGAAAACTATTGCTACACCCTTTGATTTTCGAGGCCTGTTCAGCACCTATGTTTGAAAAATAATTATTAAAACAATTTGCAATGTCATGTGGGTCCTTTACAGTAATATCATTTTGCCTAAACACGGTTGAATGAGAAACATTCCCCCTTTTCAGAATATCATTAATTATCTTCCACTTGGAGGAAGAATCATTTGCCTGTTCAAACTGTTTGGTATAATACATTCTTTTTGATATACGTATAATATGTGTTAGCTTATTTCTATATTTCCTATATTCCTGCTTCTTTCTATCTGAAGGGTTACAAAGACTTTTTATATAGCTTATTTCTTTGTTTAATAGATTTCAGAATCCTCTGGTAATCCAAGGATGTTTGGGTAAATTTCTGCGAGTTTTAATTTGAACTTTGGTATATTTATATTCAAATAGTTTGTTAATATTTCTAAAAACCTCTGATATGCAATATCAATTTCATTGCAACTTAAGACATCATTCCACGTCTCCGACATCAAATCAGTTTTAAACTTGCCAATATTATCCTCTGTAAATTTACGAACTTCAACCGTTTTCATTTTAGTTTTAGTTTTAATACAATTGGAAAAAAGCAAAAAAATGGGTAGGTGATCTGAAACTTCTGAATAAATGAGCCCTGCTTCAAGTTCAATGTTATTATCGGAAACATTGGTAAATATATTATCAATTAGAGTACTAGTATTCATATCTATTCTTGTTGGTTTTGTAATTGTAGAAAACATAGCATGAACATTTAACAGTGTATTAAAATCAGCAGTAATATCGTTGTCACAGAGCAAGTCAATGTTGAAGTCCCCCATGAAATATATATTTTTATTTTCTAAATTTAGTTTGTGAAGGAGGTTATCAAAATCATCCAAAAAGACTTTCTTGTCATTATTTGGAGGTCTATATACGATACAGATTATATTATTTTTCCAGGAAGATTGGAAACAGTTTCAATAGAGAGCAACTCCGCACTCCTATGATGGAAAGAGAGGTCAGAGCGAAGTTTAAAAGACAAAGCATTGTTGATATAGAAAGCAACCTCCTCCTCTACCCTCCAATCTATCAGAGCGTATCAGTGAATAATTTGGAATGTCGTACAAAGGAGGTGAATTACTATGTAACCAGGTTTCACTGATACCTACAACAGAAAAGAAACAATCAAGAGAATCCAAGAGCAGCTGTACTTTGTCAAAATTCTTAGCAAGACTGCGAGCATTCATATGCAAATAAATGTGCGATTGACCTTTGTTCGGAAATTTTGTCTTGAACTCAGCAGGTAGGTAATATTCACATCTAACATTTGGACATGTAATGTAATAATCCGCCATCGATAAATCCACACATCTCTGAATAACACTTATTGAGGTACTGATGTTGTTGAATAAATACGGTCAATTGAGGTACATGAAAACAGTAAAATGCTACGGGGCAACTTAATAAAATAAAAACACTAAAAATTGTTTCTGTCAAGAAGTCTTGAGCATATAGAGGCATTCGAACAGAACATGAGGTATCTGCCATACCCCAAAATATTAAAGTTGAACTTATAAACATTTGAGTATAATGAAATACTATCTCTTAAATGTTATCAGTAGTATATACAGGGGTTGACTTAAAATAAAAGTGCATGATGGTCAACAAACGTGGTCTGCGCCCTACCTTGAACATGCCTGTATAAGTAGAGAGAAGAAAAAAAAATCGGCTGAGGCATACAAATATCTACGATATGCATGTCGAATTAAGGGATCATACCTTCAAAACTATAATAAACAACACAAAATATGAGAAGGTTAGACAGTTTCTCCATTTCTCCCAAAAGAGATGAAAGGACTGTTTCGCCAACTTGCACTATTAAAGCCCAAGTCCACTCCGATTTTCAAAAATTATAACATGTTGTAAATAAATCAAAGGTTAAAACTGCCAAATATCACGGGCGTACTTCAATCAGGTGATTTTTAAGAGCGATTTTTGTTTCGGGTATTTCGAGCAAAACATTTATATTGCTGTACGGATGTGACGTATGCTCCTCACAACGAAAGTGCCAGCGGTATACATTCTGACAATAGGCTTTTTTCGTAATGTAACCAAATTTAATGCATACGTCTTTGTGAAGTGCCTCTATACAAACTATTTCATTCACCTGATAAAAATAATAGTGTTTCATTATTCTTATCAGGTGAATGAAATAGTTTGTATCGAGGCACTTCACAAAGACGTATGCATTAAATTTGGTTACATTACGAATCTGTGTTGTGAGGACCCTACGTCACAACCGACTCGCTCATTAACTTGTTTTTTGCTCATTAAAATAAATTATTAAAAATAAATCTGAGCACCATTTCCAAAACCAAGTTATATTTGGGCTTTTTAGATTTTTGTCTATCTAATCAGCTCAACTTTTCAGTGGAGTGGACTTGTACTTTAAGTAGCATAATATGAGAAAATATAAACCGTTTCAACAGTTCCTTCTGAAAAAAACAAAGAAACCACATCCTCAAAAAAACTTGTGGCACAATATAATATGAGAAAGTAAGACTGTCACTTAATTCCTTCAGAAGACTAAGAGAATCACATCATCAACTTTGCATTGTTAAATATAATATAATATGAGAAGGTATAACTATTTGTCCATTTCTTCTGGAAAAAAACCCCAAAAGATTAAGATATTAAAGAGATCACATCATCAAATTTGTAGCACAATACGATATGAGTAAGCAACAAGGGGACCGACGGCTTTAAGTTCTTTAAGAGGGACTTGGTAATGAGGATTAATGCCTTATCAAAGGGCACTAGCTCATCGAATTGGTTTCGAACCCGGGACCTCTCAGTTACGAGACCACTGCTCTACCACTGCGCCATTGATCGTGCCTCACATGACAAATTTGACTTGTGTGACTTTGAATTATGCTGGGTCATGATGTAGGAAGTTTAATTTCAGATGGTGGTATTATAGAACAAGTGGTATTAATGCTTTTTCTCAGGGTTGGGAGGGAGATATCAATTGGTGGGTACCACCACCTCCACTCATTGCCAAAACTGTTGAAAAATTGGTGCGGGAAAAGGCAAGGGGCTCACTATAGTACCATATTGGAAGTCTGCTCCATTTTGGCCCAAGATTTGGGATGGTGAGAAGTTCTATTTGTTTATTGAAGAACTTGAAATACTGCCCTCTAGCGTAGTTAGGAGGGGGTGGGGCCAAAACCGAATCTATGGAAGCCCTCGAAGCATTTTTATGCTTATCGCTTTAAAGATAAGATTTTAGTTGTGCCACGTTATATTTTATTTCCACTCTCCATGTTTAGAAGTCAAGAAGGCCATACAAGGTGCGGTGGACGACGCGGGGGTTCGTTCTCATAAACTCATCGAGCAGGCAATCGTCATGGCTCAAATCATCGGGGTCATGCAGAAGCGAAGTATTTCAGTGCAATCAAGAGATGGGAAGCAGAGGGGGGTAGAGCATTACCAGCAGAACCCATACACGTCGCATTGTATATATATCAAGCTTAAAGTCCAAGTCCACTCCAAAAATAACTTCCATTCAATAGAAGCAGAAAAATCAGACAAACCAATCAAAAGAGGTTTTGAGCAAAATCGGATGACTAATATGAAAGTTATGAATTTTTAAAAAGTATGTAAAATATGGAACAATGGAAATCACTACACAAATGGCTAATCTGGTTATCAGTTTGTGACGTCATGTCCTCACTATTTATCAATTGCTTTATATAGTTTAATCCCATTAATTTCCCTTTTTATCCCCAAAACTTGATTTCCCATGCCTTTGCCCAGGTTATATGATTTGTATCATATTGCGTGCATGACATTTCACAAAATTGTTCATGAACTTTGAAGAATTGATACTATTTTCTGAATATTGTATATTCATAATTATTGATTTATATATAAATAGTTTATCAAAATTCACATTTTTCATGATTTAACTGGAAAAAATTACTCTATATTAGTGCATCCACACAAAAACATATTACTTTCAATCTAACTTGGATGCTGGTGTGAAGAAATAAGATTCTTAGGGAGAAAATAGGAAATTTATATTATCAATATAAAGAAAATAATTAGTGGATAGTGAGGACATGACGTCACAGACTCATGAGTGAGTTGTCAATTTGTCTAGTGATTTTCAAAGTTTTTCATGTCATTAAAAATTCATAATTTTCTTATTAGTTATCCGATTTTGATCAAACTTTTTTGATTGGTTTGTCTGATTTTTCTTCTTCTATTTAAAGTAAGTTATTTTTGGAGTGGACTTGCCCTTTAATATCTCGAGGATCCTCATTCAGTGTGATTAAGGCAGCAATGTACTCAATAAAATGGGCACATAGCATGAGAGGAGAGGTTGATCCAACGGATAACGCTTTCGTTAAAAACATTTTGGAGAGTGCCAAGCGAAGCACGTCAAGACCCATCGTCAAGAAGGACGCCGTGTCCTCCCACCAAATCATTGAGTTATGCAACAAGTACGAAGGTTGCGAAGATGTTTTAATTAATCCTCAGTTTTTCATTTTGTTAAAGATTTTACGACCTTCAATCTCTCCGTGCTTCTGACATTGTGTTTAAAGCTCATATAAATCCGTATTTTGCAGAGTAGTAAGACATATCAGTATCGTAAGGGCAATACCATCATGATAAGTACAGGTAAATCAAGAGCTTGTCCAGTGAAAATTCCAAGAGAATATATGGAAAAGGGAGATAGGTCTATTCTTGAGAAATCTGATCAATTCATATTCAGACCAGCATATTTTAAACAAATGTGAAAGGGTCCGTCAAAGAAAAACAAACAGCTTATAAAGTGAGACCAGGACCCGTGAAACAGTTGTTGATCGTTTGCGGAGGTATGCGGGAAAGAGGCTTGTTTGGGCCTTCAATCCCTCAGAGCAGGAGGGGCTACCGCCGCTACCAGAGCTTCCGTGCCAGATAGGCTTTGTAAGAGGCACGGGCGATGGAGGAGTGAGAAGTCAAAAGATAGTTATGTTGACGATAGTTTGGAGCACTAAGTCTTTGAAATCGTGAAAAGATTTTTGTTGTTTTTCTGTTTGATTAGAGAAATAGCACATAGTAGCATGCAGTTAGATATCGTATCCAGACACCTACCCCCTGGACATCCACCCACCGGAGAACCACCCCCAGTCAACTATCCCCCTAGGACAACCACCCTCTAGGACGACTACCCCCGGACAACTACCCCCCGACAACTACCCCCAAGGAAAACTACACCCAGACAACTACCCCCTAGGACAACTACCCCCGGACAACTACCCCTAGGATAGTTGTCCTGGGGTAGTTGTCCTAGAGGATGGCTGTCGTAGGCCACCGCAGATTCTCTGCGGCCGCCGCAAGAATCTCTCGATTTCAGGGGCGTACGGCCGCAGTATCCTAGCCGTAGAGCAAATGTGACATAGGCATAACGACTAAGAATCCTTTGTTTAAAAGAAAGAAGAAGAACACAAAAATGCCCAGACTCTGTTTGCAATAAGATGGCCACTTAATCGAGCAGGTCATTAATTGCAACTACCATTCACAAAATATTAATGATGGTGCCAGGTGCGAGGCAGACATCAAAAGAATGATTGAAATCGCATGGAATACATTCCTGTCAATGAAAGACCCATCAAACTTGAATGGTGACAATTAAACTGCATTAATATTTCTAACAAAATCAAAATATAACATGATCTACTTTTGTAGAGGAGCATTCGTTAGGTCAAGACAAAAATGGATGGAATGTGGTGAGAAATCAACGAAATACTTTCTTCAAAGTGAAAAAAGAAACGGAAAAAGAAAAGAAATAGATTGTGTAAAGAAGAATGCAAAACATATCACTAACCAAGAAACTATACTTAGAGAAATTGTAAAGTACTATGAATGTTTGTACTCTAAAAAGCTCGATGGAGCTAAACTGTCTGAAATTGATAATTATTTAGCTTCAATCGCACTTCCAACTTTAACGGAAGATGAAGCAATGTCATGTGAAGGACTGGTTACTGAAGAAGAATGTCGGCAGGCCAGTGGCGAATCCAGGGGGGCCCGGGGGGCCCGGGCCCCTCCCCTAGAAAAAAACAGGTAAAAACACCCTTTAAAAAAAAGAGTTGGGCCCTCCTGGCGCCCAAGGGGTGGCGGTGGAAAAAATAACCCTTCCCGTAGGGAAACAAATTTTTATCGGGTGCCAAAAAAAATTGTGCTCACTACCCTGCGCCCAAGGGGGTGGTGGTGGAAAAATTTACCCTTTTTTCGGGTGCCAACATTTTTTTGCTCACTACTCCCCTCCCCTCCCCCTCCCCTCCCCTCCCCCTCCCCTCTCCTCCCCCTCCCCTCCCCTCCCCCACTGAGCGAAAAATCGACCGGCACGATTTTCAAATTTTCGCACGAAGTGGGCCCCTTTTTAGGTCCCCTCCCTTGCCGCCGGCTGGATCCGCCCCTGCGGCAGGCTATTGTATCCATGAAAAACAACGAGTCACCTGGCATTGATGGTTTATCTGTGGAATTTTTAAAATGTTTTTGGGACGACGTAAAATATCTGTTAATAGACTGTATAAATGAGGGTTTTCAACAAAAGACACTATCTGAATCACAAAGATTAGCTATTCTAACTTTGTTATATAAGAAAGGGGATAAACAGAGGTTGGACAACTGGAGACCAATATCATTACTGAACACTGACTACAAGATCTTAGCGAAGGTGTTATGTAAAAGACTGAAAAATGTTATATGTAAATTGGTATCCTTTGATCAAACAGGATATTTGAAACAACGCTCTGCTATGCAAAATTTACGTTTAGTTCAAGATATTATTGAATATTGTGAAGCCTGTCATTTGCCGGGTATATTTCTTTTTCTTGATTTTAAAAAAGCGTTTGATGTAGTTAATCGCGATTTTCTGTTTCAATTATTAAATAAGCTCAAGTTCAAAGAATCATTCATTGGTTGGATCAAAGCAATTTATGCTAATGCGATAGGAAGTGTAATAAACAATGGTTGGGTTTCTCAAAAACTTGAAATAAGACGAGGAATAAGGCAAGGCTGCCCGCTTTCTGCGTTACTATTCATCCTTGTTGTTGAAGTCATGGCCTTAAAAATCAAACAAAATAATGAAATACATGGTATCACGGTCGTCTCTGCAAATAACGGTATATCGAAAGTTTTTAAAATATCACAATTAGCTGATGAAGCTGTCCTTTTTCTTAATTCCATTGAATCTGCTAACATTTCACTTGAAGAAGTCAGAAGGTTCGGACATTTTGCTGGGCCAAGCTTAAATGTTATGAAAACAAATGCAATAACAATGACACCTAAAATAGAATTTATAAAAGAATTAAAATGGAATGATAATCCAGTCAAGTATTTAGGTATATACCTAACTAGAAATAAAAAAGAATGTGATCGGCTGAACTGGTCTGTGAAACTTGAAAAAGTTAAATCGATCCTAAATTTCTGGAAGATGAGAAATTTAACCATTTATGGTAAAGTTGTTATAATTAAATCACTTATAATTTCCCAATTTGTGTATGTTGCTTCAGTATAACCCATTCCTCGAAAACAAATTGTTGAATTGAACAAATTGATTTATAATTTCCTTTGGAATTCAAAAAGAGACAAGATAAAGAGATCAGTCTTAATAAATACAATTGAAAATGCAGGCCTAGGTATGATAGATTTGCATTCCAAGTTCCAATCTGCATTTAGCATGGTTTTCAAAGTTCTTTGAAAATAACCAAGATACACCATGGAAATTTATGTTTAAATTCTGGATTGAAAAAATATGTCCGTTGTCTCTGATTTTAAAATCAAATTGTTCTCGCAAAGATATGTTGATTTTATGTTCAAAACACAATCTACCTGAGTTTTATGTTAATTGTCTCGTATGCTGGAGCGAACTTAAGTATATTGACATTTTGCATGTTGAAGATGTTAGAAATGAAGTGTTATGGTACAACAGTAACATAAAATTTGACAATAGAACCCTTATTTTTAAAGAATGGTTTACAAATGGTATTGTACTAGTTGATGATATTGTAGAAAATCGACATTTTAAGACACGAGATCATATCTGTAATATACTTGGTTCGAATTCCTTATTGGTTGACTTTATGTATACGAAGCTTAAAAAGGCGATCCCTAAAGTTTGGATAAAACGAATTCATGAAGTCAACCAGCATGACGATGACGATAGAGGTACTATACAACATTATGACAATGATTTCTGCGAAATCAAAACGGGTGATGTCATTAGACTGTCAACAATGAAATCGAAACATTTCTTCAGTTTAATGAGTGAGCTCAGGAAAAGTGATCTAGCTGTATTAACACACTGGGAAGAAAAATTCAACCTTCCAATTGATTTTGACTGGAAAGAGATACTGAAATTTAAATTTAAAACAATAAAAAACAATAAAGTAAAGCAAGTAAATTTTAAAACACTTCATCGAATTTCCCGTTCAGATATAATTTATGTAAATGGAAAATTTTAAATGTAAACTTATGTGCTTTTTGCAAAACAACTGAATCGTTTGCTCATGTTCTTTTAGAATGCCCCAAAGTAGTATTATTCTGGAAACATGTTGTTGCATTTATTCGCTATAACTTCAAAGAAACACTGATAATAAACGAAAAATACCTGATTGTTGGTGGAGATTCTAACTGTTCCAACACTAAAGATATAGATGTAATTATTACATATGCACAATATGCAATATACAAAATGTATATGTTAAACTACTTTCAAGGAAAACATACAACAGTCTTGCAATATGGCATGTTTTTAAAAATGAACTGTGTTTGGAAAACATTTCAGATGTTATATCAAACGCCCTTCAACATTATAGTCCTTGATTTTATCTGATTGTAAAGATTTTAAGATTTGAGGTGTAAAGTGAATGTATATTTCTGTTTGAATTATTTGTCGTTAAATGTATTTTATAACCGAATAAATACCGCTGAAGAGGAAATTAAAAAAAAAAAAACATGATCTACTTTTCGTCAGATGTCGGTGATTTCATTTTATACAAAAGAAAAAATTACCAAAATCTCGTAGCCGGTGTTAAGACTTGTTTTCAATTCGGATGGCGTTTCAAAACAAATTTAAAAAAAGGTTTAAATTAAAAATAAATATACATGTATACAAAAATTATTGGTACTTCAAAATCGAAGAATAATAACGAATAAAGACATACTAACGATTTTCTGCAAGCACTCATTGAAGTAACTCCCTTTATATATATTTGTTGGGATTGTGGGAGACAGTGTTACACCGCAAAACGACCAAAACTTCACTAGATATGATCGATTTAGGTCGGATTCTAAAAGAGGAGATTCTAAGCTTTAGAATGATGTATAACTCATTACAGTTGTATGTTTCTAACCGAAGTAGAAACGACAACTTCTCTAGACAAATACTTTGGCTCACATGCAGTTTGGCAAGGTGAAAAAGGCAGGATAAAATCTCTCTACGATTTTCTGTGAAGAGATCATCAAATTGTTCTTAAAATTCGCGCACTAATTACTCATATCATGTATTTTTTTCTGAACAAGTATGAATGCGACAGCTTAAAAAAAAAAAACCCAAGATCAGACAAACTGAGGTCTACAAAAACTGTACGAAATACCATTTTCAGATTATTTGTGTTTCTTAATTTTGAAATTAGATAGAAGAAAGTATACTCTTTTAGGAAATACTAAATAGTAACATTTGACCATCCTTACGAAAGGCGCTTTTTATTGAGCTGTAACTGAAAAACCACATCATGTGGATTTTTAAAGTGGTTTTGTGGTGCCTGGTCGTATGATGTTATGTATATATATATATACAGAGAGAGAGAGAGAGAGAGATCAAAGTTGGAAGTAATGCATTTTTATACAAACTATACAAAAAAGTGTAATGTCTATGCGGTAGAACACTGTCAATACGTGATGAATGTACATGTATAAACACACACACACGCAAACACACACACACACACACACACACACACATATATATATATATATATATATATATATATATATATATATATTTATATATATACATGAATCCGTAGAAGCGCATATATACTTTTAAGGCCATAAATGTTGCAACGCCTGCTAAAAGTGAAAAGATTTTATTTCAATATGTTTGTCAATATTTGGTTTTATGTTTCCAAGATTTCTAGATGTTCAATCATGTAATAGTGTATCCCATATTCATATCGAGTAAATACATTGTGTTATCTCTCTGTTATCATGTAAGTGTAGGATCCATTTACTTTGCATTTGTTATTTTTGGGTTTACAATGGTCTTCTTTCTTCTTTGGTGTACAACATTGTAAGCACAGTAGGGCCATTTATACTTACGGTGCAAGTTGCTATGCAACTTACCCGAAACTCACCAAAATCTTGAGAGAAAAAAGCTGCTGAGGAGTATGAGGAGTTTGAAGTCCGCGCGAAAATCTGGGGTTTGTTTTTTCTTTTCTTCTTCAAAAGTAAAAGTTCGCTTGCAGACCACAGAAGCTCCGGGATTTTTTTTCCCGCGCGCTACAAGGGGCGAACATTTTTGGGCAAACAGACATGATGATCATGCGCACAACTTGCCAAAGACCGCGGACTTTATTTTGCAGCCAAACTCGCAGCCGAAATGAAAACAATAGTTGAATTGCTTAAGGGCAAATGGGTTGACCTTATGCCTGAGTCACACCTTTACGTATTTGGCTTGCGTATTGCTGCATATTTATGGCGAGCCGTCTTAACATTTATAACTATTTCTTGATATCAAGAAATGAGTTCTTGATATCAAGAAATTATTTTCTGTTGTAAAGCAATGGTAATTCTTGATATCAAGAATTCGATTTCTTGATATCAAGAACTCATTTCTTGATATCAAGAAATCAGTTCTTGATATCAAGAAATAGGAAGTGTTAAAACGGCTCGCCATAAATACGCAGCAATACGCAAGCCAAATACGCAAAGGTGTGACTCAGGCATAAGAGACACAAACGCGACACGCAAGGGAATTTTGATATCGAATATAACGGTATCAGTAGTATTTTCCTGTCACATGTGATATGCATAATTACCTACCGAAGATTGTATAATACATGTAACATTATTGGTTAAATGAGATTACGATTCCAAGCCACATAATTACTGTTTATTAATGTACATAGGAAACTAGCTTTAGGACCCTTTTGTACCAATTGTCATGAGAAAGGGTCGTGAAATATTCACGTGATAGCTTGGTAAATAATAATGCCACAGACCAATACATTTATCATGCCGAGCAGGGATGGAGAATGTGACTAATCACACGCAAACTACAAAGCTGGCTCCGAAATGACGCGCATTCGCCCGAAATGATAATTACATTAATTTTCGTATTTTTTTATTATATATATAATGCAAACAGAATCTACATAATCTGTTACTCATTGACCACTGTCATTCTTTAAGCGTAAATTTATTATTTGAGGCAGATATGACATGTCTGTGGTATAGGCTAGATGAAACTATGAAAACGAATCGGCAAGCGAGTAGAAAGATCATTTATTCATTGATGTAACACATTACTTGTTATTTTAAAACATGGTGGCATTGTCAGTTCCATAACTGCTTTTCTAGAATATAACTTGATACTGTTAGTGTGAGGTGTACAGACTAGACCTAACTCCTGTTAATTTAGATTTGACAATAAACAAGTAGGCCTACTAGTGGTCAAGATCTAGATTCTAGGTGCATCTAGGACTAGTCCTGTGCAAAGGCTGCAGTAGAAAGCCTACATCAACTACATATCCAATATGTTTTCAAGATTCAAGAGATTGCTTAAGTTTGTTATTGATCATGATTTTAAGACCAAAAAATATGAAAAACTTATCTATTACATCTACAGCTTTGCGCTATCAAGACTCTGTTAAGACCAAAAAAAAGAAGAAAAAAAATCCTAACCCTTACTATTCCGTTTAAATGATACCCCCTTCACATACACGGATTTTCCTTACGAGTCCTTACGGATCGCCAACTCGTAGTCAATCGCAAGCATCCGTAAATAACTCGCCCTCATCCGTAAACAACTCGTCACAACTCGCAACAACTTGCAGAAACTCTTAAGGATCCGTGAAAGGAGAGGCATTTTTTTTGACATGTCAAAAATCTTCTTACGATTGTCCACGGATTGATTTTTCCGTAAATAACTCGTAAATAGCTCGTAACGATCCGTAAGTATCGTTAACCGCTCGCAACAACACGAAAACCAACCGTAAACTGCTCGCAAAAATCCGTAAATGACTCGTAAAAATTATTTTTAACGATTTGTTACGGTTAGTTTACGATTTGTATACGGATTATTTACGGATTATTACGAGTGCTTACGTGTTGTTCACGATTTCATTCGGGTCGTGTTACGATGGCTTTACGGATTGTTACGAGTTATTAGGAGCACTTTACGTGTAGTTAAGAGTACTTTACGAACAGATACGTATACTTTACGTAAACTTACGTATTGCTTACGATTTGGGGAAGGGTATAAAAGCTGCAAATTCGAACACTTCATTTTCAGTTGTTATTTTTTGGCTAAAAATCGTAACGACTCGTAAATGCTTGTAACTAACTCGTAACTATTCATAACAACACGTTAACAGGTCGCAACTAACACGGAAATCGCCCGTAGTTATCCGTGACAACTCGTAACAAATCGTGGAATTTTGCCGTAAATACATCGTAATAATCCGTAATAAACCGTAAATAGCTCGTAATAACTCGTAACAACTCTTAAATCGGTCGTAAAAGTGGCCAAATCGTAATCATCCGTGAAAGATCCGTGAATTTGTGCGATCCGTAAGGACTCGTAAGAAAAATCCGTATAATATACAGATTTTTCATATTATGTGAAGGGGGTAGCTCTCAAAACCGCGGATTTCTCCACCTTTCTAAGTTTAATATTACAGATCCTAGCTCACACTAAATAAACATTGGTAACTCTACTACCCAACATGTGAGTATCTTTTATTAAGATTTGTACAGCATATTAATAAATAATGTCTTTTTTTGCATGTAGTGTATTACAGCAAGAAATCCTATCTCTATCGAGGAATAATGATGGTGTCGATAGAACCACCTTGGTGAATTTCGAAAGAAGATTCAGAACATTTCGCATGATTTCCTTTGCCTTCCCCACCGCTTCAAGCTCAATAAGCAAAACAAAGATTTGGGTGGCTTGTTGAACATCACATTTACGTATTCCAGTATGGATCTCAATTTCTTTTCTCTCTCTCTCATGTGTTTGATGCATGTATTTAAAGAGAGGTAACTTCTTCTAGAAAAAAATAAATTATGGCCATAATACTTTTAACTCACGAATTTAACAATCATAGCACGGTATGTATATCCTTACTTATCTTACGCAAACTACAAAGGTCACTTAAAACAATGTGGGATTGCTCGAAATGATATTTACATTGATTTTGATATTCTTTATCAGGCATAACGGAAATATAATCTTTATACGTCTTTGATAATTATGTTATTCATCAACTACTAGCACCATACAAACATAGATTTGTCAGTTGTCCATGTCTTAACCAGGTAACCTGCTTAGATATGCTAGTTGAAGTCTGATAATTTTTACCCCATTTTGTTCTAATTATAGCGTGGAAGTAAAACTTATTATGCATTTGCATTTCCCACTTTCAAAATATATTTCTTTACCCTTTTTTGTCAAAGGCTCACGATTTAACTCTTGTTGTATGTATATACATGTACAACACAAATAGTCTCCCTGTGCCACATTCTATTTACATGTATCATGGGATAGGTACAGAGGCGGCGATTTCTTTTCATGACCGGGGGGGGGGACGAAATGCGAGAGACGAGGGAGCAGTGGCGTAATGGCCAAAAACGTAGGGGGGGGGGCAGAAAAAAAAATCCGCATCACCACCATTTTTTCACGTTACATGAAAGCCCCGCGGCCCCATGAAGCTCAGGGGTTTTAGGCATTTAATTACGGTCAGATGAGCATATTTTTATACCATATTTGTGTCACTGGCATGCAGGTCACTAATTGGAGTGAGCTTCGGGGCAGACCCCCAGAAACTCAGGGGTTTTAGGCATTTAATAACGGTCAGATGAGCATCCAGGGGCCCGCCTTAGGGCCCTAGTGGGGTCCAGGGGGCGGAGCCCCCGGAAACTTAGAGTTTTTAGGCATTTAATTACGGTCAGATGAGCAACCAGGCGCACGCTTTAGGGCCCTTGGTGGGGTCCAGGGGGCACAGCCCCCGGAAGCTCGGGGGATTTTGCCATTTAATAACGGTCAGATGAGCATCCAGGGGCCCGCCTTAGGGCCCTGGTGGGGTCCAGGGGGCGGAGCCCCCAGAAGCTCAGGGAAAAATCATGCCATTTCAGCAACATTTGTAAATCACTGTTATCGAATTAGAAATAAACCACATACATGAATTTTATTTGGGGGGGGGGGCAACTGCCCCAAGCCCCCCATCAGTACGCTAGCGCGAGGAAGCATAGTGAACGAGAGGGTTGAAGGTGACGGAGGTGACTACCCCTCACAGTTTTTTAAGTTTTGTTGTATTAAAAAACTATAGTATAAAAACAAGCAGTATACTTTTTCACATCTCACTTTTCTACAATATCTACTTGTACATTTTGACGGATATTATGCGAGGGAGCGTAGCTCCCGAGTGAAAAGATTTTTGCATTTTTATTTGTCTAAACGCTGCACTCTTGGGCCCTCCAGAGCCTAAAAGTGTGTTACAGTCTTCAGTCAGTATTTGCTATACATTTTTTGTTGTTGCACCTTTTCAAATTTTCCGGGGGGACGATTAATCGAGGGGGACGTGTCCCCGTCCTCCCCGGGATCGCCGCCCCTGGATAGGTATATACCAAAGACTTTAAGATTACTTAATTGTTTCCAGTGCAAAATAAGTCTACATCGGCGTTAAAAGAGTCGTCATGGAGCTAATCAAGACCAAACATAGGTTATGTTGCAAAGCCATTGTTTTGCAAAAAGCTATCCTTCCGTCATTTGGTGCCTATCAGGGACTAATCCTGTACAAAGGCTGCAGTAGAGAGCCTACATCCACTACATATCCAGTATGTTTTTCAAGAGATTACTTAAGTTTGTAATTGATCATTTATTTTAAGACCAAAAAATATGAATAACTTTTCTATCCCATCGACAGCTTTGCGCTATCAACAACAAAAAAATCCTAACCCTAACTAGTCCGTTTAAATCTTAACGCTCTCAAAACCGCGGATTTCGCAATCTTTTTAAGTTTAATATTACAGATCCTAGCTCACACTAAATACACCTTGGCAACTCTACTACCCAACATGTAAGTATATCTTTTATTAAGATTTGTACAGCATATTAATAAATAATATATTTTTTGGCAAGTAGTGTATTACAGCGAGAAATCCTATCTCTATCGAGGAATAATGATTGTGTCGATAGAACCACCTTGGTGAATTTCGAAAGAAGATTCAGAACATTTCGCATGATTTCCTTTGCCTTCCCCACCGCTTCAAGCTCAATAAGCAAAACAAAGATTTGGGTGGCTTGTTGAACATCACATTTACGTATTCCAGTATGGATCTCAATTTCTTTTCTCTCTCTCTCATGTGTTTGATGCATGTATTTAAAGAGAGGTAACTTCTTCTAGAGAAAAATAAATTATGGTCATAATACTTTTAACTCACAATCATAACAACGGATGTATATCCTTACTTATCTTACGCAAACTACAAAGGTCACTCGGAAATGATATGGGATTGCTCGAAATGGTATTTACATTTATTTTGATATTCTTTATCAGGCATAACGCAAATATAATCTTTATACGTCTTTGATAATTATGTTATTCATCAAATACTAGCACCATACAAACATAGATTTGTCAGTTGTCCATGTCTTAACCAGGTAACCTGCTTAGATATGCTAGTTGAAGTCTGATAATTTTTACCCCATTTTGTTCTAATTATAGCGTGGAAGTAAAAACTTATTATGCATTTGCATTTCCCACTTTCAAAATATATTTCTTTACCCTTTTTTGTCAAAGGCTCACGATTTAACTCTTGTTGTATGTATATACATGTACAACACAAATAGTCTCCCTGTGCCACATTCTATTTAAATGTATCATGGGATAGGTATATACCAAAGATTTTAAGATTAGTTAATTGTTTCCAGTGCAAAATAAGTCTACATCGGCTTTAAAAGAGTTGTCATGGAGCTAATCAAGACCAAACATTTTGCAAAGCCATTGTTTTGCAAAAAGCTATCCTTCCGTCATTTGGTGCCCATTGTTTTGTGCAAATTTACATGTAAGACATGCAAGCGACCTTGTAGAGAGAAAAAGAGAGCAACCGAAGTGTTACGATAGCGGTCTGCATTACAGAGGGAGTAGTACATAGGGATACAAAAGGGGGGGGGGGGCAGGGGCCTTTCCGGGCACTTTCTGTACAAATTCTACGAAAGATTGCATGCTTTCTTTTTTACACCGGAATTCACAAAGGGGTATGGTATTGATCCATGGTCTAATAGTAGACCAGCAAACCATAAAAAATGCTCTAGTAAAAGATTGCATGGCACTTTGGGGTTGATGCATGGCATCCATGCTAAAACTCTTGCAAAAATAGTAAAGAATAAGATAGGGGTGGGTGCCATGCATTACCCAATCATGCCGTCTAAAGTTTTTACAAAATTACGTCTTGGCTGGTCTACTATAAACCATTATACGTTTTTTTAAATGTCTAATATGAGGTAGTAATATTCGTTTATTAGGGTATTTTCGCGTTGCTCAACTAAAAAGATTTATACGAATTATATGAATAATAAGAAAAAAACTTTGAACCGATATGGGTTAATCATATTGTACAAACAAAATATAACGTGCATATCAAAAGTCAAGTTCAAAGCCGAGTTTGTGTGCGCTTGACAACATCTGTTACCAGTTGCAAAGTAGTTACCAGCTTATGAGGACGGAGAATTAACAGCAGCACTATATGGGCTTGCATATCTTTTCCAAATTTGCAATTTTACAGCCTACAAGTGTGTAAAGAAGGTAAGAGTTTAGTTTTTGTTTAGAATGTGTGACCAGATGCTGATGAATATTGATATCAAGTATGATTATATTTGGAGAAAAAATAGATTCTGTAATTATACGGCATATCAGATTGTTTTGATTGACCATCAAAGATATTCATATGATATGCGGAATAAAACAGAAATGCTGTTTTGAGTGTAAGGAGCCACAGTTCATCCACTCTGGATTTCCATATAACAAATCTTGCACTCAGCAAAACAAACTTAACAAATCTTAAAGGCCATCTGCTGGGACACCTGTAAGTTCTTAGCGTTGCCTCCTCAATTTCCTTTCCCTTTAGAGAGAGAGAGAGAGAGGGGGGTCAGTTTGGACAGGGATGAAATAATATTTTGAGAATTTTCCTTCACTGGTTATTCATAAATATAATAAAATAAGTAATTGTTCAAAAAAGAAAAGAAAAATTATCAATAGTACATCTTTACACATCTTTCAGTATGAAGGAGATATTGCTAATAATAACCAACAAGAAGGATATTTTAACAATTTTAAATCAGAGAAATAATGGAGAGCTGATACAAAAGAGATCATAATTTGCTGATTTTACATTTGATAGACCATAACTTTCAACAAAATTGTTTCGTATACTTAAAGTGGACTTATTTCAATTTCTCAGGAACAAAGTGTTGCTGGATGATTCAGCTGGTTCTCACTTTTATGGTCATCGATACAACAGCAAATCTCAAGTTTTAAACTGATTCAGAATTTGAAAGAACATAAAGGCGCAATTTTGAAGTTGTAATTACAGATTTAAACAGAACTTCTCCTCTGCTGAGCAATAAGTTGGAAAAGGGTGTCATTTTTTACCTTCTTTGAGACTTGGTGCCAACGGATTTAATGGAAATCGCAACCAACATCAGGAATTCTTACTGAATTTTGAGCTTCGCAGCAGAATCGGTAGATTGAAAAGTGTATGACTTTCTAATTTAACAGTGCCAAACATCTAACAATTGTTGCAAGGCTTGAATTTTCAAGAAGCTAGTCTCCTTCCTTATCTTTGAATGCTGAGACGAGCAAAATTGGAAAAGGAAAGAGATTTGTGGATGAACCATCACATTGTATTTCACTGTTAACTCTGACAAAGGGAAATAAAGCAAAAACAATTAAATCAATTATCAAAAGTACTTCTTTTCACCGACTAACTGTACAAACTTGTATTTTGATGAAATGTGTTTATTTCTTGTGTAAAGTTTTTCTGACATCATAATCAATCAGTATTAAAGGAAGAAGAATCTTCTATTTATCATTACCTGTACAACCTTCAAGGTTCATGAGCTTTTTTTTTACCCCTTCAATATTGTTTATAATTGTAAATCATCTGTTAAGAGCCAGAGGGATATTAACTCTATACTTTACCACACAGTTAGAGTCCATCTGGCTATAAACAGACAAAGTTAGCTACTAGTAAACTGTATTGTATCAGCCACCGTGGTTAAGATGCAAGAGCTTATATCTATATTTGTTATCTTTATTGTACTGATCCCATTATCAAGAAGTGATTCTATTGTCACGGTTACTGAGGACGAAGATGTGAACCTTAAATTCCCATATTCATGTGACAGTAACAAAGTCACTATACAGAGCGCAAACAGACTTCCATTTTACAATTCAGCAAAGCCAGAATATCTAAATTTGCCCTTCTATCAACTGAATAGGTTTAGTGTGACAGATAAGAACTGTTCAGTTGAGGTTATAATAACTCCTGTAAAGAGAAATGACGTAGCAACATATATTTGCCAAGCATACAAGGATGGTGCCATTCAGAGCGAGTTAACAAGGATAAGGTTAAATATCGATTATCCTCCTGGTAATGCCTCATGCGCTTTCAGTAAAAACGATGAGGCTATTTCGGACTGGGTGCCACTGCAATGTAAAGCTTCTGTCGGCAGTTTGGCTGGGGTGATTTACTGCTACCAAGGTTCTCAAAGATTGCTTCCACAGAGTAAACTTGTTCAAAATGGTGAAACTTTGAAACAAACCGTTTGGGTTTTAAAAGAAGTTCATCCTGTATTTTGTTGTTCATCTAGCCTTGATAAACCTAAAGATATGTGTGAATGTAATGATTTTGTATGGGATCCATCTGACACAGAGAAAATATTAAACCCTTGTCCTGTGACCACAGCTGGACAAGGTGAAATTACCAAAGACCCAGTAGAAAAAAATGAAGATCATCTCTTCACTGACACTGTTAATCCGTCAACATCAAAAACATATACAAATAATGCAAAATTAAGTCCGTTACTACAGGTCAGTGGGATTGCCATCTTAATTCTTGTAACTACTCTTGTCATTGTTAAATTGAATCGTCATGTTAAGGAAACCACGACAACTTCTTTGACAGAAAATAAGGAGGGACACCCAGAAACAAACAGCTTGATGACAAAAGTGTAGGAATGTGCATCCCAAACATCAGAAAGTTCCACCTATTCTTCCAAAACACAGACAAAGCTCGAAGTATATCCAATCCATGGGGGCATCTTTGTTTCATAGATATTGAAGGAATCTTTTCAAGAAAGGAGTCATTGGAAGCAAAAAGCATGAGTACTTTGCATTTATAAAGAAACCTTCAAAATTTCAGATGGGGCTACTAGTAATGGAATCTTAAAAAATGCAAGTTGCCAAAAATCAGTACTGTACGGGCTGTGCCGTATGAATCTTTCAATGTAAAGGTGTGCAATTATATACTACATGTACTGGGTTAAATTTTATATCTAAAAATTGCATGAATATATGTTGAATATCTGAAATAGCAAATTCAGGAATTTCTGTGTAAAGTATTTCACTGAGGCTGTAGGCCAAGGTTGAAATATATTGGCATGACGAAAATTCGAAATTTGGACATGAATATATATATATTTTTTAAAGTATTACAAATAACCCATGTTGTACATAAATGATAATCAAATGGAATAATGCGGGTATAAAAGTTTACATTTACCTCTTGGTTCTGTGGTGATAGGAATGGCTGTGAGATCATTGATGATGTAATTAAACATCTTGCCTTCTGCGACGTACTTTTGCATGATGGGTATACAGTAAGCTACTTTTACCTAAAGAATAAATTTTAACATTTGATTCATTCATGTTTTGACGTATTGAGTTATCCGTTCTGTTACCAAATCAGGACAATGTGCTTGTACAGTACATATGACTTATTAAACAAAGTTTTGTAAACTTGTAATACTTATTAATAGCACAACACAAGTAGATGTATGTGTTGGGTTGGTTTTGAACGCTAAATTCAACAATGTCAATGAAAAAAAGTAGGATGATAGAAATCAATTATTACTTTTCTTTCATGAGAAGGTGACTGACAGCTATCCAGCCATGAAGGAATGTTCTGTTTTGGGGAATAACACACTATAACACTATTATTAATTATCTATATCTATAATTATATACCTCTCTTTAGAAATCTAGCCATCTGATTGGTCGAAATTGGAGTCGTGATTTTAGCCATGCCCGTAAAGAAACGAACAATGCCAGTAACGGTCAATATTGCATGAGAAAGAATCCCGAAAGATTCCGGGTACCGGAAAAATAGTAAAATTTTACAGAGATCCCCATTGGTTTACGTGTAAAAAGTTTCTTTGTGCGAGCGCGAATACCACACAGTGAGTGTGTGCGATTCCCGAATGATCGTAACATTCAGGCAACTTTCCAGGGAAGATTAACAGACAGTGTCTCAGATTTTCTGTGATGTTTTAACCACTCTTTACTCAAGAAAAGGATAAGGCAAGAATGCTTTGTAATTTTTTGTGTGAATTCGGTATAAAAAAGATATTTAATATTCGAGGCATGGCTGTTTCTATACTGGCTCTCGGGGACGTTGCATCCTGCCATGACCCCTCGGCGCGCCTCGGGGTCATGGCAGGATGCAACGTCCCCGAGAGCCTAAAGAAACAGCCATGCCTCTCACAGCAGTCAATATATCTATACTTTATCATTTTCATTTAAATTACACCTTAAGATTTTTCTTTTGAGGTCGCCATCCTAGTCAAGTATCACTTATGATGGCGGTCTCCTGCACTTTTTTTCCACTCATAGTTAGGATGATACTTTAAATTCATAATAATATATTATAGGAATATTTAATTTGTTAATATATGTATATATGTAAATCATATTTGGACACGAGGTTATTATTGTCTGAATATTTGTATTATACCTTACGTTTAATTATCTTTATTATTCAGTTATTGTATTTGGAAAATTGCAGAAATAAGTAAAAAAATCAAACAGAGTTGTAGCAGATACCCCGCAGGTGCTTGATAGCAGCATCTATAACAACCTGATCTATGTGAGGTCAGAGAGGTCAAGGGTCAAGGCTTAAACAGCCAGTATATTGCAAAATTAAATAAACATGCACATATAAAACATGAAATTTACATGCAATGCATATAAATTTAACAACTAAATTCATTCATACCCTTATCCAAGTTCAAGCCCTGTAAAAAAAAATTGACAAATCGATTTTCCCAATGTATGTTTCTTTAGAATGTGACTTATTAAAGTTAAATCTAAAATTATTCAACAAAGGCCCTAATTCAACCAGTCCACCTTTCATTCTTGAGTTACGAAAAAAGTATCAAACTTACAATGAGTATGTCTGAATAATTCATTTGTTAACTCTATACAAACACACGCACTTCTATATTAATCACTTTCAACAAAAACAAGATTTGTTTGTCCTATGTTACATTAACATCATATCTAAGGTTATTGTATTACATTATTAGGCCTACTAAGCCAAGTGCTTATGAATGTTTAAATATCATGTTCTTTCTTTGTATCCATATTAATATTAATATATTATATATTTATTAGTTATCAGATATTTATAACATCATATTAGTATTTAATATACTATATTATTTTTTGCATTTTATTATTAAATGTATTACATGAGTGTATATTATATTAAATTATATTATGTTATATCATATCACATTATATTATCACGTATAATATTATATCAGAGTATATTACATTGTATCAAATATGTTATTATATTATATTACATAATATTATATAATATAATATCTACTACTATGTTTATGACTATTTGCTTATTCACTATGAAATAGTCCCTAAACATAAACATGTGCATTCTGTTTATGCTATTTCAGCATTCTGATCAGTTTGCTGTTACAGTAACAGTTTTCAATAAAGAACATTATTCATCTGGCTTGGATCAGCTCAAACATTATGGAAAATTAGACTTCTATTCTTGAGTTCAAAACTGATGTTCAGAATTTCATAATGTACAGCTGTACTAAAAGGAAACATAAAGAACTAAAAATGATTATCTACTGGACCATAAGCATGCTCATGTACTATATAATTTGCTTTTTTCTACTTGTGTATATTCTTTATTAAACTTTATGCTTTTTTCTGTGTTTGAATTTTTCTTTTGAGAATTCTTTTAGTGTATTTCTATACTAGGGAGGTATTTACTTTTTTTAAATTTTATAGTATTGCTGAACTTTATTGTCTGTGTTTGCACTTTTCTTATCAAAATTACGTTGGTTGTATTTTATATACTATATACTGGTATATACTTAGCATGCCATAATCCTAATTTGTGTACTAGGGAGGCAATTACTCAGTCTGTTCACACTATTGAACTGTGAGCTCTGCTTCAGCTCCTCACATTCTTTCTTCCATTTTACGCCATAGCCAATCGATCCAGATTACTACGTTAAAAAGTAATACTCGAGTATTGCATACATTTCTGTTGATACTTCATTGCCAGGTACAAGATATGTGAGAATAATTTCAAACCTGAATAAGCCTAATAAAAGTATAATAAAATAAAATGTATAAGCATATGATAAATTATACTTGAAAATGTCATAATACTAGGTAATATACAGGACACAAATGACCATTTACCATAGACATGCTTAAGCACATTCCTTCTCAAAATTTTGTTTTCTTATATTCTTTGATTAACTTTTTTTTGGTTCTGTGTATTTTCGTTTTTAGTTCTGACTTACTACGCTGAATGTATATTCATAATCTCTTAGTATATATATATATATATATAATATAATTACATAACCCTAATTTAAATACTAGAGAGGTATTTACTCATTTTGTTCACATTATTGAGCTGTTAAGCTGTGCTTCAGCTCTTTATTGTAGAGGTGTCATGGTGTAGGGGATAAGTCACTGAGCCTTCGATCACGTGGTTCGCAGTTTGAGTCCCACCACGGCACTAATGTCCTTTGGCAAGAAATTTATCTACAATTGCCATGGGTACCCAATATGACGCGAAGGTTAATGTAGTTGGAGTGGCTTGTGTGCGCTTGTAAAGTGGCGCCTGCCCGGAATGCTCCCCAGGGAGAGGAGCATGTGCATTTTCATGTACGGATTAGCAATTGAATCCAGTGACCGGGATGATAGTAATTACAATGTGTAGCGCTTAGTACAATTATAGTATTAAGCGCTATACAAATATCTGCCATCCACTTTGCTTCATAACCAATGAAATCCAGATTGCTACATGTATGTTCCCTCAGTCCACAATCAAACCTACTTCATACTGACTAAAATCTTATTGGTTCTTGGGCATTCACAGTACTGTAATTTTTCAGTTTGGTCTCTTGTCTAACTGGTGTCGATCTTATTGGAGTATAGAGTAATACACAAATGTTGCAAACATTTATTTTGATACTTAACAAATATCAACTTATGTCAATTATTTGTGTAAGACATGTGAAAATAATTTCAAACCTGAAGTCTAACAAGTCTAACAAGATGTATGAGTAAATTGATAAGAATATTATTACACACGTGTATAATTGAAAATTTCATTGTCTAGGTAACATGCAGGGCACTACATGACCATGTGCCATTGCCATGCTCATGTACTTTCTTCACAGAGTTTATTTGTTCTTGTAATTTTTTGCCCAAATTCTTTTTTGTTGTTCTGTGTTAGAATTTGTACTTTTGGAATTACTCTGTTGCTTATGTGTAATCATTACTTATCATGCCATAACCCGAACTTGTATACTTGGGATGTATTTACTCAGTCTTTTCACAGTAACACTGAACTTTTTCTTCTTCTATGTTTGCATTTTTCATTTCAGAATTAATTTGGTGTATATATATAATCATTCCTTAGCATGCCATATTAAACCCTAATTTGTATACTAGGATTTTTTTTTTACCCAGTCTTTTCACAGTATTGCTGTAATTTGTCTTTCTTCCTGTCGTTGAATTTGTGAATATATATATATATATATATATATATACGTGTGTTTTAAATATGTATATATTTATATTTGTTTACTAGGGAGTTATTTCCTTATTTATTCACATAATTGAGCTGTTAAGCTGTGCTTCAGTTATTTACAATCTTTCACCAAATTTGCTCCATAATCAGTCATTCTAGATTGATATGTTAAGAGTAATACACAAATATTGCATACATGCATATTTCGTTTGATACTTACAAGTTATCACCTTATGTCACTGGTTCAAAACATGTGAGAATAATTTCAAACCTTAATAAACTAACGTGTTGAGTAAAACTGTACACAATGTATGAATTGACAGGCACTTGAAAGTTATCGTTAAAGTAAGCCTTGAAAGTGTATTGTACAATTTATGCACTGAAATGAATCTTGACATTTGGCTAATTCGGGAACAGCTATTATGCATGTAACTGCTGATGAATAAATGGTCATTATTTCAAACATTCTATCTGTTGTAATTGTGCTAGCTGTAATATGATAAGCTTTAAAGAGTATGAAAATTGAGAACATCTAGGCAATGTGAGTGTTGATTTGGTTTTAATGACGTGTACTTGGGTGTGTGTGTGTTCTGTATATTCAAACCTGCTTTAGCAACATTTTTTAAAATAGAAATTTCATGTGTCTATGAAGACCACATCCCCCCTCCCCTTGAAATTATATTTCTTGTTCATACAAGTCATGTGTTAAAGTAGACCTGTCAATAATGATCACCTGCCTAAAAAGACCATTTGGGGGGTCTCCCTTGGCCGGTTTTCTATACAGTTAGGCCTGTGATTGCATTTTTACAGATACAGTAAATTCATCAGCTTAAATCGAAGCAGTAAAATATTTTTTTAAACTAAACTATTTAAAATGTTTCATTTACACTGCCTAGGTCTAATTGTGCATAAGTCAAATGATTTTTGCCGGTCCCAACAGATTGGTCTTATGCTGAGTGAACTGTTTGTATCAATTTGATATAGTTATATATATATATATATATATATATATATATACATATATATATATATATATATGTATATATTATATGTCTATAGGTAAGGACCGTTTGCATAAAAAATTTCTTGGGTGGCACGAGTAATATGGCAGCTAGGATACAGTGAAATTTGCATACATGTACCCTTAAAATGTACTATTAAGTGAAATTATGTAATGGCTTAAAATTGCACGCTAAGCTATCAATTTACTGACTTAAATGATAAATATTATTCATTGATTTTTAAAATGAAAATTTATGTCAAGATTTTTTGTACCATTCTTGGTTTTTCTATACTCCTAATGATTTGTCCTGTGAAAGCCCTTGAACTTTATTTGCCATAAATGAAGAAATAAATGAAAAAAAATCGCCATGATGACTAAACTGATGACTATTATGATAAATCCATGTAACAAGCTCAGCAAAATTTTGTTTGAATTATTTAGCTAAATACTTTCTCTCTTTATATATATATATATGCATAATTATAAGATGAAAATAAAGCTGAATTGTATACTTTTACAATTTTTTTGTAAGGAAAGTGCTACAAGTATATGGCAGCTCAGCTATCTAGCACACTTTGGATCCTGTGCTAACAGGCATTTATTGCATTACATCAAATATGACAATATCTGGTACACTTTAATTTTTTTGAAAGATATTTACACCACTGGGATAAACTTCCTAATCTCTTTAAGGACCTCATGTATAATGCCCCGTCCCCAATCTCCACCTATGACGCAAACAACTCCTTTACCCCTCTCCCTGGTCCCTTATACCCATGCCACACCCACCTTCGCATTCCAAAAAAATATAATGTCTGCCTTTTTTGTGTGGTAATTAAACCGATTTTTCCATCATAGTGATGAATTTGAGTGCCAGGTAAAAATGTCAGAGGTAGAAATGTCAGAGGTAAAAATGTCAGAGGAAAAAATGTCAGAGGAAAAAATGTCAGAGGTAAAAATGTCAGAGGTAAAAATGTCAAAGGTAAAAATGTCAGAGGAAAAAATGTAAGAGGAAAAAATGTCAGATGTAAAAATGTCGGAGGTAAAAATGTCAGAGATACAAAAAAAATTTCAGGTACAAAAAGAAATGTAGGGGTAAAAATTGGTGCCGTCATGATATCTCACCACTTTATCACACAAAATGTCGAGACGTAAAGCTACTGGGCTAGTCTATCATATTTTATAAATGACTGTGTAGTGTACTTCGTACATGTCCTGAGGATAATACAATGTGGAAAATAAATTTGAAACTTATATTTTGTGATCAGGTTTGCATATATTAATTTCTATCACTTTTCGATATTTAAATTGGTTGATGTTTTAATGTTTATTTGGTTTTGAGGAAGTAGGACTAGATACATAGAATATTAAGATTGAATGAGATAACAAAAACAGGGAATCAGTTATAAAGATCGCACAGAAATTCCACAAATTCAGTAATTAGACCCATCTTCATGTCCATCCCAGCAAAGACTGTTATGACAAGAAAACATTAATAAAAAGACACGGATGCTTTGTCCCCCTCATCAATACTTTATTACAAAAGTTTAACAAACAATATCAAAGCTTCGCTTGAAGAATGTAAGATATAGTGGTAAACGTTGAGACATATCTACCCAGGTATTTTGTCATGTGTTTTCGACCATAACACTGTGTAACTTTATATAAAAAAAAATCATGTTTGTGATTAAGAAATGTGGGAGAAATACAGTTTAAGTCCCTCAAATTCAACTGTTTTTTTCTGCCAAATTCATGATGCATTTTGTTTAATGTGTAGACTTGTACGAATATGTACCTGCTGGAAACTGTCGTATACAGTGTATGCCAGCACACCTGTTATAAATCCTGCACCAAATATCCTTCAAACAATATTGTCATGTATACAAGCAGTATCATGATGGTATAAATGTGTACAGTAAAACTATGTTTCTGATATGTTACTCATGAATAAATATTTGTCAATTTCAGAGTTTGATCTCTCACAGCAAATAGAACGATGCAGCTTAAACAGAACCTCTGCAAAGCGCGCGCTTATCTGGAATGTGATGGTGCGGTTAGCATTAGATGTAACATGGGCGGCTTTCTGCTTTGTATCAAACTATCAAAGTATCAAGCCCACAAGAAAGTGAAATTGTTGGAAATATGCATTTGTAGGAAATTACATTTCATAGAAGTCATTGCTACGCTGTTAAAATGTCCATCAATCTTCAGAAGGGACGGTGAAGTGGGGGGCGGAGGACTCACAGCGTGATATCTTATCCTCTTTTTGGGGGGCTGTGATGACTTTTCTTTTTATTTAATGATTACACCATCGAGCGTGACAACTCGGCCTATAATTCATGGCCAAGCTACTCGATTTTAGACATTCTTTTTTCCAGAAGTTTGCTCAGTGCACCAGTATCACTTGCTTAGACAAAGGCATATGAGGGGGATACAACCATTACCAATATTCAACCTGTAACATGCTTTTTTTAAATATATTTTTACCTCTAACATTTTTACCACTGACATTTTAACCTCTGATATTTTTACCTCTGACATTTTTTCCTCTGACATTTTTACCTCTGACATTTTTACACCGAGCCGACTTTGATGTCGTCCATAAAACAGCAACATTTTGCAGCTATTTTACAGACAAGTGGCAAATACGGCTAGGGCTAGAGTAAAGAGATCAACAGTGCATGCACTGTGTTTAATGCAATGACTGAGCTGCCGAGGCAGGATGTCATGAGAATATATGCGATTAGGGCGTACCAATCACCTGAATTTGTTTTTGTTTTTTGTATCTATAGCTTTAATGTATGAAATCAACCTCAAAAGACTTGACCTGGAATTTTACAGGTAAACAGTAAGGAGTAAGAAAAACAATTAAAGGATATAAAAACCCCCGCTTATTTCATTTCATTTCATTTATTTATTTAAACACGGTAACTCTCTCAGCCTAAACGGTTGTTTTTCAGAAAGTCCGTGTTGACTGAAAAAAAAATATACAAATTATGTTACAAACAAAAACCAGTAACAAAATATAACACAACATAAACATATGCAAAATAAATGAATCATATTAAAACAAAGGAAAACTATGAAAAATAAGAAAATTATAAAAATACATGAATTATTATAAAATACAAAATACAAATTAACAATAATAAATCAAAAAATAATTAACAGAGAAGTGTATTGTAAACCGAGAGTCTGATTGACTCTCCTCCCAAGGATCAGCCCCTCCCCCCCGCATCGTGTATTACCTAGGTGGAGACATGATGTGTTTTTTAAAAACATTTCTATTCTCTATGGCTTTCAGTTCCTGTAAAAGTGTGTTCCAGCATTTCACCCCTCTATAACTTAAACTCCTTATTTTATAATTCGTTTGTCCCTTAGGTACTGCAAAATTATTGGGCTCGCATGGAACCCAGATTGAACTTGGGTACTGTAAGCGACCTATTGGATGAGAGTGCGCTCACGTGCATTAACTAGTCTACTCAACAAGACACCTTACAGTTCACTGGGAGTGTCATTAAACTGCAATATCTCTTTGTAAAAATAATACTTGAAGCTCATGAGTTGAATACCGTATAGCCACATGTAGGAACCCCTTTATACATCAAGAGCAAAACATGATTTGGTGATTGATACACTTTAAACCTAGAAGGGCAAGCAAGGAGGGGGGGGGGCAGTGCATAATCCACAGCTCCTTGGGTGAGAGACCACCAAAATAACCCAGCCTTTTCAAGTGGAAGTCCATTCGATACTAAGTCGGTTTTAATAGAAGTATTAAAAGTTTTAACCGACAAGCCAGGTAAAGCAGTTATTCTTACTATTAGCGGGCAAAATTAAATTCAAAGTTACTTGCATCCACACAGAACATAACTTTAAGTGACAACAAACACACAAAAACACTCTGCTATCCGCACCCACCCACAAACTATCAATAATACATATTATCATGATAAGAAAAAAGAGAAAAGCGAATAAATGGATTTTTAAAAAATCCAGAGGCAAATAAAAGAGACAGGTCAATAAATGGATTTATGTGTCAAATTTAAATATGCACATCTCAAGCGGAACATAATCTTCAAAATTGTTTCCCAAGGCAATATACTTAATATATTCTTCACTGTATGGAGATTATAGCGAATCCAGACTATACCGCATGAAGTACTAAATTGAAGATAAACAGATATTTTAATCATGAGTGTTTTATTCTGGTTCCCTGAACTTTATACATGTAATGCATAATGTGTGTTTTGCTGTCACACCTGCTGGCAGTTCATCCTCCATTTTAGAGTAAAAAATGCGGTATTCAAGGCAAGTAATTGCATGCGTATATCATAGCATCATAATTGCAACTCTAAATTGAGAAATTAAGATTTGGTACATGTCGATCGTGCGACATGGAAATAAAAATCAGAATTGAGCGGAAAAATATCATGAAATGAGAGTGGAATAAAGATATTAATATAACGAAACATGAAAATACCAATTAAATATTTGTTTATATAAAAAAAAAGACAAATTTATGTGATAATTATACAATTTAATTCACAGCCCTGCCTTACACCAGATTCAATATGTTGATTAATAAATGGTTACATCAGTGATGAATTAAAAAAATATATGAAACGTGGAACGATACACCTATTTTTTAATTTCTTTAATAACTTGCTCCGATGAAGTATATACATTTTCAGAATGTCTTTCAAACCTGGGGCACATCTTCTAAGCAATGGTTGCCCTTGTCAGAGCCTTCCCTAATCTTACATTGCTAGTAGAGAAGAATTAACTTAAACTCTAAAAAAAGAAGGTCTATTCAAAGTGATCAAAATGATTAAAATTTTCCAGATGCCATTTGTAAACTGTTTTCCAAATGTTGCATGTCTTTACAGGCACGCAACCTTGTTAATTCTTGAAAGCACAATTAATGTCAAGAAGTCAACAATCATTTTTATTCAATAATGTATTTCACTATAATAAAGTAATTTTGTATTTTTTTAATTGTTAAATGTTACCATATAATCATCATAAAATGTCAAACGAAATAACTAAACTTGGCCAAAACCAAATTTCCTTTATAATTACCAAACCAAAGATGAATATATTAAATATGGTAAAAATGTCAAACAAACTAGCACAAAATAGGGTACAAATTTCTAAGCAAAATAGGAAACCTTGGCTAAAACAAAAATCCTGGATAATTACCAAAATGAGGATGAACATATTTTAAATAGACTAAACCAACAGACGATTGAATTCGAGTCTCTTATCCCCATAAGCTTAATACAAGAGCCACTTGGGCCCTGTTAAAAAAAATATTGTTATCAATAACAAGTTAAAAAAGCTGTTATAAGCTACTGATTTCATCGCATTTGATTTGCTGAGAGCAAATTTGTCATATAATTCAAGCATCTGTTATTGATAACAAGTTTTATGAAACAGGGCCTTGCTTCCCATGGTCAGTGAGTTAAATAAACTTAGCAAAACGTCAATCCCTGCAAAATCGCCAACAAGGAAGTACCCATGTCGGACAATTTGAATAGACAATATACTTGATTTAGATATATTCCGAATACCCTCCATTGGATTGCATCATGATTTATTTTGGTTTGATGTTGATTTAGGTTTGGTCATAAATTTTTGAACTGAGGAGTCCCGTTTACATTTTTGCATTCCGTATTTCACCAAAATTAAATCTTGAACTTAGCTGAAAAATTATAAAATGATAAATTCACTTTCTAATTTTTAGTCTCTGTATCTTCTCAAATCAGTGACATAGCTGCCATGCGACTCCTGACATTGAGAGCTAGATCTTATTGGAAAAAACAGAGACTCCATTATTACACTGAAACACAAGGATGAGGGTGACATCACATGGCACTTCATTCCACTCCATTTCATCCAATAGAAGAAGCTTCAAATAATATTACCTGGATGAAATATTTCCCTGTTGGCTTGAGAAAAAGTTGCTTTGAAAGATCTAGGATTAGGTGAAGAAAGTCCCACTGGCTGCCTGTACAAATTACGAAAAAAACTAAAATGTAAGCATTGCATGTTGGACATTCTTGTAATTTACCCAAGAAGTATTACATACAGGGTGCGCTTGAAATATGTATTGTTTGCATCGTATTCATAAATATGGAAACATTGGAAGGAAGTTTACTCCCCCGCTCTATTTTAAAACTTATGCAACAGAGTTTTTTTTACATAAATCATTCCAATGTACAGTCTACTTGATGTCCTTCATTTGAAGACCAGGAGGGAGAGATTGCTTGAGCTTCTCAGCCTTCTCCAAGTCTTTCTTGATGACTGGGGTGCAGAGATAGCGACTGCACATAGAACCTTATAGTTGTCACACTTCTTCTCGATTTTGCACTTTTCCAGCGTGCTATCAGGAGAAAGTCCTTAATTTCTATATTCCTTGATAGCAATTTAGCTGTGTTGTGGCAGATTTGGTAAAGGTTTAAGGTAAGTTGGAAACAAGCTGCTTTGCAAGAGTGAAATTTTAATCTTATTCAATATATTAAATAATCTAATGACCCACCTTTGTACCTTAACAAAATGATTAAATGTCACACGATGCATTTCGGCCAAAATGATACCCTAATAAAATGTTTACTCAGCATACAAATTCGACACTTTTCCGCGGGTAAGCTTTTGTCACGTGACATAACAATTTAAATGCAATGTGCCAATTATATTTGCTTAGCTAGTACAGTTATTGTTATCTCAATCTTTATCTGCTAATAACACAAACCAAGTGCTTTCTTTCCCACTAACTACGTGCATCACTACATAAAAACTCCATGAATTGTAATATGTTTATGAACAAACAATCCAATTTAAATGTCATTCGTTTTTGCCTCTTTTTAATACAAGGGATATGTAAAAAAAAATTTTTTTCTCTATATCACACACCTTCATTGAGATTCAAAGCTAACCAAAAGAGCAGCCTTGGTCAGATTTGAATCAGAATAATCAAATTCTCACTGATTAGAAAGATTTTGTTGACTTTTTGTTCAGACACATCTAAAAAGTGATATTTTAATTGCTGTAATTTCTGAATCTCACTGAAAGCCGTTTGTGTGAAAGAGTCTAAATGATTATTTTCTTGATTTTGTGTTTGTTACTTAGATGTACATGTACATGCATAATTACATATCGTTGGAGATGAGCTTATTACAATTTCTGAAAGGGGAAAAGTAAATGTTGATTAACAAGATGTTGTCCACGCTTGAAATCTATTTAAAATTTACTCTTACCTTTTACATTCTGCATCACTCTATTTTAGAGTGTGTGTGTGTGTGTGTGGGGGGGGGGTGAGATTAGCCTACTAGTATTAATTGAACTTGAAGTTTAACATAGAGAAATAATGTATGTCTTCAACCCAGAGCAGTACAGTCACTACAGTGTCTCCTTTTGGAGACATGTTTGCATTCTCTTTTGATACTGAATACTTGGAATTACACATTATACATGAACAGAAAGAGCAAAAATCACTGAAAATGTTAAGTATATTTCTAATACACTATGTTGTGCTTTTCTTGAAATGAGCGATTTAATTGTAACTGATCACTCAAGTCTCCAAATTAGCTATGTCCATGCTGGTGTAAAGTTATAATTACTATTTTCATGGGTTAATCATTAATATTGCACTCAAACAAAAAAATGTTTGCTTATCGAAAGCCACGTACGTTCTTGTGCGTTTGACAACATCTGTTACCAGTTTCAAATTGGTCACCAGCTTGGGAGGATGGAGAATAAAAAGCGGGACTATATGGGCTTGCAGATCTTTCCCAAATTTTCAATTTCACAGCCTACAGGTTTGCAAAGAAGGTAAGATTTTAGTTTTTGTCTAGAATCTGTGACCGGATGCTGATGAATATTGATATCAAGTTTGATTGAATTTGGAGAAGAAATAGACTTCGGATTACACCACATTTGAGATTGTTTTGATTGACCATCAAACATATTCATCTCATAGGCGAAGCGAAACAAAAATGCTCTTTTGAGTGTAAGGAGCCACAGTTCCTCAGCTCTGGACTCGGCGGGATTTCCATATAATAAATCTAGCAATCAGCAAAAGAAATAAAGAAATATTATTGGCTATCTGCTGGGACTCCTCTAAGTTCTAAACGTGGCCTACTAAATTTTCTTTTCTTTGAGGGGGGGGGGGTTCGGTTTGGGCAGGGATAAAATAATATTTTGAGAATTTTCCCAACTGGTTATTAAAACAATAAATAAGTAATCTTTCCATTAAAACAAAAATCAACAGTAGATCTTTACACATCCTTTAGTATGAAGTAGATATCTTAATAAATAACTAACGAGAGGGATACTTTACATATTATTAGTGGATATCAGATCTCCGCATTGTGTGTAGAGTACATGTATATGTATGTATCGATATCATTTAAAGTAAACTTATTTCAATCTCTCAGGAACACATTGTTGCTGGATGGTTCAGCTGGTTCTCATTTTGATGGTCATCGATACACAGCAAATCTCAAATTTCAAACTGATTCACGATTTGAAAGAACAAAAAGGTGCAATTTTGAAGTTGTAAATACAGATTTAAACAGAACTACTCCTCTACTGAGCAATAAGTTGCAAAAGGGTGTCATTTCTTTTTACCTTCTTTGAGAATTGGTGCCAACGGATTTAATGGAAATCTCAACCAACATCTGGAATTCTTATTGAATTTTAAACTTCACAGCAGAACCAATAGATTGAAAGTATATGATTTTCTAATTTAGCAGTGCCAAACATCCAACATTTGTTGCAAAGCTGAAATAATTGTCAAGAGTTTAGTCTCCTTATTTTGACTTTGAATGCTGAGAAGAGCAACATTGGAAAAGGAAAGTGAATTGTAGATGAACAATCACGTTGTATTTGACTGTTATCCTGACGAAGAAAATTGAAGCAAGAAACATAGTATCAAAGAGGCAGGATTTCCTTTCACTGACTAACTGTACAAAGTTGTATTTTGATGACATGTGTTTATTTTTTGTGGTAAATTTTCTGACATCAAAATCGAATATAGGTATTCACTATTACCTTAAAGTTTTCTGCAATAAGTAAAGGAAGCAGAATCTTCTATTCATCATTCAATCATGTACAATCTTCCATTTTAATGAGCTGTTATTTTTCAATATTTTTCTTACTTGTAAATCATCTGTTCAGAGCCAGAAGGATATTGACTATATACCTTAATACAAAACAGAGCCCTTCTGGCTATAAACAGACAAAATTGGCTACTAGTAAACTGTATTGTATCAGCCAACATGGTTAATTTGCAGGAACTTATATCTTTATTCAGTATATTTATTGCACTGATCTCATTATCGAGATGTGGTTCTTTTATCACGGTTACTGAGGATGAATCCGTGCAACTTGAATTCCCATATCCATGTGACAGTAATAAAGTCACTATACAGAGCGCTAACAGACTTCCATTTTACAATTCAGCAGAGCCAGAATCTCTAAATTTGCCCTTCTATCAACTGAATAGGTTCAGTGTGACAAATAAGAATTGTTCGGTTCAGGTTGACATAAATCCTGTAAAAAGAAGTGACGAGGCAACATACATTTGCCAAGCATACAGGGATGGTGCCATTCAAAGCGAGTTAACAAGGATAAGGTTAAACGTGAATTATCCTCCTGGTGATGTATCATGTACCTTCAGTATCAATGATGATGCAGTTGTTAATTGGGTTCCACTGCAATGCACGGCTCCTGTTGGCAGCTTGGCTGGGGGGATTTACTGCTACCAAGATTATAAAAGATTGCCTCCACTGAGTAAACTTGTTCAAACTGGCGAAACTTTAAAACAAACTATTTGGGTTTCAAAGGAATATCCTGTATTTTGTTGTTCAACTATCCTTGATCGACCTAAAGACAGGTGTGATTGTAAAGATTTTGTATGGAATCCCATGGGGTATATTTCTCAAACAAAAACCATCCTAGACCCTTGCCCTGCTACCACACCGACCCTAATTGCAACATTATCCCAATACGCTGAAAGAGAAGTTGAAGATAACCCCCAGCTTCCCCAGCTCATAGACTCACCAAACCTGACTGATACAAACAAGGATAAGTCAACTGATAATAATTCTATAATGTTATGGATACATTGGGCAGTTGTAACTGTCACTGGAATTATGGTGACGATTCTGCTTTTTATACAAATGCGTTCCTGTATGGTTGAGAAAACCCCTGAACAACTCAAAAAATGCCAGAATGCAAACATATATCAACAGATAAATATGGTGGAGAAGGAGACGGCTTTTACAAGTTCACAAGAGAAAGACAAATTTCTTCATGTCTTGAGCAGTAATAAACATAGCAGAACAAGGCCCCAGTCATGGTAGCAATTTTGTTATTATGGTGAGCTCCTTTATGAAAGAGAGGATGTAAGTCACCTAATGTGCTCACAATGGCACAAATAAAATTGCAACTTATAAACTGCCCCCCTATACATTGATCATATTGAGAAACAAAGTGCAAAATAAGCTCATAATATGCATATTATTGAACTAATGAGAGATAAGCGCTTCATAAATACAGGAATGTGTCTGTGAAATGTCGCAGGTCATAAAACTAACCAATCATACAAATGTAATCAACAGCACGAACTGACAGCTATCAAATACAGGCCTAATTAGATCTGTGTATATGCTCATCACTCAATTGTTCTTCGTTGCTTATTAAACACTCCTCATAATATGTTTCTAAGTTAAAGTATCAATCATGCTGCTCCTAGAAGCTTTCTGCTAAGTAGAACCTTCAACATGAAGGGTCATAGCTAAAGGGATGTTGAGGCACACTCACTTTGCAGCACTAAATTAATAGTAAAAAGGAACATTCAACCCTAGGCTACTGCCTGCATACACAGGACAGTACAAGGCGGAAAACAATACACAAAATTATACATGTACAGGAAGAAAACGAAAACAGGATAAACATATAATGGAAATAATGCAACGAAAGGAAAGGAATATACACAATTTGCAACAACAAAAAAAGGTGTAAAAATACAGTATGGATAAACCTAGTCATGTATGAGTTTACTTGCAAGACACTATATGTAAACTGTGATTATACTTTATTCTATCCTGGTATCATGCGTAATCGAAGTATCAGAGTAACTCCTTCATTTTAATTTGACATGTACGTAGATGAATTGATATCTTCCTCTATATAGTGTCTAATACACTGTAAAATAATTACTTGCACATGTCTGATTCTGTAGTACTGTTTTTAATCATTTGATAATCATTCAAGGTTATTTACTGGAAATGATAAGGAATTAGTACTTGAATGTGCCTTTCAATTAAGGAGAGATGATTCGATTATTGAATTGTAAGTAATCATTCATTGCATGAGGTATGGAGGTGTTGTGGTATAGTCGGTCATTCACTTGACTCTTAATCGAAGGGTTCAGAGTTTGAGTTCTACCCTGGCATTAACATTCTTTGGCAATACATTAATCCACATTTGCCACTCTCCACACAGGTGGTAAATGGGTACCCGTTATAGGATATAAAAGTCATTGTAGTTGCTCGGCATTGTGAGCAACTGTAAAATGGTGCCTGGCTGGATTTTGTTTGTTTGTTTTAAATTAAGCATAATACAGTCAAACCTGCTTTAGTGACCACCTGTCTACAAAGACCACCTGTCTACAAGGACCACATTTTTCGTTTCCCTTGAAATTGGTTTCTCATTGAAACATGTACTAAAGGAACCTGTCTACAAAGACCCCCTGTCTACAACGACCACTTTTTGTGTTTCCCTTGGGCGGTCACTATAGACAGGTTTGACTGTATTTAGTATATTAATGGCAGGTGCTTGATAGCAGCTCTATAACAACTTGATCTATGTGAGGTCAGAGATGTCAAAATTCAAGGGTTTAACTGACAGCAGATTACAAAAAACTTAATAAACATGTATATGTAAATCGTGAAATTATATATATATATATATATATATATATATACAATCTAGATGAGTCAATGTCAGCGAATACAATATATTTTGTCCTATGTTATATTAACATCACATCTAAGATTTAGGAATATATCTGATGATTGTATTACATTATTAGGCCTACTAAGCCAAATACTTATGAATGTTAAATTTATCATGTTCTTTCTTTGTATCTTAAAGTACCAGAGCGAAGGTTTTAAAATGCTTTTATCCTTAATAATATTGGTATCATTGCAAAGGTAATGTTACAATCTTTCTAATAATTCATATTTACTTTTCAAAAATTGTTACAGAATTGAGTAATCTGCTTTCAAAAATGATGAATTTGCTACCCGTTTTTTCCGCCCTCGATCAGCCCGCTGTTCGCTGATACGATGTGTGACGTAATAGGTTGGGCACATGAGCGAGAGTGCTCCCAAGCCCCCTTACACAGCTCTGTCCGCTGCATGCATTATACGTATACGAAAGCCAGTCGAACGCGAAATATCCTATCACAATGTCCGAGCTTGAGGAAGAAGTTTTACTAAATTTAGATATCGAAGTTGATGAGCACAGCTCCACAACTAGTGACAGTGATTTATTTGATTTGTTGTATGTTTTAGTATGCTATCTCCACGCCGGGGTTGCGGGTCAAAAATGGATACGAAAGTACACTAGCGCCATGAAATTCCCAAGTTCGAGCTGGCTGAGCCGAGCTGCCGCGCCACACCGGCCCCGCTGAACTGGCGATCGATCCGTCATGCACTGGGGTGACTGACTTGGCGAGACATTTTCTAATTTTTAGAAAGTGTAGGGCTATCTTGGCAAATTTCACGGATAAAAAAAAAAGAAGAATAGATGTGAGATTATATCTTGCGAATACCAATTACATATATGCACCATAAATGGAACTGCACGACATCATAAAAATGCAAAGCCAAAGGGACTCTCGCGATTTATCAACACTCAACAGCAATCACCAATCATCTTGCACATGCCAAGCCATGACCGAAAACTTCACAGCAAATTACACAAAACGGAAGAATATTTGGACAAATCGATCTGCACGATTCACCCCCTCGTATTACATTACATAATTTGCTTAATATGCAATAATAAAATGTAATTTCCTGATTTCGAGAGATTGTTATTCCACTTTCATCAAAGCTGGCTTAGGTATGAATCATTCGAAGTCTGGGTAATGTACACTGGATGCAAAATACCGCACGCGAGCTGAGCGAGAGCCGAGCGAGAGGCCTAGGAATTTCGATCGTGCCCAACCTCTGACGTCATAAGTCTGTACTCCGTAATTTTATTTTTCAAGCCAGGAAAAGAAGTTCTGAGAAGGGTCTTGGAAAAAGCATCATATCGCGTTTCATTTATATTTATAATACTTTAGAGCAGATGATTTGTGTTCATATTGGTGTAAGCTTTCAGTACATGTATAATTTGTCCATTTTGTGACATTTTGTGACATTTCTTCGCTCAGCTACTGTAATAACTCATATCAATAGCCTATAATTCATTGGTTATCAGTCATGTATGTTTGTACCACCATCTATAGTAGTTCCTTGAGTGGTCTTGTATATATATGTATATACTTTGCTAAACTTCATCCTTTTTTATGTGTATTTGCATTTATCTTTTCCTAAGTACTTTGGTGTATAATCATTCTTCACACTGCCATTTGTTATACTAGTGAGTTATTTACCAAATCTCTTCATAGTGTTGCTGAAGTTCATTTTAATCTGTGCTTGCATTTTTCCTTTCAGAATTACTTTGGTGTATAATTATAATCATTCCTCACACTGCCATGTTTTATACTAATGAGTTATTTACCAAGTCTTTTCAAAGTATTGATTTTTTCGTCTTCTTTGTTTGGATTTTTTTTCTTTTCAGAATTACTTTGGTTTATATGTATAATCATTCCTTATCATGCCATAACCCTTATCTGTATACTGACGCGATATTTACTCAATTATTCAACATAATTGAGCTGTTAAACTGTGCTTCAATTCTTTATGTTCTTTCAACCAAATTATCTCCATAATCAGTCATTCTAGATCGATATGTTGAGAGTAATTCACAAATATTGCACACATGTATATTTCTTTTGATACTTACAAAATATAAACTTAGATTATTGGTTCATGAATTGTGAGAATAATTTCAAACCTGAATAAACTAACAAACTGTATGAATAAAACTGAACAATATGTATGACTTGATAGTGTATTGTACAATGCATGTACTGAAATGAAACTGAAACTGAAAGATTCGACTAGTTCGCTAACAGTTTTATACAAGGTTTGTAACTGCTTATGAATAAATGATCATTACTTAGAACATTCAATCCGTTGTAATTGTGCTAGGTGTAATAGATGTAATGAGCCTGAAAGAGTATGAAATTGAGAACATATGGGCAATGTTAGTGTTAATTAGGATTTTATACTGACGTGCATATAGGTGTGTGTGTGTGTGTGTGTGTTGTGTGACATGTGTGCGTGTGTGTTCTGCACATTCAAACCTGCTTTAGCAACATTTTGTTTATAAAGACAATGTGTCTACAAAGACCACACCCCCTTGAAACTATATTTCTTGTTCATACAAGTCATGTGTTAAAGTAAACCTGTCTATAAAGGCCACCTGCATAAAAGACCTCTTTTGTGTCTCTCTTTGCCGGTCTTTCTATACAGGTTGGCCTGTGATTGCAATTTTAGCGATATATCGAACTCTGCATAAGTCAAATCTGTTTGGACCGCAAAAGAAAAACAGTAAAAAAAAATACGACTTAAGAAGTGTAAATGACACATGTTTGCATAGTTTGGGCTAAAACATGAAAACACTTAGGAAAAAATTGACTTCATTTTTTTCTATTTGATTTTAGTACCTCATTGAAATGGCATCCAAAGATATAATAGATTAATTTATGATAGTGAAGTTGTGCTAGTGTGATTGGAAGTTATCCAAATTTAGAAAGAAATGTGAGTTAAGGCATTTTCATGACGTCACCACTTTCTGCTTAGGCGAATAAAAGATGAACAAAACGGCCGCGGTTCCCCGATGAACAAATTAAAATAATTAAATACATTCATAAACAAATTGGGGAAGAGCACTGGTCTGCAAACCCCTCCTTTATATAACCACAAGAAGGCCGAAGCGATTCCCGTGCGGGAAAACTTCAGAAATGAAAATGGGAAGTACATTCTCCACGCCTACCCATCCGGAGCAATACACTAAGCTTTCGGAGTTATGAATTTTTTTATTATAAGAGTAATGAACACGATGGTATAAGAAGTTTGCGTGTTCATAATTATTTTCTCTCAGACAAAAATGAACCTTTTTAAATACGAGTGCCCAAGGCCACGCCCGAAATGCGTTGACAAATAGCCAGTATGATGTTTGTTGTCTTTGAGATGACATGCTGAGTTTGCAAGACAAATTACAAATCCAACCATAGTGGGTGCGAACAATTAGTTGTTTTTTAAAACTTTTTACCAGGGCAATGGAAGTACTGATATTTGGTTTGGAACATAAATTTTGGCCATATTTGCACCCCTGTTGAGCGCCTTGGATCGATGTACCTTGCAACCAGACAGATCCACGACTCATGGAATACTAGATCTTTATGATAGTTAACACAGTAAAGCCCTTATTACATATACATTTGATAGTAAGACCCTGTTCGCCATTTCAATAAAACTATTTCTTATAAAGAAAATTTATATACACATTGCTTATTTGTACATACATGTATTTTTATCAGATACAGGGGCGGCGGAGCGTTTTCCAAAGGCAAGGGGGACCAACAAAAAAGGGCACTTACTGGGAGAAAGGGGCACCTTCAAAGGGAAACCTCAAAGCGAACCCCTACATTATCATGATTGTGATTGTATTATCAGGGATGATATCAGTATTTGTTTTTCTCTTTACATGATAGGCTACTGATTGAGCATCATATTTTGCGGTTTGATGGTAAGAATAATAATTTGCGAGCCAGGAAAGCGAGCGAACAACAAATTAAAGATTTTTGAGGTCGCATTGCGAAAAAAATGCATCTTATAAAGAGAATCAAAAAACAAATCCTGATGAGTTTTAAGCAAAATCAAAACGTGCAAATTTGGAATAACCTTTTGTAAGTAAGAAAAGGGGCTCTAAGTCGCTTTAAATTAGGAGTGCATGTTATGGAGAAAGAAAGGTGAGACTTATCAGAAGGGAAAAGGACACTTATTAGAAAAGAAAATGTGCACGTGTCAAAGTAAAAAGGGCAATTATCAAAGGTGAAAATTTGGCCCTCCTCGCACCCAAGAAGGGACACTCACAGCAGAAAAGGGGCATCTTTCGAAGGATAAGGGGCACCTATCAGATTTTAATTGGGCACTTACCAAAGGTGGAAAAGGGGTATTTATGAAAAAGCAAGGCAAAATTGGACATGCACTGTTTTTGTTTGACGATTTTTTTTGTGGAGGTTTCTATATCTTGCGACTGTCATGCGATAAATATCTTGATCTGGATACCAGAAGATTTGTTTTTAGTCAACAATCTTACGACTGTCTTAATATCAAATTGTTTCTGGTATATTTATTGCAAAGAATAAATGTGCCTAATATCCATCAATATGTAAATCAAATCGATGTCATTAAAAGAATAGGGGGCCATGTCATTTTCTCAGATATTTGAATATGTTTTTAATGAATATCTATTGCTTTAAGAAATGTTGGTGTCTGTTGCATTTTTATTTTTATCACAGGTATACTAGTTGGCATCACCCACTGAAACTGAAAAGAGGCTCCAATATGACAAAGTCATAAACTTTGCTGTACAATATATGAAGCTTGAAAGAGCCTGAAATTGACGGTGTCAGGGCCTGAAAGAAGGCTATGACTTGACCATGAGCATATATTCATAATTGAATTAATATTCATAATTGAATGAAACACGCCAATAAAACTAAAACAACAACAACGCATTTGGGGGAGATGTGAGTTGGTCTAGTGGTAATGTACGTGGCATGGTCGGCTCTCTGTCTTCGCCTACAAACTGACTCTGATCAGCCCCAGGTTCGAAATTGAGTCACTTCTTTTGGATGTGATGGTTAAAGGTTGGTCCCAGACGTAAATAATCATTTCTGATTGAAACATGTACAGGTATGATTTTGTAAAAACCCAATTTCAAACACACATAAACATTACTTTTAATCACAATTTAGCAATTATAATGTGCATGACGAGATGAGTGTGATATGTGTAGACACAGGGCCTTTAACCATTAAATGATGGGAACACTAGTATTTGTAAAAGTCACAGTTTCATTTTTGCATTCTGTATCTCATAAAAAATTAGTCTTATTAAACTAAGCTGTAAAATGATAAGAACACCTACAATTAGTTATCTAGAATTTATCTGTAAAATGATAAGAACGCCAAGACCGATATGCTGTTTTTTTGTTAACATATTTGCATTCTGTTATCTCATAAAAATTAGTCTTCTAGCACTTATCTGTAAAATGATAGAAACTTGATATGCTAATTTTACTTTTTTTGTATTCTGTATCTCAGAAAAATAAGTATTCAGAAAGTTAGATTTAGCTATAAATGTTTGAACTGAGAAGTCCCGTTTACATTTTTGCATTCCGTATCTCACCAAACTAAATCTTGAACTTGGCTGGAAAAACTGATACAGCCATGTTCAAATTTTGAGACTCTCTATCTCCTCGACTTTGATTTCCAGTGACATGGCTGTATTGTGAATCCTGGTATTGCGAACTATCTTATTGGAAAAGACAGAAAATCCATTACTACACTGCATATCATGATTCTAGAAACACGAGGATGAAGGTGACAACACATGGCACTCCATTCCACTCCTTTTCAACCCATAGAAGAAGCTTCGAATAAGCTTACCTTGGTGAAGTATTTCCCCTTTGGCTTGAGAAGTTGCATTGAAAGATCTAGGATTAGATGGGAAAAAGTCCCACTGGCTGCCTGTACAAATTACGAAAAACTAAAATGTAAGCATTGCATGTTGGACTTGTAATTTACCCCATTTTTATTATATACAGGGTGCGCTTGAAATATGTACTGTTTGCATCGTATTCATAAATATGGAAAAATTGGAAGGAAGTTTACTCCCCCCGCTCTATTTTTAAACTTATGCCACAGAGTTTATTTTACAGAAATAATTCCAATGTACAGTCTACTTGATGTCCTTCATTTGAAGACCAGGAGGGAGGGATTGCTTGAGCTTCTCAGCCTTCTCCAAGTCTTTCTTGATGACTAGGGTGCAGAGATAGCGACTGCACCTATAGAACCTTATAGTTGTCACACTTCTTCTCGAACTTCACAGATTTTGCACTTTTCCAGCGTGCTATCAGGAGAAAGTCCTTAATTTCTATATGCCTTGATAGCAATTTAGCTGTGTTATGGCAGATTTGGTAAAGGTTCAAGATAAATTGGAAACAAGCTGCTTTGCAAGAGTGAAATTTTAATCTGCTTCAATATATTAAATAATCTAATGACCGACCTTTGTACCTTAACAAAATGATTAAATGTCACACGATGCATTTCGGCCAAAATGATACCCTAATAAAATGTTTACTCAGCATACAAAATCGACAAGTTTCCGCGGGTAAGCTTTTGTCACGTGACATAGCAATTTAAATGCAATGTGCCAATTATATTTGCTTAGTGCAGCTATTGTTATCTCAATCGTTATCTGCTAATATCACAAACCAAGTGCTTTCTTTCCCACTAACTACGTGCATCACTACATAAAAACTCCTTGAATTGTAATATGTTTATTAACAAACAATCCAATTTAAATGTCATTCGTTTTTGCCTCTTTATAATACAAGGGATATGTAAAAAAAAAAATAAAAAATCTTTTCTCTATATCACAAACCTTCATTGAGATTCAAAGCTAACCAAAGGAGCAGCCGTGGTCAGATTTGAATCTGAAAAATCAAACTTTTTGTTCAGACGCATGTAAAAGGTGATATTTTAATTGCTGTAATTTCTGAATCTCACTGATAGCCGGTTGTGTGAAAAAGTCTAAATGATTATCTTCTTGATTTTGTGATTGTTACTTAGATGTACATGTACATGCATAATTACATATCGTTGGAGATGAGCTTATTACAATTCCCGATAGGGGAAAAGTAAATGTTGATTAACAAGATGTTGTCCACGCTTGAAATCTGTTTAAAATTTATTCTTACCTTTTCCATTCTGCATCACTCTATTTTGGAGTGTGTGTGTGTGTGCGGGGAGGGATGAGATGAGCCTACTAGTATTAATTGAACTTGAAGTTTAACATAGACAAATAATGCATGTTTTCAACCCAGAGCAGTACAGTCACTACCTACAGTGTCTCCTTTTTGCCACATTTTGCATTTTCCCTTGATCTAAAATGCTTGGAATTACACATTATCCATGAACAGAAAGAGCAAAAATCACAGAATATGTTGAGTATATTTCCAATACAGTATGTTGTGCTGTTCTTGAAAAAGTGCGATTTAATTGTGAGTAATCAGTGAAGTCTCCACATTGGCTATGGGGTGTAGATTTTAATAATTATTTTCATGGGTTAATCATTAATATTGTACTGAAACAAAAGATGTTTGCTTATCAAAAGCCACTTTCTTGTGCGTTTGGCAACATCTGTTACCAGTTTCAAATTGGTCACCAGCTAGTGAGGATGGAGAATTGATAACAGCACTATGGGGGTGGATATCTTTTCCAAATTCGCAATTTTACAGCTTACAGGTGTGTAAAGAAGGTAAGATTTTACTTTTTGTCTAGAATCTGTGACCAGATAATGATGAATATTGATATCAAGTTTGATTGAATTTGGAGAAAAAATAGATTTGGTGATTATACCACATATAAGATTGTTTTGATTGGCCATCAAAGATATTCATCTGATAGGTGAAGTGAAACAGATATGCTCTTTTAAATGTAAGGAGCCACAGTTCATCCACTCTGAACTTGGTGGGATTTCCATATAACAAATCTAGCACTCAGCAAAAAACAAAATAAAGAAATCTTAAAGGCCATCTGCTGGGACACCTCTCAGCTCTAAGCGTGGCCTACTCAATGTTCTTTTCCTCGAGGGGTAAGGCTTCAGTTTGGGCAGGGATAAAATAATATTGTGAGAATTGTCCCCCACTGGTTATTTAAAAAGAGTATAAAAGAATTCTTTTTTTCATTAAAAGAAGTCTTTTTTTCATTAAAAAAAGTAAATCCTTCAGTATGCAGGAGATATCTTAATTAATAACCAATGAGAGGGATATTTTATATGTTATCAGTGGAGATCAGATCTCCGCACATATACAGTGTATGGAGAGTACATGTATATTTATGTTGCGATTTCATTTAAAGTGGACTTATTTCAATTTCTCAGGAACACAGTGTTGCTTGATGATTTAGCTGGTTCTCATTTTGATGGTCATCGATACAACAGCAAATATCAAGTTTCAAACTGATTCACGATTTGGAAGAACTTAAAGGTGCCATTTTAAAGTTGTAATTACAGATTTGAACAGAACTTTCTCCTCTACTGAGCAATAAGTTGCAAAAAGGAGTTAATATTTAACCTTCTTTGAGAATTGGTGCCAACGGATTTAATGGAAACTCAACTAACATCTGGAATCCTTATTGAATTTCGAACTTCACAGCAGAATCAGTAGATCGAAAAGTGTATGAATTTCTATTTTAGCGGTGCTAGACATCTAACAATTGTTGCAAGGCTTGGATTTTCAAGAAGCTAGTCTCCTTCCTTATCTTTGAAGACTGAGAAGAGCAACGGTCACACTGGAAAAGGAAAGAGCTTTGTTGTATTTCATGTAGCTTGATGGTGTAATTACTGCTTTAAACAGAACTCCTCTTCTACTAAACAACAAGTTGCAAAAAGGTGTGTTTTTTTAATCTTCTTAGAGACTTGGTGCCAACGGATTTAATGGCAATCTAAACCAACATCAGGAATTCTTATTGAGTTTTGAACATTACAGCAGAATCAATAGATTGAAAAGTATATGATTTTTTAATTTAGCAGTGCCAAACATCCAACATTTGTTGCAAGGCTGAAATAATTGTCAAGAGTTTAGTCTCCTTATTTGACTCTGAATGCTGAGAAGAGCAACATTGGAAAAGGAAAGTAAATTGTAGACGAACAATCACGTTGCTTGCATTTGACTGTTATCCTGACGAAGGAAATTTAAGTAAAAAACAAACTATCAAAAGAGGCAGTACTTCCTTTCTCTGATTAACTGTACAAACTTGTATTTTGATGACATGAGTTTCTTTTTTGTGTCAAAATAATGTTCTGACATCATAATTAAATACCAGTATTCACTATAACCCGAACTTTTCTGAAATCAGTACTAAATGAAGCAGAATCTTGCATCCATCGTTACCTGTACATCCTTTTATATTCATGAGCCTTTTTCCCCCTTCAATATTTTTCTTACTTGTAAATCATCTGTTCAGAGCCAGAAGGATATTAACTCTATACCTTATCACACAGTTAGAGCCCATCGGCTATAAACAGACAAAATTAGCTACTAGTACACTGTATTTTGAGCAAACATGGTTCATTTCCAGGAACTTGTTTCTTTATTGAGTATCTTTATTGCACTGATCCCATTATCGAGAAGTAGTCCTTTTGCCACGGTTACTGAGGATGAAGCCGTGCAACTTGAATTCCCGTATCCATGTGACAGTAATAAAGTCACTATACAGAGCTAACTATTAAAAAAAGGTGTGTAGAATGAAGTAAATCAGTTACATTTTAGGTATGTGTTGATGTTGAATTATTTGTTGTGTTACCAAATCAGGACAATGTGCTTGTACAGAATATATGACTTATTAAACAACAGTTTTGTGAACTTGTAATACTGAACAACACAGCAGCTACATGAACACAAGTAGGCCTACATGCATGTGTTGGGTTGATTTTGAATGATAATTTCTACAACGTCAATGAAAAAAAGTAGGATGACAGAAATCAAGTATTACCTTCGTTCACTATAAGGTTGACTGACAGCAATCCAGTCATGCTAGTAGTGATGCGTATGTGTTCAGGGAATAACACAATCTCAACATTTAGTAAGAACTGTAGTGACCAAATGTCACGATTTTGATTTTTTGCTTGAAATTTTACATTATTGTTGCATCTGTAATATTTACGTTTCACTACTTGTATGCATCGTTTTGTAGGAACGTTTATGTATTCAAGGAATAACACAATCTCAACACTATATATAGTAAGAACTGTAGTGACCAAATGTTACGATTTTGATTTTTGCTTGAAATGTAATAACGTTGTAATAACGCACACACGGACAGTTGATGCGTTTTTCGTTAATCAGTCAACCACAAAAACATATACAAATAATGTAAAATTAAGACCATTACTATGGGTCGGTGGGATTGCCATCCTAATATTGGTAACCGCTCTTGTCATAGTTAATGTATATATTTGTCATGTTAATAAAACCAATAAAAAATATTCGACAGAAAAGATGGAAGGGCACCCAGAAACACAAAGTTTCATGACAAAAGTGCAGGAATGTGGATCCCAAACATCGCAGAAGGTCCCACCCATTCTTTCAAACACAGACAAAGCTACAAGTACGCCCAGTTCATGGGGGTACCTTCGTTCCATAGATATTGAAGCAATCTTTCCAATAAAGGGGCCATTGAAAGCAAAAAGCATGGGCACATTACATTTATAAAGAAACATTCAACATTTCACTGAGAGATGGGGCATCTAATGATCGAATTTAAAAAATGCAAGTTTCCGAAAATCAGTACTCTGCAGGCTGTGCCATATCAATCTTTTAATGCATTGGTGTGTAATTATATATTGCATGTTACTAAGTTCAATTATATATATAAAAATTGCACGAATATAATATAAAATATTTTAACTAACATATTCTGCAATTTCTGAGTAATGAATTTCACTGAGGCTTGTGGGGCAAGGTTGAAATATATTATTGTTGCATCTGTAATATTTACGTTTCACTACTTGTATGCATCGTTTTGTAGGAACGTTTATGTATTCAAGGAATAACACAATCTCAACACTATATATAGTAAGAACTGTAGTGACCAAATGTTACGATTTTGATTTTTGCTTGAAATGTAATAACGTTGTAATAACGCACACACGGACAGTTGATGCGTTTTTCGTATTGGTGCCATTTTTTATATTTCGTCCAAAAAAGAACTTGATCAATTTCGTCCCCGCACGTCTGGCGGAGGATTTGACTGCTGCTCGAATTGACATTCGCGAGCTACATTTTGTTTCGACTCTTTTACATAGCTATTTGGAGCGTTTGTTCATCGTCTTCATGGATGTGAATTAATTATTTTTCGACTCTGTGCAGTGGGAATAGAGCAATCTATTGGTTTTCTCATTCTTCATAATCATTTTAACAACGTTAACGGCATTTTCTATCCCGCATTTTAACTCACAAATATTCATCGTCATCGTGCCGTATTTTCATATCCGTGTCTTTAATCACTGAATATTGCTATCGTCATTATCCGTGTGGTGTGTAGAATCTTTGAGTATCGCCTTCATCGTAATCACCACATTATCATCAGTGTCATCGTCTTCATCGTCATCAACACATTATCGTCAGTGTCATCGTCTTCATCGTCATCGTCGTCATAGGGTCTTTTTGACTGTTGATGTGTATTCGCGATCGATATTTTTATCTTCACTCAACGAGTCTTCGGACCGATTTTTTTTTTGTCATCGTGGGCATCGTTCATTGACATCTTCACTGACTTCATCTACATCAACACGCGGACATCATCGCCGATGTCATCATTATTGACATTTTCATCATCGCCGTCGTCAGCATCACCATTCCTGTCTTCGCCATGGATGCTGATTTGGTTTGATATTATTTGAACATATGAACAAATTTTCAGGCATCTGCTCACGCGGTCTCGCTCCGCGGTCTACATGTACAACATGTACAACATGTACAACTTCTCAAAGTTAACCCTAATAAGGCCGGGCTATTCGAGGTCTTAATACGGCCGGGGATTATGGCCCCCTAAGATCTCGGCCGTGAAATGGCCGATCGCCGCGAAAATTTGCATGCGTGTCAAGTGAAGTATAGAATACTATATGTAGTAAATTCAATTTTTTGAAAATTCACTCATTTGCATATTTGTCAAGTTGGTTTCCATGAAATTGAAAAAAAGGCTCCAATATGACGGAGTCCCAAGTTTGCCATACAATATGAAGCTTGAAAAAGCCAGAAATTGAGAGGTGTCAGAGCCTGAAAGAAGGCTATGACTTGACAAGTGGCATTCGGGGGAGATATGAGTTGGTCTAGTGGTAATGTCCGTGGTACGGTCAGCTCTCTGTCTTCGCCTACAAACTGTCTCTGATCAGACCAAGGTTCGAAATTGCGTCACGTCTTTTAGATGGTGAGGTTAAAGGTCGGTCCTCAGACGTAAATAATCATTTCTGATTGATACATGTACACAGGTATGTGTTTGTAAAAACCCAATTTCAAACACACACAAACATCACTTTTTATCACAATTTAGCATTTATGATTTGCATGAAGAGATGAGTGTGTGATGTGTACTATACACAGGGCCTTTAATCATTAAATGATAGGAACACTGATATTGGCCACGTAAAATCACAGTTTCATTTTCGCATTCGGTATCTCATAAAAATTAGTCTTATTGAACTCAGCTGTAAAATGATAAGAACACCAAATAGATATGCTATTTTTGAAAACATATTTGCATTATGTTACAGTTGTATTTAATCTTCTAGAACTTAGCTGTAAAATGATAGAAAACTGGTATGCTAAGTTTACTTTTTCGTATTCTGTATATCAGGAAAGAAAAAAAACGTTCATAAAGTTAGATTTAGCTATAAATGTCTTTTACTGAGAAGTCTCATTTACATTTTTGCATTCTGTATCTCACCAAATTAAATCTGTGACTTAGCTGAAAAATGATAAACTGATAAGTGATAAAGCTATGATCTAATTTTTCAGATTCTTTATTTCCTTAACCTTAGTTTTCAGTGACATGGCTGTAGTGTGAATCCTGATATTGCGAACTATGTTATTGGAACAGGAACAGACTCCATTACTATACTTCATATCATGATTCTAGAAACACAAGGATGAGAGTGACATCACATGGCACTTCATTCTACTCCATAACATCCCATAGAAGAAGTTTCAAATAATCTTACCTGGGTGAAATATTTCACCGTTGGCTTGAGAGGTTGCAGTTAAAAATCTAGGATTAGATGAAGAAATTCCCACTGGCTGCCTGTACAAATTACACAAACATAAAATGAATGCATTGCATTTTAGACATTCTTGTAATTAACCAAAGAAATATCACATATGCAGTGCGCTTAAAATATGTACTGTTTGCATCGTCATCTTAAATATGGGAAATTGGAAGGAAGCCACAGAGTTTATTTTACAGAAATCATTCCAATGAAGACCAGGAGTGAGAGATTACTCGAGCTTTTCAGCGTTTCAGCCTTCTTCGAGTCTTTCTTGATGACTAGGGTGCAGAGATAGCAGCTGCATCGAACCTGGAACTTGTTGTTGTCATGCTTCTTCTCAAACTTCACAGATTTGACATCTTTCCAGCGTGCTATTGTGAGAAATCTATGATTTCTATATTCCTTGATAGCATTTGAGCTGTGGCCTGGCAAATTTGGTAAAAATCAAGCTGCTTTGCAAGAATGAAATTTTAATTTTATTCTATATACTCCATAATCTAACGACACACCTGTGTACTTTAACAAAATTATAAAATGTCACATGATGCCTCTCGGACAATGATACTTGCTAAGTTCATAAGATATCTTGGAAACAAGCTGCTTTTATTGAAAATTTAGCTTTTATTCTTTACCCTAAACAATGTTTACTCATCATAAAAATTCAAAAATTTTCTGCAGGTAAGCCTTTGCTATGTGCCATAACAATGTAAATACAATGTGCCAATTTTGTTTGCATAGTACAGTTATTGTTATCTTAACTGTTATCTGCTAATAACACAGACCTAGGCCTTAAAGGGATAGTTGAGTGCATGGTTATTGCTCTTATTCTTATTTATGACATTTTTAATGCTCTTTTAGGACCTAAAATTGCTATGAAGGTAATTTTAGACCCCAAAATGTGTGAAATTTAGCCAATACCATACCCAAAAAATACGGTGACCGTTAATTAATTAATTAATGAACTAATAATAACAATACACGGCGGGCCGGCTGATTGTGCGTATTATAACCAACACGAAAAAGCCAACAAAAAGCCTATATTGGCATTGGCTGGAATAAAACGTACATGGCGCTATCTCGTTTTTTCAACGGCTGGTTCAAATTATCGAATATTTGTGTCCCACCAAAAGTCGTCAGAAGTCGTTATATTTATGGATATTTCAGCCGTCTCTGAACCGATTTTGATCAACCAAAGATGATGTTGTCATTTAAATTGTATATTCTTTCAAATTTGACACTCAGTTTATCATTATCTCACAAATTTTTTTTTTTTTGTAGCGCCCTCTTCAACATAACTCAACTATCCCTTTAAGTGCTTTCTTTTCTACCAACTATCTGCATCACTACTCCATGAATTTATGACATGTTTACTCATCGTTTTTTTTAATAAAAGGGAAATGTATCTTTTTTCTTTTCTCTATATCACACACCTTCATCGAGATTCAAAGCTTACCAATAGTGCACTCTTGGCCTACATTGATTTGAATCAATAATCAAATTCTCACTGATTATACAAATATTCTCTGTTCACATACTTGTAAAAGGTGATATTTGTTGTTGTTTAAAAATAAATTGTTTGTTAATAAGTCCAAGATCTACCAAACTGAAAGTGGCATGCCACAACACAGCCTTACAAATCCAGGATAGGGGATAAGTTAATGATTGACAGGATATGGTCTATGCTTGACATCTGCTTCTTTATCCTTACCTTTTACATTCTGTATTAATCTATTTTAGAGTGTGTAGAAAAAAAAATTTACAAACAAAAAAATAACACCAAACTTGTACTTTGAAACAAAAGTATCATGCTTTTTCAACTAAAGTCAATCAACAACAACAACTTGGCTTTAGTAGCCTATTATCAGTTATGAGCTCGAAGTTTAACAACGAAATAATACATGTAAGGACATTTTTTTAATCATTAACATATTTGTACAAACAAAAATATGTGCACATCAAAAGTCAAGTTATTGAATGTTTGACAACGACTGTTACCAGTTACAAACTAGTTACCAGCTTGAGAGGATTGAGAATTAACAGCAGCACTACTGGCTTGCATATCTTTTTCCACATTGCAATTTACAGTCTACAGGTGTGTAAAGAAGGTAAGACTTCAGTTTTTGTCTAGAATCTGTGACCAGACGCTGATGAAGATTGATATCAAGCTTGATTAAAATTGGAGAAAAATTAGATTTTGTGATTAAACCACATATTAAATTGTTTTGATTGACCATCAAAGATATTCATATGATAGACGAAGTGAAATAGAGATGCTCTTTTGAGTGTAAGGAGCCACAGTTCATCCACACTGGACTTGGCGGGGTTTCCATATAACATATCTAGCACTCAGCAAAAACTATAAAGAAATCTTAAAAGCCATCTGCTGGGACACCTCTAAGCTCTAAGCGTGGCCTACTCAATTGTCTTTGTCTTGGGGCGGGGGTAGGGGGTTCAGTTTGGGAAGGGATAATATAATATTTTGAGAATTTGTCCTCACTGGTTATTCAAAAATATAATAAAAGAAGTAATTTTTCTATAAAAAAAAAGAGAGACAAAAATTATCAATAGTACATCTTTAGCACATCCTTCAGTATGAAGCAGATACCTTAATTAATAACCAACGAGAGGGATATTTTTAAAATGTTATTAAAAGCTCAGAACAAATGGAGAGCTCATACGAAAGAGATCATAATTTTGCTGATTTTACATTTGATAGACCACAACTTTCTAAAATGTTCATGTTTTTTATACTCTATTATCAGTGGAGATCAGATCTCCGCACACATACATTGTGTGGAGGACGGTACATGTATATGTATGTAGCAATTTAATTTAAAGTGGACTTATTTCAATTTCTCAGGAACAAAGTGTTGCTGGATGATTCAGCTGGTTCTCATTTTGATGGTCATCGATAAAACAGCAAATCTCAAGTTTCAAACTGATTCAGGTTTTGAAGGAACATAAAGGCGCAATTTTGAACTTGTAATTACAGATTTAAACAGAACTTCTCCTCTACTGAGCAATAAGTTGCAAAAGGGTGTCATTCTCTGCTTCTTTTAGACTTGGCGGCAACGGATTTAATGGCAATCTCAACCAACATCTGGAATCCTTATTGAGTTTTGAACTTCACAGCAGATCAATCGATTAAGAAATATATGATTTTCCAATTTAGCAGGGCTAAACATCTAACAATTGTTGCGAGGCTGAAATAATCGTCAAGAGGTTAGTCTCCTTATCTGACTGTGAATGATGAGAAGAGCAACTTTGGAAAAGGAAAGAGATTCGTAAATGAACCATCACATTGTATTTCACTGATAAATCTAACGAAGGAAATTGAAGCAAAAACAAACTATCAAAAGAGGCAGGACTTCCTTTCACTGACTAACTGTACAAAGTAAATTTTCTGACATCAAAATCGAATACAGGTATTCACTATTACCTTAAAGTTTTCTGCAATAAGTAAAGGAAGCAGAATCTTCTATTCATCATTACTTTCATGAGCCTTTCCCCCCTTCAATATTTTTCTTACTTGTAAATCATCTGTTCAGAGTCAGAAGGATATTAACTCTATACCTTATCACACACAGAGCCCTTCTGGCTATAAACAGACAAAACTAGCTACTAGTAAACTGTATTGTATCAGCCAACATGGTTAAGTTGCAGGAACTTCTATCTTTATTGAGTATCTTTATTGCACTGATCTCATTATCGAGAAGTAGTCCTTTTGTCACGGTTACTGAGGATGAAGCCGTGCAACTTGAATTCCCGTATCCATGTGACAGTAATAAAGTCACTATACAGAGCGCAAACAGACTTCCATTTTATAATTCAGCAGAGCCTGAATATCTAAATTTGCCCTTCTATCAATTGAATAGGTTCAGTGTGACAAATGTGAATTGTTCGGTTCAGGTTGACATAAATCCTGTAAAGAGAAGTGACGAGGCAAAATACATTTGCCAAGCGTACAGGGATGGTGCCATTCAGAGCGAGTTCACAAGGATAAAGTTAAATGTCAATTATCCTCCTGGTAATTTATATTGTACATTCAGTATGAATGATTATGCAGTTGGTGATTGGGTGGCACTGCAATGTACGGCTTCTATTGGCAGCTTGGCTGGGGAGATTTACTGCTACCAAGATTCTAAAAGATTGCCACCACTAAGTCAACTTGTTCCAAGTAGCGAAACTTTGAAACAAACCATTTGGGCTAGAGAAAGCCATCATGTATTTTGTTGTTCATCTCTCCTTGATCCTCCCAAAGACAGGTGTGATTGTAAAGATTTTGTATGGGATCCAATGGGGAATATTTCTCAAACAAAAACCACCATAGACCCTTGCCCTGCTCTCACACCAGGCCTAGTTCCAACAGTATCCCAATACCCAGAAAAAGAAGTTGAAGATAACTCACAGCTTCCCAAACTCATAGAATCACTAAACCTGACTGATACAAACAAGGATAAGTCAAGTGCGTATAATCCCGCAGTATTATGGAGAGGTGTAATTGCTTTTGGAATTTTGTTAATCATTCTGGTTGCAACCATACTGCTTACAACCACACTGCATCTTGAAATTGAAAAAGCCAACACGTGCTCTCTGAAAAGGGCGCCAGCAGAACACAAAGTGACAGGAGGCACATGCTCTCAAACAGTTGAAAAACAGGATTTTGCATCTCAAACATATAATAAGGAACATGTGCAAACCACAATGAGCAGTAATTACAAACACCGATCCAAGTCAATGGAGGTTTACTGTGAGGAGGTAATTTTGACAAGAAAGGGTTCAACAAAAGCGAAAAGGACAAGTGCAATGCCAATGGATTGGGTATAGCAATGTACAAACGAAATAAATAAATTAATAGCAAATACCCCAAAATGAAGTATAACAAAAATGACAGTGAATTATGGTTATCGGTACGCTGTATATACATACACTTTATCATTGCCTGTATCGTTATCAGTTAAGGTCTGGATTGTTTTCCCTTTGTGACTGCCTATTAGACAGATGTAGCAAAGTAAAATTATTTCATATTTTAGTGAATGGGTGAGAAAAAGTATCTGCACTTCACAAAGTCGCATCGTTGCATGTTATGATACAGATGTGTGCGGCACCCTATGCTTGCACCGGCCTTCCGTTGACATTCCGTATGTGAACATTTGTATATATTTATCCAAAAATCTATTCATACCCTTATCCAAGTTCAAGTTCTGTAAAAAAAAAAAAAAAATATGTGACAAATTGATTTTTCCCACTTGTTTCTTGAGATTGTGACAAATTAAACCTTGCAACAAAAACATTTTATAAAGGCCCAAATTCAACCAGTCAACCCTTAATTCTTGAGTTATGAATCTTTTTTTTTACAAGGAGTATGGGTAATTCATTTGTTAACTTTATATACACACACTCCTAGATTAATTAATATCAAAAGATATGTTGTCCTACGTTTTTATTAACATCACTTCTAAAATGTACGTATACCTGATGATCGATTAACATTATTAGCCAAATGTTATGAATGTTTAATTTATCATGTTCTAACTTTATGATTTTTGTATTACATTATTAGCCTAATTTTATGAATGTTTAATTTATCATGTTCTTACCTTGTATATAATATAATAATCAATGCCAACACATATTTGATCCTATGTCATATTAACATCATAACTCAGATTTAAGTATATCTGATGATTGTATTAAATTATTAGCCAAATGTTATGAATGTTCAATTTATCAGGTCCTTACTTTTTATCTTTATTACTAATATTAATAGCCTACAATGCATGAGTTATCAGATAAATGAATGTTTTTACAACCATTTACTATAAGGCCTAGAGTGACATTTTTGTCAGAAAGTGTGCTTTAGAAATTTATATTTATTTTTATCACAATATTGTGATACGATCTTGTTTATTATTGCTAATTGTGCTATATTGTAATACCTAAACATGAATCATGTACACTCTGTATTTTGCTGATACAGGGCTCTGATAAGTTTGCTGTATTAGGCTTAATAAGAAATAATAATATTGTTTTTATTATAGCTAGAGCTCGGATCAGCTCAAACATCATGGAAAATAATACTTCGTAGGATCAATTTATAATCATAGTTTCATAACATATTGGTGTTCTAGTACAGGACCAAAATGACCATGTACCATGCACATGTACTATCACCACTGAGGGGGTTTCCCCCTTGTATTCTTTGCCCAACTTCATCCTTTGTTCTGTGTATTTGCAATTTATCTTTAAGAAATAATTTGGAGAACATGTATAATTATCCCTTAGCTGCATGTCATAAACCTAATTCGTATACTATGGAGGTACAGTACAAGTCTTTTCACAGTATTGCTGAACTTTTTTCTTCTTGTGTGTTTAGCAGTATATCTTTTCAAAACGAACAAATCTTTGTTCATTATTTGGTATGTGCCTGAGTGAGATTAGGTTTTACTATTATTTAGCCAACATAATCTAAAGGCGAGCTTAAATAACATGTGAAAAGATTAGATTATGCAAGTGAAAAAAATGCTGAACAGACGTGAAATTTGATTTCACAGTTTGCTTTTTTGTGTGCAATTACCTAGCTGAATACTTATAATCAACCCTTACCATGCCATAACCCTAATTTGTTTACTAGGGAGGTATTTACTCATTTATCTATCACAATTGAGCTGTTAAGCTGTGCTTCAGTTCTTTAAGTTCTTTCACAAAATTTGCTCATAAATCAATCATTCTAGATTGATATGTTAAGAGTAATACACAAATATTGCATGTATGTATATTTCTTTTGATACTTACAAAATATAAACTTAGGTCATTGGTTCATGAAATGTGAGAATAATTTCAAACTTGAATAAACTAACAAAATGTATATGAATAAAACTTAACAATATGTATGACTTGATAGTGTATTGTACAGTGCATGTACTGAAATGAAACTTAACATTGACTAGTTCGCTAACAGATAGCATGCAAGGTGTGTACCTGCTTATGAATAAATGATCATTACTTAGAACATTCAATCTGTTGTAATTGTGCTAGCTGTAATAGCTGTAATGAGCTTGAATGAGTATGAAATTGAGAACATCTGGGCAATGTTAGTGTTAATTGGGATTTAATGACGTGAATATGGTGCTGTGTGTGTTGTGTGACATGTGTGCGTGTGTGCTCTACACATTCAAACCTGCTTTAGCAACCTTTTGTTTATAAAGACAATGTGTCTACAAAGACCACACCCCCTTGTAACTTTATTTCTTGTTCATATAAGTCATGTGTTAGAGTAAACCTGTCTATAAAGACCACCTGCATAAAAAGACCACTTTTGTGTTTCTCATGACCGGTCTTTCTATACAGGTTGGCCTGTGATTGCAATTTTACCGATACAGTTAACTCTGCATTAGTCAATCTGTTGGGACCGCAAAGGAAAAATAGTTAAGAAATAAAAAAATAAAATGTGACTTGTGCGGCTTTGAGTTATGTATCAATGTATTAATCAGATATAATTATACATAGATATCTAGGGACCGACTTTCTAGGATGGCATGAGTGCCACATGGCAGCTGGAATACATTACTTTGCATACATGTACCCTTAAAATGTACTAACATATGAAATTATGATCATAATGACTTATAATAAAAATGTTGGATTTCACAGGTTCCCTCCACAATACAGCTAGTATTTATTTACTTAAATGATAAATATTATTCATTGATTTTAAAACTAAATTTATGACAACATTTTGTACCACACTTAATTTTTGGTTTTGCTATATGCTCAGAATGATTTGTAAAGTGAAAGTCTTTGAAATTTGTTTGTGGCAAATGAGGAAAGAAATCAAATTAAATTAATTAAATATTCATCATAATGACTAAACTGATGACTATTATGATAAATCCATGTGGCAGCTCAGCTAAAATGTTTTGAATCATTTAGCTATGCTCTCTCACCCTCTTTATGTACATAATTATGATTTGAAAGTAGAGCTAAATTTTTACAATTTTTGTAAGGAAACTACTAAATGTTAATGGCAACTCAGCTATTTTAAGCCCTTTTGATCCTATGCTAAAAGATATGTAATTACATAAAATATTACAATAAATGGTACACTATTATTCTTTTTGAAGGATATTTCAACCATTGGAATGGACTTTCGCTCGCATTTAAAGTTGATATAATTATGTTTTCTAGTAAAGGTCTTTTCAGTCTTTCATGATTATATTTTGCTCATAAGCCCCATCATGATTTTTTTCGGGGTCCTCTTTATAAGATGTATTTTTTGCACTGTGATCTCAAAAATATTAAATTTTTGCTCACTCGCTTCGCTCGCTCGCAAATGAATATGCAGACCATCACATCCAACTGGAAAGTATAATGCTAAAGCAGTATCTTAGACCATGTAAAGAGAGAAACAAATATTGAAAAAATCCCTGAGAGTGTAATCACAATGTAGAGGTTTATACCAATGTCAAAGAATTGTATATTTTTGCTTTGGGTTTTCTTTGTAGAAGTAATACTTAAAGCTCATATTTTGAATACAGTATAGCCACAGGAACCCCTTTAATACATCGATAGCAACATATGATTTTGTGATTGGTACACTTTAAACCTAGAAGGGAAATGAAGGGGGAGGTGATGCACAATCCACACTTCATTGGGTGAGAGACCACCAAAATATAAACCCAGCCTTTTAAAGTGGAAGTCCACCTGATTTTATTGGTTTTATTAGCTGAAAAATGGACCAAAATGGCATGTGTTAAAACTTTTAACCTACAAGGGCTTAGTACATCCCACAGTCCCCTCTTCTGGAATCTTTGGTGGGCCGCAGGGAAATCCACTGAAAAGTCATTTCCAATGAAAATATTTGGATGGAGGGAAATTGAGAGGACTTATGGGATTCCGAAATTATACTCATGGGGAAAAAATGAAACAGTGGAAGTACTGGCTAGTGACGGTTGAATTCTCAGCTCAAAATACTTGCATTGTTTGCTTTAAAACATGTGAGTTATACCAAACGATGATCAGCAAAAACTTAACAATCCCCCATGACCAACTAACCCACTTTATGAAAAAAATGGACCACAAGCACAGTGATACAAATTAAGGCTAATTTATATTGGTAGCTAAATTAATAGCTAAATCATACCCCCTAACCCCCCCCCCCCAAACAAACAAACAACAACAACAACACATGTATGCTGTTGAATGAAATCTAGTGAAACTTAAGGGGAGGGCCAGGGTCACATCATCCCCATCCTGTATCAACTCAACTTTGAAATAAAAACTTGGGTTGAATGGTAAGGATACATTTCCAGATAGGATGGCAATTGTTGTCCTTGCTGAAGCCAACCTTGTATTTCAGTTTGCCCATTTGCTCATTATACATGGCCAACGCTGACTTGTTGTTGAAACCTTTGCCCTGAAAGTAGCATCAGAGATACACGGATACGAAATGTTCACCTTTCATATTTTTATCTTATCTTATAATAATTCATCTTCTCAAACTTAGGGTGTAGAAAGATAGGTACACCGATAAAACTGTGTAACCTTGTGTTCACATGTTCATATTATGTAACTCATAAAACTTAATCTTCTCTGAAACTAAAATGTACCTTGGCACGCCTGTAAGATCTGCACTTGTAGGATATGATTTGAAATCAAAATAAAATTTTACATACTGTAGGCCTACATTCCTAAAATGCTTAAATGATTTTTGGTATTGCAAAGAATAAATATGCTAAAATATTCATCAAAATATAAATTAGATCAATGCCAAAGAGAAAAGGGGGCCATGTCATTTTCTCAGATATTCATATCATTTTTGAATGACTATCTATTGCTTTAAGAAAATGTTGGTGTTTGTTGCCTTTTTGTTTTTATCGCAGGGATACTAGTGGTTTCACCCACTGAAACTGAAAAGAGGCTCTAATATGACGGAGTCCCAAGTTTGCTGTACAATATGAAGCTTGAAAAAGCCTGAAATTGAGGGTGTCAGGGCCTGAAAGAAGGCTATGACCTAGTAACTGGCATTTGGGGGAGATGTGAATTGGTCTAGTGGTAATGTCCATGGTATGGTCAGCTCTCTGTTTTCACCTACAACCTGACTCTCATCGGACCCAGGTTCAAAACCGAGTCAGGTATTATTTTATGGTGATGGTTAAGGGTCGGTCCTAGACGTAAATAATAATTTCTGATTGATATATGAATGTCTCTGTAAAAAGCCAATCAGAAACAAACACACACACATCCCTTTTTATCACAATTTAGCAATTATCATGTGCATGACAAGATTAGGGTGCCGTGCAGACACAGGGCCTTTAACCGTTATTTGATGGGAACACTGATACTAGCCAAATAAAAGTCACAGTTTTATTCTTCTTATTTTGTATCTCATGAAAAATTAGTCTTATTGAACTCAACTGTAAAATGATAACAACACCTATATCAATATGCTATCTTTCTAAACATATTTGCATTCTGTAATCTCATGAAACAAATTAGTCATCTAGAACTTATCTGTAAAATGATAAGAACGCCAATACTGATATGCTATTTTTTGTGAACATATTTGCATTCTGTTATTTCATAAATATTAGTCTTCTAGAGCTTATCTGTAAAATGATAGAAACCTGATATGCTAAGTTTACTTTTTCGTATACTGTATCTCAGAAGAAGAAAAAATATTCAGAAGGTTAGATTTAGCTATAAATGTTTTAAATAAGAAGTCCTGTTTACATTTTTGCATTCCGTATCGCACTAAATTAAATCTTGAACTTGGCTGAAAAAATAAATACACCGATACAGCCATGTTCTAATTTTGAGACTCCCGAACTTTGGTTTTCAACGACATGGCTGTAGTGTGAATCCTGTAAAGACAGAGACTCCATTACTACACTGCATATCATGATTCTAGAAACACAAGGATGAGGGTGACATCACATGGCACTCCATTCGACTCCATTTCATCCAGTAGAAGAAGCTTACAAAATAATCTTACTTGGATGAAATATTTCCCCGTTGGCTTGAGAAGTTGCATTGAAAGATCTCGGATTTGGTGGAGAAAGTCCCACTTGCTGCCTGTACAAATTGCACAAACATAAAATGTATGCATTGCATGTTGGACATTCTTGTAATTTACCATAGATCACGTATGGTGTGCGTTGAAATATGTACTGTTTGCATCGTATTCATAAATATGGGAAAATTGGAAGGGATTTTACCCACCCTTCTATTTTAAAACTAATGCCACAGAGGTTTATTTTCAGAAATCACTCCAATTTGCAGTCGACTTGATCTCCTTCATTTCAAGACCAGGAGGGAGAGATCGCTTGAGCTTCTCAGTATTTCAGTCTTTCTTGATGACTAAGGTGTAGGGATAGTGACTCTATCGAGCGTTGAACTCGTTGTCACGGTTCTTCTCGATCGTCACAGATTTGGCATCTTTCCAGCATGCTATCGGGAGAAAGTCGTTGATTTCTATATTTCTTGGTAGCACTTTAGCTGTGTTGCGACAAATTAAAAACCAAGCTGTGAAAACAAGCTGCTTTGCAAATACGAAATTTTACTTTTATGATATATACTCTATAATCTAACGACACACCTCTGTACTTGGACACAATTATTAAATGTCACATGATGCATTTCCGCCAATAAGATACTCACTAAGTTCGTAGTGGTACAGTATATCTTGAAAAAACAAGCTGCTTTGAATGAAAAGTTTACTTTTATTCTATAACCTAATAAAATGTTTACTCAGCATACAAATTCCATGAGTTTATGAAGGTAAGCCTATGCCATGTGCCATTTATGTTCCTATAGTACAGTTATAATTATCTCAACTGTTAACTGCTAATAACACAAACCAAGTGCTTTCTTTCCCACCAACTACGTACGTCACTACATAATAAGTCCATGAATTTGTAATATGTTTATTCACATACAATCCAATTAAAATATCATTCTTTTTTTGGCCCTTTTTTGTACTAGGGATAAGTATTTCTTTTCTTTTCTCCGTATCATACACCTTCATTCAGATTCAAAGCTATTACCAATAAAGCACTCTTGGTCAGATTTTAATCAGAATAATCAAATTCTCACTGATTAGAAAGATTTTCTTTGTTCACATCCTTGTAAAAGGTGATATTTTAAATGCTGTTTAAGAATCAATTTCTGTATCTCACTGATTGCTGTTTGTGTAAAAAAGTCTAAGTGACTATTTTCTTGATTTCGTGTTTGTTACTTTGATGACCATGTACATGTATAACTACATATCATTGAGATGAGCTTCCTACAACTCCAGGATAGGGGAAAGGTAAAGGTTGATTGGCAGGAAATGGTTCATACTTGAAATCTATTTTGAATCTATTCTTACCTTTTACATTCTGCATCACTCTATTTTAGAGTTCTGGGAAAAAATAAGATTAGCCTACTAGTATTAATCGAACTTGAAGTTTAACATACACAAATAATGCATGGCTTTAACCCAGAGCAGTACAGTCATTACAATAGGGACTTTTAGATTTACACGACGAGAACGTGGACCGCCACGTGTGACATCCTTTTAAGGTAATGTGACGTCCTTTTAAGGCACTGCCGGGCACGGCCCAGTGCCTTAACACAATGTCACACGCGGCAGTCCACGCTCTCGTCGTGTAAATCTAAAAGTCCCTACTGTCTCCTTTTGGAGACATTTTTGTATTTTCTTTTGATACAGAATACTAGGAATGACACATTATACATGAACAGAAAGAGCAAAAATCACAGAAAATTTTAAGTATATAGTATGTTGTGCTTTTCTTGAAATGAGCGATTTAATTGTAACTGATCACTTAAGTCTCCAAATTAGCAATGTGGTGTGAAATTATAATTACTATTTTCATGGGTTAATCATTAATGTTGTACTAAAACAAGAAATGTTTGCTTATCAAAAGCCACGTGCGTTCTTGTGCGTTTGACAACTACTGTTACCAGTTTCAAATTGGTCACCAGCTTGGGAGGATGGAGAATAAAAAGCAGCACTATATGGGCTTGCAGATCTTTCCCACATTTAGAATTTTACAGCTTACAGGTGTGCAAAGAAGGTAATAATTTAGTTTTTGTCTAGAATCTGTGACCAGATGCTGATGAATATTGATATCAAGTTTGATTAGAATTTGGAGAAAAAATAGATTTTGTAATTATGCGACATATAAGATTGTTTTGATTGACCATCAAAGATATTCATCTGATAGGCGAAGTGAAACAGAAATGCTGTTTTGAGTGTAAAGAGCCACAGTTCATCCACTCTGGACTTGGCGGGATTTCCATATTACAAATCTAGCACTCGATCAGCAAAAAAACTATAAAAAAATTTAATTAAAGGCCATCTGCTGGGACACCTGTAAGTTCTTAGCGTTGCCTACTCAATTTTCTTTTCCCTTTAGAGAGAGAGAGAGGGGTCAGTTTGGAAAGGGATGAAATAATATTTTGAGAATTTTTCCTCCCTGGTTATTCAAAAATATAATAAAATAAGTAATTGTTCAAAAAAGAAAAGAAAATTTCTCAATAGTGCATCTATACACATCTTTCAATATGAAGGAGATATTGTAAATAATAACCAACGAGAGGGATATTTTAACAATTTCAAAGCACAGAAAAAATGGAGAGCTGATACAAAAGAGATCATAATTTGCTAATTTTACATTCGATAGACCATAACTTTCTTTAAAAGTTGTTTTGTATACTCTATTATCAGTGAAGATCAGATCTTTGCAAGCATACAGTGTGTGGATATTACATGTTTATGTATGTAGCCATTTCAATTAAAGTGGACTTATTTCAATTTCTCAGGAACAAAGTGTTGCTGGATGAAGATTTAGCTGGTTCTCATTTTGATGGTCATCGATACAACAGCAAATCTCAAGTTTCAAACTGATTCACGAACATTTAAAGAACATAAAGACGCAATTTTGAAGTTGTAATTACAGATTTAAACAGAATTTTTCCTCTACTGAGCAACAAATTGCAAAAGGGTGTCATTTTTTAACCTTCTTTGAGACTTGGTGCCAACGGATTTAATGGAAATCTCAACGAACATCAGGAATTCTTATCTTCACAGCAGAATCAATAGCTCGAAAAGTATATGACTTTCTAAATTAGCGGTGCTAAACATCAAACATTTATTGCGGGCTAAATTAATCGTCAAGAGGTTAGTCTCCTTATTTGACTTTGAATGCTGTGAAGAGAAAAATTGGAAAAGGAAAGTGAATTGTAGATGAACAATCACGTTGTATTTGACCGTTATCCTGACGAAGGAAATTGAAGCAAGAAACAAACTACCAAAAGTGACAGTACTTCCTTTCACTGACTAACTGTACAAACTTGCATTTTGATGAAATGTGTTTTTTATGTTAAATCTTCTGATATCATAATCAAATACCGGTATTCACTTTTACCTGAAGTTTTCTGCAATCAGTACTAAAGGAAGAAGAATCTTCTATTCGTCATTACCCGTACAACATTCCATTTTCATGAGCTGTTCCCCCCCCCCCCTTCGATATTTTTCTTACTTATAAATCATCTGTTCAGAGCCAGAAGGATATTAACTCCATACCTTAATACCACAGAGTCCATCTGGCTATATACAGACAACATCAGCTACTAGTAAACTGTATTTTATCAGCCAACATGGTTACGTTGCAAGAACGTATACCTTTATTTGCTATCTTTATTGCACTGATCTCATCATCCAGATGTGATTCTTTTGTCACGGTTACTGAGGATGAAGCCGTGCAACTTGAATTCCAATATCCATGTGATAGTAATAAAGTCACTATACAGAGTGCAAACAGAGCTCCATTTTACCGTTCAACTGACATTGCAAATCTCCACTTGCTAAACTATCAGTTACATAGGTTTAGTGTGATAGATGGGAATTGTTCAGTTCAGGTTGAAATAAATCCTGTAAAGAGAAGTGACGAGGCAACATACATTTTCAAAGCATACAGGAATGGTGTCATTCAGGGCAGGTTCACTAAGATAGGGTTAACTGTCAAATATCCTCCTGGTGATGTAGTTTGTACATTCAGTGTAAACGATCATGATGCAGTTGGTGATTGGATACCATTGCAATGTACGGCTCCTGTTGGCAGTTTTGCTGGAGAGATCTACTGCTACCAAGATTCTAAACAATTGCCTCCGCAGAGTAAACTTGTTCCAACTAGCGAAACTTTGAAACAAACCATTTGGGCTAGAAAAAGCCATCCTGTATTCTGTTGTTCAGCTATCCTTTATCTACCTAAAGACAGGTGTGAATGTTCTGATTTTGTCTGGAATCCCATGGGGAATATTTCTCAAACAAACACCATCTTAGACCCTTGCCCTGCTACCACACCGGGCCTAGTTACAACATTACCCCAGTACCCAGAGAGAAAAGATGAAGATAACTCCCGGATTCCCCAGCTCATAGAATCACTAAATCTGACTGATATAAACAAGGATAAGTCAACTGCCAATAATACTACAATGTTATGGGTAATTGTAACTGCCATTGGAATTGTGGTAATAGCCATGGTTGTTATTCTAATGCTTCTCTACGTGGTTGAGAAAACCAAAAAGCAATTAAAAACATGTCAGAGTGCAAACATACACCAACAGATGAAAAATATGGAAGAGAATGAGTTGTGTTCTACAAGTTCACAAGAGAACAAAACATTTCTTCATGTCTCGAGCAGAAATAAACATAGCATAGCAAGGAACAAGTCATGGTAGCAATTCTTCATGATGGTGAGCTCATTTATGAAAGAGAGGATGTATTGAAGTCACCTAATGGCACAAATGAAATTGCAATTTACAAACTGCCTCCAATACATTGATTACATTGAGAAACGAAGTGCAAAATATGCTCATAAAATGTATATTAGTAAATCAATGGGAGTTGAGCACTTCAAAAATACAGGAATATGTCTGTGAGATGTCGCAGGTCATATGCCCAACCAATCATACAAATGTGATCAACAGCATGAATGGACAGCTATCAAATACAGGCCTATTTAGATCTGTGTATATGCTCCTCAATGTTCTTCAATGTTTATTTAAAAACTCATCATATATGTTTCTACATTAAAGTATCAGTAATGCTGCTCCTAGAAACTTTCTGCTAAGTAGAACCTTCAACATGTATAAAAGGTCATAGCTAAAGGTTTGTTGAGGTACACTTACTTCAAAGTACTAAATTGATACTCATAAAAATGTATTTAAGTAAACAAAACAATGTGGATATCAACCTCTGTTTATGAGATTACTTGCATGCCACTTCATGTAAACTGTGGGTATACTTTTTTTCTTTATTGGTAGCATCTATATTCGAAGCATCAGAGTAGCTCTTTCATTCTAATTTTTACATGTAGTACGTAAATGAATTCTTCCTCTAGTGTCTAATACACTCAAAAAAATAATTAGTTGAGCATGTCTGATTCTGTACTACTGTTTTAATCATTTGATAATTATTCGAGATTATTTACTGGAAGAGATGAAGGATTCGTACTTAAATGTGCTTTTCAATTTAGGAGAGATGATTCTATTATTGAATTGTAATGTTCATTCATTGCATGAGATATGGAGGTTTTGTGGTAAAGTGGGTCATTCACTTGACTCTCAATCGAAGGGTTCAGGGTTTGAGTTCTACCCTTGCATTTACATTCTGTGGCCAGACATTAATCCTCATATATGGTCAGAGAGGTGAAGGTTTAAGGGTTAAACTGTCAGCAGATTACAACACTTAATAAACATGTATTGTAAATTGTGAAATGTATATATAATTATATACAATCTAGATGAATTAATGTCAGCGAGTACAAGCTATTTTGTTATATGTTATATCAACATCACATCTAAGATTTAGGTATATATCTGCTGATCGTATTACATTGTTAGCCCTACTAAGCCAAATACTTATGAATGTTAAATGTATCATGTTCTTTCTTTGTATCTTAATAACTCACATCAATAGCCTATACTTAATTGGTTATCAGATACATGTATGTTTGTACCACCATCTATGAGTAACAATTTTGTCAGAAAGTGTAATTTGTAACATGTTATAGTAGCTTAACATGTATGCTGTTTCGGCTGTTACAGCGCTCTGATTAGTCTGCTGTATTAAAAAGTGCTTAAAAAGAAAGACTCATTATTGTTGTTGTTTTTACTTTAGTTTGGACCAGCTCAAACTTGGAAAAATGATACTTCTTGAAGTCAACCGATGTTCATAAATTCATAATGTATAGGTTTACTAGAAAAAATATATAAATAAAAATGATTATGTAATATCATTTGCTGTTTTTTTTTTCGTCTTGTATATTTATTCTTTGATAAACTTCATCCTTTTTTTCTGTGTATTAGCATTTTTTCTTTTCATAATTACTTTGGTGTGCCATCACCTTCATTTTTGTAATTGGGAGTTATTTACCAAGTCTTTCAATATTATTGCTGAACTTAATTGTTGTATCTGTGTTTGCATTATTCCTTCCATGATTACTTTGGTGTATATGTATAATCGTTCCTTACCATGCAATTTTGTATACTAGCTAGTGAGTTATTTACCAAGTCTTTCAATATTATTGCTGAACTTAATTGTTGTATCTGTGTTTGCATTATTCCTTCCATAATTACTTTGGTGTATATGTATAATCGTTCCTTACCACGCAATTTTGTATACTAGCTAGTGAGTTATTTACCAAGTCTTTCAATATTATTGCTGAACTTAATTGTTGTATCTGTGTTTGCATTATTCCTTCCATAATTACTTTGGTGTATATGTATAATCGTTCCTTACCACGCAATTTTGTATACTAGCTAGTGAGTTATTTACCAAGTCTTTCAATAGTATTGCTGAACAATTTTTGTTTGGATCTGTGTTTGCATTATTCCTTCCAGAATTACCTTCGTGTATATGTATCATTCCATACCATGTAATTTGGAATACTAGCTATTGAGCTATTTACCCAGCCTTTTCATAGTATTGCTGAACTTAAAAAAAAATAAATAAATAAACTGACAAAATGTATGAATAAAACAGAACAACATGTATGACTTAATAGTATATTCTACAATGCATGTACTGAAATCAAACTTAACATTTCACTAGTTCGGAAACAGATATCGTGCAAAGGTATGTAACTGCTTATGAATAAAAGATCATTACTTAGAACATTCATTCTGTTGTAATTGTGCTAGCTGTAATAGCTGTGATGAGCTTGAAAGAGTATGAAATTGAGAACATCTGGGCAATGTTAGTGTTAATTGGGTTTTAATGATGTATTTATGGGTGTGTGTTGTGTGACGGAGGTGTTTGTATTGTGTGTTGTGTGTTGTGTGATGTGTGTGTGTGCGTTCTACAAAGACCACACCCTCTTGAAACTATATTTCTTGTTAATACATGCGTTAAAGTAAACCTGTCTGTAAAGACCCCCTGCCTAAAATACCATTTATTTTGTCTCTCTTGGCCGGTGTTTCTATATAGGTTGGTCTGCGATTGCATTTGTTACAGATACAGTTAACTCTGCATAAGTCAAATCTATTGGGACCGCAAAGGAAGACAAAATAGTTAGACTAATCATGGAGCTCCATGGACTAATGTAACATTTGACTTATAAGAAGTGTAACAAACACGTTTCGCATAGTTTAGTCTAAAAAAGAATTGATTCGATACAGGAGGTCGGGTAGTTGGTTTGTTTGTTTCACCTGACTGCTAGGAAAGCATGGGTACGCTTGTAAGTAAGCAACAAGGGGACCGACGGCTTTAAGTTCTTTAAGAGGGACTTGGTAATGAGGATTAATGCCTTATCAAAGGGCACTAGCTCATCGAATTGGTTTCGAACCCGGGACCTCTCAGTTACGAGACCACTGCTCTACCACTGCGCCATTGATCGTGCCTCACTCACATGACAAATTTGACTTGTGTGACTTTGAATTATGCTGGGTCATGATGTAGGAAGTTTAATTTCAGATGGTGGTATTATAGAACAAGTGGTATTAATGCTTTTTCTCAGGGTTGGGAGGGAGATATCATTTGGTGGGTACCACCACCTCGACTCATTGCCAAAACTGTTGAAAAATTGGTGCGGGAAAAGGCAAGGGGCTCACTATAGTACCATATTGGAAGTCTGCTCCATTTTGGCCCAAGATTTGGGATGGTGAGAAGTTCTATTTGTTTATTGAAGAACTTGAAATACTGCCCTCTAGCGTAGTTAGGAGGGGGCGGGGCCAAAACCGAATCTTTGGCAGCCCTCGAAGCATTTTTATGCTTATCGCTTTAAAGATAAGATTTTAGTTGTGCCACGTTATATTTTATTTCCACTCTCCATGTTTAGAAGTCAAGAAGGCCATACAAGGTGCGGTGGACGACGCGGGGATTCGTTCTCATAAACTCATCGAGCAGGCAGTCGTCATGGCTCAAATCATCGGGGTCATGCAGAAGCGAAGTATTTCAGTGCAATCAAGAGATGGGAAGCAGAGGGGGGTAGAGCATTACCAGCAGAACCCATACACGTCGCATTGTATATATATCAAGCTTAAAGTCCAAGTCCACTCCAAAAATAACTTCCTTTCAATAGAAGCAGAAAAATCAGACAAACCAATCAAAAAAGGTTTTGAGCAAAATCGGATGACTAATATGAAAGTTATGAATTTTTAAAAGTATGTAAAATATGGAACAATGGAAATCACTACACAAATGGCTAATCTGGTTATCAGTTTGTGACGTCATGTCCTCACTATTTATCAATTGCTTTATATAGTTTAATCCCATTAATTTCCCTTTTTATCCCCTAAACTTGATTTCCCCATGCCTTTGCCCAGGTTATATGATTTGTATCATATTGCGTGCTTGACATTTCACGAAATTGTTCATGAACTTTGAAGAATTGATACTATTTTCTGAATATTGTATATTCATAATTATTGATTTATATATAAATAGTTTATCAAAATTCACATTTTTCATGATTTAACTGGAAAAAATTACTCTATATTAGTGCATCCGCACAAAAACATATTACTTTCAATCTAACTTGGATGCTGGTGTGAAGAAATATGATTCTTAGGGAGAAAATAGGAAATTTATATTATCAATATAAAGAAAATAATTAGTGGATAGTGAGGACATGACGTCACAGACTCATGAGTGAGTTGTCAATTTGTCTAGTGATTTTCTAAGTTTTTCATGTCATTAAAAATTCATAATTTTCTTATTAGTTATCCGATTTTGATCAAACTTTTTTGATTGGTTTGTCTGATTTTTCTTCTTCTATTTAAAGTAAGTTATTTTTGGAGTGGACTTGCCCTTTAATATCTCGAGGATCCTCATTCAGTGTGATTAAGGCAGCAATGTACTCAATAAAATGGGCACATAGCATGAGAGGAGAGGTTGATCCAACGGATAACGCTTTCGTTAAAAACATTTTGGAGAGTGCCAAGCGAAGCACGTCAAGACCCGTCGTCAAGAAGGACGCCGTGTCCTCCAACCAAATCATTGAGTTATGCAACAAGTACGAAGGTTGCGAAGATGTTTTAATTAATCCTCAGTTTTTCATTTTGTTAAAGATTTTACGACCTTCAATCTCTCCGTGCTTCTGACATTGTGTTTAAAGCTCATATAAATCCGTATTTTGCAGAGTAGTAAGACATATCAGTATCGTAAGGGCAATACCATCATGATAAGTACAGGTAAATCAAGAGCTTGTCCAGTGAAAATTCCAAGAGAATATATGGAAAAGGGAGATAGGTCTATTCTTGAGAAATCTGATCAATTCATATTCAGACCAGCATATTTTAAACAAATGTGAAAGGGTCCGTCAAAGAAAAACAAACAGCTTATAAAGTTAGACCAGGACCCGTGAAACAGTTGTTGATCGTTTGCGGGAGGTATGCGGGAAAGAGGCTTGTTTGGGCCTTGAATCCCTCAGAGCAGGAGGGGCTACCGCCGCTACCAGAGCTTCCGTGCCAGATAGGCTTTGTAAGAGGCACGGGCGATGGAGGAGTGAGAAGTCAAAAGATAGTTATGTTGACGATAGTTTGGAGCACTAAGTCTTTGAAATCGTGAAAAGATTTTTGTTGTTTTTCTGTTTGATTAGAGAAATAGCACATAGTAGCATGCAGTTAGATATCGTATCCAGACACCTACCCCCTGGACATCCACCCACCGGAGAACCACCCCCAGTCAACTATCCCCTAGGACAACCACCCTCTAGGACGACTACCCCCGGGACAACTACCCCCGGACAACTACCCCCCGACAACTACCCCCAAGGAAAACTACACCCAGACAACTACCCCCTAGGACAACTACCCCCGGACAAATACCCCCTAGGATAGTTGTCCTGGGGGTAGTTGTCCTAGAGGATGGCTGTCGTAGGCCACCGCAGATTCTCTGCGGCCGCCGCAAGAATCTCTCGATTTCAGGGGCGTACGGCCGCAGTATCCTAGCCGTAGAGCAAATGTGACATAGGCATAACGACTAAGAATCCTTTGTTTAAAAGAAAGAAGAAGAACAAAAAATGCCCAGACTCTGTTTGCAATAAGATGGCCACTTAATCGAGCAGGTCATTATTGCAACTACCATTCACAAAATATTAATGATGGTGCCAGGTGCGAGGCAGACATCAAAAGAATGATTGAAATCGCATGAAATACATTCCTGTCAATGAAAGGCTTATCAAACTTGAATGGTGACAATTAAACTGCATTAATATTTCTATCAAAATCAAAATATAAAATGATCTACCTTTCGTCAGATGTCGGTGATTTCATTTTATACAAAAGAAAAGATTACCAAAATCTCGTAGCCGGTGTTAAGACTTGTTTTCAATTCGGATGGCGTTTCAAAACAAATATTAAAAAAAGGTTTAAATTAAAAATAAATATACATGTATACAAAAATGATTGATACTTCAAAATCGAAGAATAACAACGAATAAAGACATACTAACGATTTTCTGCAAGCACTCATTGAAGTAACTCCATTTATATATATTTATTGGGATTGTGGGAGACAGTGTTGATCCGCAAAACTTCACTAGATATGATCGATTTAGGTCTGATTCTAAAAGAGGAGATTCTAAGCTTTAGAATGATGTATTACTCATTACAGTTGCATGTTTCTAACCGAAGTAGAAACGACAACTTCTCTAGACAAATACTTTGGCTCACATGCAGTTTGGCAAGGTGAAAAAGGCAGGATAAAATCTCTCTACGATTTTCTGTGAAGAGATCATCAAATTTTTCTTAAAATTCGCGCACTAATTACTCATATCATGTATTTTTTTTTCTGAACAAGTATGAATGCGACAGCTTACTTTTAAATTCATAGAAGATCAAAAAGAGACCAGTAGCCAGAGCCATAAAGCACCTGAAATTACTACAAAAAACTCAAGATCAGACAAACTGAGGTCTACAAAAACTGTTCGAAATACCATTTTCAGATTATTTGTGTTTCTTAATTTTGAAATTAGATAGAAGAAAGTATACTCTTTTAGGAAATACTGAATAGTAACATTTGACCATCCTTACGAAAGGCGCTTTTTATTGAGCTGTAACTGTAAATGTTGCAACGCCTGCTAAAAGTGAAAAGATTTTATTTCAATATGTTTGTCAATATTTGGTTTTATGTTTCCCAAGATTTCTAGATGTTCAATCATGTAATAGTGTATCTCATATTCATATCGAGTAAATACATTGTGTTATCTCTCTGTTATCATGTAAGTGTAGGATCCATTTACTTTGCATTTGTTATTTTTGGGTTTACAATGGTCTTCTTTCTTCTTTGGTGTACTACATTGTGAGCACAGTAGGGCCATTTATACTTACGGTGCAAGTTGCTATGCAACTTACCCGAAACTCACCAAAATCTTGAGAGAAAAAAAGCTGCTGAGGAGTATGAGGAGTATGAAGTCCGCGCGAAAATCTGGGGTTTGTTTTTTCTTTTCTTCTTCAAAAGTAAAAGTTCGCTTGCAGACCACAGAAGCTCCGGGATTTTTTTCATGCGCGCTACAAGGGGCGAACATTTTTGGGCAAACAGACATGATGATCATGCGCACAACTTGCCAAAGACCGCGGACTTTATTTTGCAGCCAAACTCGCAGCCGAAATGAAAACAATAGTTGAATTGCTTAAGGGCAAATGGGTTGACCTAAGAGACACAAACGGGACACGCAAGGGAATTTTGACATCGAATATAACGGTAGCAGTAGTATTTTTCTGTCACATGTGATATGCAATATTACCGAAGATTGGTTAATACAAGTAACATTATTGGTTAAATGAGATTACAATTTCAAGCCACAGAATTACTGTTAATTAATGTACATATTTTAAAGCAACACTATTTTCAAGAATATGCTTGACCTCGTTCTAAAAGGCCTGAGCATGTTATTGTGATCGACTGCATTTATTTTAAGTTCGGAATTCCTTCAAAATTAAGAAGAGATTGTCAATGATAGAAAAACAGCTTTAGGACCCTTTGGTACCAACAGCACTGTCATGAGAGTGGGTCGTGAAATATTCACGTGATAGCTTAGTAAATAGTAATGCTATTGACCCATAAATTTATCATGCCAAGCAGGGATGGAGAACGTGACTAATCACATGCAAACTACAAAGCTGGCTCCGAAATGACGCGCATTCGCCCGAAATGATAATTACATTAATTTTCATATTTTTTTAATTATATATATAATGCAAACAGAATCTACATAATCTGTTACTCATTGACCACTGTCATCCTTTAAGCGTAAATTTATTATTTGAGGCAGATATGACATGTCTGTGGTATAGGCTAGATGAAACTATGAATACGAATCGGCAAGCGAGTAGAAAGATCATTTATTCATTGATGTAACACATTACTTGTTATTTAAAAACATGGTGGCATTGTCAGTTCCATAACTGCTTTTCTAGAATATAACTTGATACTGTTAGTGTTAGGTGTACAGACTAGACCTAACTCCTGTTAATTTAGATTTGACAATAAACAAGTAGGCCTACTAGTGGTCAAGATCTAGATTCTAGGTGCATCTAGGACTAGTCCTGTACAAAGGCTGCAGTAGAAAGCCTACATCAACTACATATCCAATATGTTTTAAGATCGAAATTACAGATTCAAGAGATTGCTTAAGTTTGTTATTGATCATGATTTTAAGACCCAAAAATATGAAAAACTTATCTATTCCATCTACAGCTTTGCGCTATCAAGACTCTGTTAAGACCAAAAAAAAAGAAGAAACAAAATCCTAACCCTTACTATTCCGTTTAAATTATACCCCCTTCATATACACGGACTTTCCTTACGAGTCCTTACGGATCGCCAACTCGTAGTCAATCGCAAGCATCCGTAAATAACTCGCCCTCATCCGTAAACAACTCGTCACAACTCGCAACAACTCGCAGAAACTCTTAAGGATCCGTGAAAGGAGAGGCATTTTTTTTGACATGTCAAAAATCTTCTTACGATTGTCCACGGATTGATTTTTCCGTAAATAACTCGTAAATAGCTCGTAACGATCCGTAAGTATCGTTAACCGCTCGCAACAACACGAAAACCAACCGTAAACTGCTCGCAAAAATCCGTAAATGACTCGTAAAAATCATTTTTAACGATTTGTTACGGTTAGTTTACGATTTATATACGGATTATTTACGGATTATTACGAGTGCTTAGGTGTTGTTCACGATTTCATTCGGGTCGTGTTACGATGGCTTTACGGATTGTTACGAGTTATTAGGAGCACTTTACGTGTAGTTAAGAGTACTTTACGAATAGATACGTATACTTTACGTATACTTACGTATTGCTTACGATTTGGGGAAGGGTATAAAAGCTGCAAATTCGAACACTTCATTTTCAGTTGTTATTTTTTGGCTAAAAATCGTAACGACTCGTAAATGCTTGTAACTAACTCGTAACTATTCGTTACAACACGTTAACAGGTCGCAACTAACACGGAAATCGCCCGTAGTTATCCGTGACAACTCGTAACAAATCGTGGAATTTTGCCGTAGATACATCGTAATAATCCGTAATAAACCGTAAATAGCTCGTAATAACTCGTAACAACTCTGAAATCGGTCGTAAAAGTGGCCAAATCGTAATCATCCGTGAAAGATCCGTGAATTTGTGCGATCCGTAAGGACTCGTAAGAAAAATCCGTGTATGTGAAGGGGGTAGCTCTCAAAACCGCGGATTTCTCCACCTTTCTAAGTTTAATATTACAGATCCTAGCACACACTAAATAAACATTGGTAACTCTACTACCCAACATGTGAGTATCTTTTATTAAGATTTGTACAGCATATTAATAAATAATGTATTTTTTTTTGCATGTAATGTATTACAGCAAGAAATCTTGTCTCTATTAGGGAATAATGATGGTGTCAATATTAGAACCACCTTCGTGTATTTCCAAAGAAGATTCAGAACATTTCGCATGATTTCTGTTGCCTCCCCACCCCTTCAATCTCCAATAAGCAAAACAAAGTTTTGGGTGGCTTGTTGAACATCACATTTACGTATTCCAGTATGGATCTCAATTTCTATCCTCTCTCTCATGTGTTTGATGCATGTAATTAAAGAGAGGTAATTCTTCTAGAGAAAAATCAATTATGGTCATAATACTTTTAACTCACAGCTTTAAAAATCATAGAAAGGGATGTATATCTTTACTTATGATACGCAAACTACAAACTAAGGTCACTCAGAAACGACGCGGGATTGCACGAAATGATATTTACATTCATTTTGATGTTCTTTATGAGGCATAACGCAAATATATATATGTCTTTTATGATTCTGTTATTCATCAACTACTAGCACCATTTAAACGTGGAAGTAAAACTTATAATATATATGCATTTTCCACTTACAAATATATTCATTTAGATTTTTTTGAAGGCTACCAATTTAACTCTTTTATATACAACACAAGTGGTCTCCTTCTGCCACTTTGTGTTTACATGATTGTATCATGATATAGATAAATATATATATATATGCCAGAGGCTTCAAGATTAATGACTGTTTTCAGTTCAAATTTAAGTCTACACCCGGTGTTAAAAGGGGTTGCCATGGAGCATATCAAGATCAGAAAAGGGGCCATTTTGCAAAGCCATTGTTCTGCACAAAGTAATCCTTCCGCCATTTGGTGCCTATTGTTCTGTGCGAATTTCCACGTGTGGCCAACGAGCAACCTTGTACAGAGGAAAATAAAGCAACTATAAGTGTAAGGATAGTGGTCTGCATTACAGAAGGTGTAATACATCCGGAGAAGGAGGGGGCGGGAGTACAGGGGCCTTCCCAGCCACTTTCTGTACAAATTCTATGAAGAACTGTACACTTTCTTATTTACATCTCATCGCCGGAATTCACATGTTTGGTATTGATCCATGGTTTAATATTAGACCAGCCAACATAAAAAAAGGCTCTAGAAAAAGATTTCATGGCATGTTGAGCTTAATGCACGGCATCCATGCTAATACTCTTGCAAAAATAGGAAAGGGTAAAATAGGGGTAGATGCATTGCATTCCCCAATAATGCCGTCCAAAGATTTAAAAAAGCACGTCTTGGCTGGTCTACTATATTATATATATATATATATATATACACCTTATACGCTTTTTTCTCAATGTTTAATAAGTGGTAGTAATATTTTATTAACGCGTTTACCATAATTATACAGATTTATACGGGATTTTAGACCATGGTCTAAATATAACCACCTTCTCTAGTTTCGACTAATTCAGAATTACCGTGTTTACACAGGGATCCGCCTCGAGGGTTGAAGCCGCGAGGCGTGTTGAACCCGGCAATTTTATGTCATGTAAACGGGATCCCAGTGATCCGCCTCGAGGGTTGAACCCGCCTTTTTGAATCCACCAGAATTGCAGGTCTCAACCCGCGAGGCGTGTTCAACCCGGCAATTTTATGTCATGTAAACGGGATCTGATCCGCCTCGAGGGTTGAACCCAGCTAGCTAGCTAGACCTCATCTGCTCTCAGTTTTGCCCCTGCTTACGATCGGTCTTCAACAACAAAAAGTGTTCCAATCTCCGTTAGATTTATTGATATTGTTGCCTTGAATGAATATAACTTTTCTTTTTCATGTATGTTCAAGTATCATGATTAATATATTTTCACTTCATTGAAATGAAAGATACCATATTACATGTTTCCTGTAAAACACGTAAGTTTGCTCAAAGTATTAATATTAGTTGAATTTAGCCAATTTAATTTACATTATTACTAATAGTATATTCCTACTAGTATTACTAACAGTAACAACATTGTTAATGGAACGGTATAGCCTTAGGCCTAGTCTAGATTCATGAGAGTTAAAGGCGCACAATCCCGCCAATGTAGTTATCGCTGCTCTAGTCATCGCCATCTTGGTTCCGAAGAATCGCATCGGAATCACACACACTAAAAATGCTTGTGTATAATGTAGTACGGCCTGCCTTCGCCAAGCCAGCTGATCGCTGTCGATCGTGACGTCACAAAAGTGGGCGGAAACAGCAGCCGAATCTTAGAGCCGAACTGCGAAAAATCCAGTGAAAATCCTATAAGGAAACAAGAAAATTCTCCCCTGATAGGAATTTTCACGGGATTTATTCGCCGGATTTTTCTGTCTGTCACCAATGTTGAAATAATCCCGTTAAAGGTCAATGTAAGGTCAACTTTTGATTGGCTGGCACATGGTTGTTAACGCGCTATCATAACCTGCGCACAATTATATTAGCGCGCATTTAACGAGACGCGTTAATTGCGCATTACTTTTGATTGACCATGTGATGTCACAATGCCTATCTACCTGAACGGCGCATGCGCAATGTCCCATCAATTATCTAGATAATAGTTATCTAGAAAAATTCTTAGCCTGTCTGTCTCCTGTCTGTCACTTACGTAAGTGAATTATCTAGAAAGCTATCATCTAGGTAATTCAAGATGGATCGGGAATATTGTGTCTGACACCGTCTAATATGTACACATCTGTATGTTTTACATATTTAAGGACATTGGCCCGAATTCGATAGGGGTGGATGCCATGCATTACCCAATAATGCGGTCCAATGCGGTTACAAATCACGTCTTGGCTGGTGTATTATAAACCTTTTTACTTTTTTTTTAATGTTTAATATATGCTATATAGTAATAATTTTTTATTAGGTTATTTACGCGTTGCTTGATCAACTATAAAGATTTATACCAATTATATGAATAATAATAAGAAAACTTTGAACCGATATGGGTTAAACATCAATAACATATTGTACAAACAAAGATGACGTGCATATCAAAAGTCAAGCTCTTGAATGCTCGACAACTATTGTTACCAGTTTCAAATTGGTCACCAGCTTGTGAGGATGGAAAATTAACAGCAGCACTATATGGGCTGGCAGATCTTTCCCAAATTTGCAATTTTACAGCCTACAGAGATGCAAAGAAGGTAAGATTTTAGTATTTGTCTAGAATCTGTGACCAGATGCTGATTAATATTGATATCAAATTTGATTGAATTTGGATAAAAAATAGACTTTGTGATTATACCACATATAAGATTGTTTTGATTGACCATCAAAGATATTCATCTGATAGACGAAGTGAAATAGAAATGCTCTTTTGAGTGTAAAGAGCCACAGTTCATCCACACTGGACTTGGCGGGATTTCCATTAAACAAATGTAGCACTCAGCAAAAAAAACTAAAGAAATCTGTAAGGCCATCTGCTGTGTGCCTCTAAGCGTGGTCTACTCAATTTTCTTTTCCTTGGGGAGGGGGTGAGTATTTTTTTCTCACTTGTTATTCAAAAAAATAATAAAAGAAGTAATTTTCCAGAAAAAAAAAGAATATCAATATTACATCTTTACACATCTTTCAGTATGAAGGAGATATCTTAATTAATAACCAACGAGAGGGATATTATAACAATTTTGAAGCTCAGAAAAAATAGAGAGCTGATACAAAAGAGATCATAATTTGCTGATTTTACATTTGATAGACCACAACTTTCTAAAATGTCAATGTTTTTATACTTTATTATCAGTGGTGATCAGATCTCCGCGCTCATACAGTGTGTGGAGAGAATTTGTGTATCTATGTAGCGATTACATTTAAAGTGGATTTATTTCAATTTCTCAGGAACAAAGTGTTGCTGGATGATTAAGCTGGTTCTCATTTTGATGGTCATCGATACAACAGGAATCCTCAAGTTTCAAACTGATTCACGATTTGAAAGACACAAAGGCGCAATTTTGAAGTTGTAATTACATATTTAAAAAGATATTATCCTCTACTGAGCAATACGTTGCAAAAGTGTGTCATTTGTTAACCTTCTTTGAGACTTGGTGCCAACGGATTTAATGGAAATCTCAACGAACATCAGGAATTCTTATCTTCACAGCAGAATCAATAGCTTGAAAAGTATATGACTTTCTAAATTAGCGGTGCTAAACATCAAACATTTGTTGCGGGCTGAATTAATCGTCAAGAGGCTAGTCTCGTTATTTGACTTTGAATGCTGAGAAGAGCAACATTGGAAAAGGAAAGTGAATTGTAGACGAACAATCACGTTGTATTTGACTGTTATCCTGACGAAGGAAATTGAAGCAACGAACATCAGGAATTCTTATCTTCACAGCAGAATCAATAGCTTGAAAGGTATATGACTTTCTAAATTAGCGGTGCTAAACATCAAACATTTGTTGCGGGCTGAATTAATCGTCAAGAGGCTAGTCTCGTTATTTGACTTTGAATGCTGAGAAGAGCAACATTGGAAAAGGAAAGTGAATTGTAGACGAACAATCACGTTGTATTTGACTGTTATCCTGACGAAGGAAATTGAAGCAAATTGTTTTTAATCAAAAGTTACAGTACTTCATTTCACTGACTAACTGTACAAACTTGTATTTTGATGAAATGTGTTTCTTTCTTGTGTTATCTTCTGATATCATAATCAAATACCGGTATTCACTATTACCTGAAGTTTTCTGCAATCAGTACTAAAGGAAGAAGAATCTTCTATTCGTCATTACCAGTACAACCTTCAAGGATCATGAGCTGTTTTGTCCCCCTTTCAATAGTTTTCTTTCTTGTAAATCATCTGTTCAGAGCCAGAAGGATAATAACTCTATACCTTATCACACAATTAGAGCCCATCTGGCTATATACAGACAAAATCAGCTCAAATACACTGTATTTTATCAGCCAACATGGATAAGTTGCAAGAACTTATACCTTTATTTGCTATCTTTATTGCACTGATCTCATTATCCAGATGTGGTTCTATTGTCACGGTTACTGAGGATGAAGCCGTACAACTTGAATTCCCATATCCATGTGACAGTAATAAAGTTACTATACAGAGCGCAAACGGACTTCCATTTTACAGTTCAGCACAGCCAGAATCTCTAAATTTGCCCTTCTATCCATTGAATAGGTTCAGTGTGACAGATAATAATTGTTCGGTCCAGGTTGACATATATCCTGTAAAGAGAAGTGACGAGGCAACATACATTTGCCAAGCATACAGGGATGGTGCCATTCAAAGCAGTTTCACTACGATAAGGTTAAATGTCAATTATCCTCCTGGTAATGTATCATGTACATTCATTATCAACGGTGATGCAGTTGGTGATTGGGTGCCATTGCAATGTGAAGTTCCTGTTGGCAGCTTGGCTGGGGGGATTTACTGCTACCAAAATTCTAAGAGATTGCCTCCACTGAGTAAACCTGTTCAAATTGGTGACTTTTTTAAACAAAAAACTTGGGCAAGAAAAGAATATGCTGTATTTTGTTGTTCATCTATCCTTGATCGACCTAAAGACAGGTGTGAATGTAATGATTTTGTATGGGATCCATCTGACACAGAGAACATCTTAAACCCTTGTCATGTGACCACATCTGGACAAGGTGCAATTACCAAAGACCCAGCAGAAAAAAGTGAAAATCATCCCTTCACCGACACTGTTACTCCGTCAACCTCAATAAGATATAAAAATAATGTACTATCAAGTCCATTACTATGGGTTGGTGAAATTGCCATTTTTATTATGGTAACCACTATTGTCATTGTTAAATTATATCTTCGTCATGTTACGAAAACCAAGAAAAATTCGTTGACAGAAAAGCAGGAAGTGCGCCCAGAAACATATAATTTGATGACAAAAGTGCAGGAATTTCCACCCCAAACATCACAGATAGTTCTTGTTCCACCCATTATTCAAAACACAGACAAAGCTACAAGAAGGCCTATGTCATGTGGGTCTTATTTTTACATAAAAACTGAAGGAGTCTTTTAAAGAAACGGGTAATTGAAAGGAAATAGCATGGGTACAGTGGGTTAAGAAACATTCAAATTTTCACTTATAGATGGGGCATCTGCTCATGGAATCTTTAAAAAATATGCAAGTTTCCAAAAATTGGTACTGTTTAGGTTGTGCCATATAATTATTTTAATGTAAAGGTTTCTAATTATAAATTGCATGGTACTGAGTTAAATTTTATATAAATTTTATATAATAATACATATATATATATATATATATATATACAGTAAATGAACTGAAAGATTCAACTGTATGGGAGCGGAGAGGAGAGTTATAGATAATACGTATATCCCTTTTTTGTAATAACAATAATCTATCTAACAACGATTTGTGCGTACTCCCCCCCCCCAGCAAGAATACCATAAAATTCAAGCAAGGCAATATTAAAGATGGGTATAACATAAACAAGGACGAAATTTTGAGACAATTGTTCTAATCTATTTATTACCCTAATACTTACGCGAAATGATTTTACAAATATTATCAATATAATTCTGCGATGTACTATTGCATGATATGAATGCGATCAGCGACTCTAACCTTCAGTCATAAGCAATGTAGGCCAGAGTACAGAAATTCATTTTGCTAGTTATCAATTTAATATAATACACGATATCAATAAAGAAATGGGTTAAAAATTTGTTGTCATGGAGTACATGTGGATACTTATATGTGTGCCATATACTTTTTTTGTTTCATTGGTGCATTTTGTTTCATGACATCATATGTAATTATACACGTAGTACATACAGTACAGTATCTATGACGCTTAAAACTGTGTGTTAGACATCAGAGAGTTCTAAATCAATAAGGCAAACATTACACATGTACATGTGTATTCTTTTGCAAGAATATTTGCTTAAGGTTTATCTGATAAAAGTAATAAACCTGTTTGGAAATAAGCAATCAAAAGAAAGAAGGAAAAAAGACACTCTTTGGCCTACAGAAGACTTAACATTACCAACTTTCCCCATGGATAAATACTCTAGGGAAGAAACGAAAAATAAAACTACGGCAGTCATTAAAAAAGGGTATTTACCTCATAATTGGCCCCTGTCAACGAGTCAATAGAGTCGTAGCAGATCCCTAGGTGCTTGATAGCAGCATCTGTAACAACATGATCTATGTGAGGTCAGAGAGGTCAAGGTTCAAGGGTTAAACTGACAGCAGATTACAAAGCTTAATAAACATGTACATGTAAATTGTGAAATTTATATATATTTAATCTACATTAATTAATGTCAGCGAATACAAATTATTTTGTCCCATGTTATAATAACATCACATTTAAGATTTAAGTATATCTGATGATTGTATTACATTATTAGGCCTACTAAGCAAAATGATTATGAATGTTAAATTTATCATGTCCTTTCCTTATATCTTTGTTAATAATATCAATAGCCTAAAATTTATTGGTTATCAGAAACCTGTATTTTTTCCCATGCACTATCTATGGTAGTTCCTTGAGTTACAATTTCGTCAGAAAGTGAATTTGTAACATGTTATAGTAGCTAAACATGTTTTTTGTTTTTGCTGTTAGCGCTCTGATTAGTTTGCTGTATTAAAAAGTTCTTAATAAGAAACACTCATTATTGTTGCTAATGTTACTTAAGCTTGGACCAGCTCAAACATCATGTAAAATCTTACTCATTGAAGTCAACTGATGGTTATAATTTCATAATGTACAGGTTTACTAGTAAACATATAAAATTAAAAATGATCATGTAATATCATTTGCTTTTTTTTTTTGGTCTTGTATATATATTCTTTGCTAAACTTCATCTTTTTTTTCTGTGTATTTGCATTTTTCTTTCATAATCACTTTGGTGTATATGTAAAATAATTCCTAAGCATGCGATAAGCCAAATTTGTATACTAGGGAGAGTTCTTTACCCAGTCTTTTTACAGTATTGGTTAACTTTTTAAAATATTTTTGTATCTGTGTTTGCATTTTTCTTTTATTACTTTGGTGTATATGTACAATCATATCTTACCATGCCATTTTGTATACAAAGCAGTTATTTACCCAGTCTTTTCATAGTATAGCTGAACTTATTATATATTTTTAAATCTGTCTTTCCATTTTTCCTTTAAGAATTACTTTGGTGTATTTGTATAATCATTCCTTACCATGCCGTTGTGTATACTAGGGAGTACGTACTTACCCAGTCTTTCAATAGTATTGCTGAACCTTTTTTTCTTCTTCTTAGATTGCACTTTTCCTTTCAGAATTACTTACTTTCCTTTCAGATTTACTTTGGTATATATATGTATAATCATTCCTTATAATGCCATAATCCTTATCTGTATACTAGCCCGGTATTCACTCATTTATTTTACATAATTGAGCTGTTAAGCTGTGCTTCAGTTTTTTATGTTCTTTATCCAAATTTGCTCCATAATCAGTCATTCTAGATCGATATGTTGAGAGTAATACACAAATATTGTATATAATATATACAATATTTGTGTATTATATACATATTATGTATATTTCTTTTGATACTTACAAAATATAAACTTAAGTCATTGATTCATGAAATGTGAGAATAATTTCAAACCTGAATAAACTAACAAAATTAATGCATATACTGAAATCAAACTTGTGACTAGTTCGCAAACAGATATCGTGCAAGGTGTGTAGCTGCTTATGAATAAAAGATAATTACTAAGAACATTCATTATGTTGTAATTGTACTAGCTGTAATAGCTGCAATGAGCTTGAAGAGTATGAAATTGAGAACATCTGGGCAATGTTAGTGCGAATTGGGTTTTAATGATGATCGATATGTTAAGATTAATACACAAATATTGTATATATATATAGTTCTTTTGATACTTAATATAAACTTAAGTCATTAATTCATGAAATGTGAGAATAATTTCAAACCTGAACTAACTAACAAAAGTGTATGAATAAAATTGCACAATATGTATGACTTGATAGTGTATTAGCATGTACTGAAATGAAACTGAAAATGAAACATTTGACTAGTTCGCTAACAGATATCATGCAAGGTGTGTAACTGCTTATGAATAAAAGATCATTACTTAGAACATTCAATCTGTTGTAATTGTACTAGCTATAATAGCTGCAATGAGCTTGAAAGAGTATGAAATTGAGAACATCTGGGCAATGTTAGTGTGAATTGGGTTGTAATGATGATTTATGGGTGTGTGTGTGTGTGTGTGTTGTGTGACGTAGGTGTGTGTGTTGTGTGTTGTGTGATATGTGTGTGTGTTTTCAGTACATTCAAGTCTGCTTTAGCAACAGTTTGTATAGAAAGACCATGTGTCTACAAAGACCATACCCCCTCCCCGCTTGAAACTATATTTCTTGTTAATACATGCGTTAAAGTACCCCCTGCCTAAAACCCCATTTATTTTGTCTCTCTTGGCCGGTCTTTCTATACAGGTTGGCCTGTGATTGCATTTTTTACAGATACAGTTAACTCTGCATAAGTCAAATCTGTGGGGACCGCAAAGGAAGACAAAATAGTTAGACTAATGCAACATTTGACTTAAAGAGAAAGTTGAGTTCTTGGGAGAGGTGAAAAATAATTTGTGAGCGATATCATTGCTATTATGCAAGTGTGGAAGAACATCCGAGAAAAAAATGTCCCCTGAAAAGCATGGCTCTTCATATTCTAAACATGACAAGTAGCAGCTTAAAAATGAGGCCTGATTTCTATGCCACATGTTTGTGTAGTCCCATATATACATCTTTCTGTGTACAGTGCTTATTACTTTACCAAGACTGTGCCAAATTTCTTATCATTTTGACTCCAGAACCTTCCAGTACACACCAATACTTATATGCTACATGATCAACCTTTTCTGATCGATTCCACACCGTTTCTTTCACAATGCAATCGCATGACCAGAACTCAACTCTATCTTTAAGAAGTGTAAAAAACACGTTTCGCATACTTTAGTCTAAAAAATATGATTCGACCTAGGAGGTTTGGTAGTTGGTTTGTTTGTTTTACCTGACTGCTAAGAAAGCATGTGTACGCTTGTAAATAAACAACTAGGGGACCGACGGCTTTAAGTTCACTCAGAGTTAAATGTATGTATTTATCAGATATAATTATACATACATATCTTGGGACTAACCTTTTACATAACAACTTTCTAGGATGGCATGAGTGCCATATGAAAGCTGAGATACAGTGCTTTGCGAACATGTACAAATAAAATGTACTTTTAAATGAAATTATGATCATAATAACTTATAATTGCAAGCTTTGCTTTCTCGGATCTTCCCCACAATACAGCTAGCATTTATCACTGACCACTTAAAATGATAATTAATTTTCAATTACTTATTCAACTGAAGTTATAACACAATTTTTTACCATTTGTAATACATGTACACGTTTTTGGTTTTTCTATGCTCCTAATGATTTGTCCTGTGAAAGACTTATACATTTATTTGCCATAAATGAAGAAATAAATGAAATAAAATAAAACAAAATACACAATGTAGTCATAATGACGAAACTGATGATTTTAATGATAACTCCATGTAGCAGCTCAGCTAAAATGTTTTGAATCATTTAGCTGAATGCTCTGAATGATTTGAAAATAAAGCTAAATTGTACAATTTTACAATTTGTGGAAGGAAACTACTACATATGTGGCACCTCAGCTATTTAGCGCACTTTGGATCATGTGCAAACAGGCATTTATGGCATTACATCAAATATAATATTTCCACCATTACGATAAACCTTCGTTTCTCTTTAAGGACCTCATGTATAATGCCCCCTCCCGATCTCCACCTATGAGGAAAACAACTCCTCTACCCCTCTCCCTGGTCACTTATACCCATGCCACCCCTATCTTCGCGTTCCAAAGAAAAATCTAATGTCTGATGTCTTTTTTTTGGTAATGAAACCAATATTTCCACCATAGTGATGAATTTGATGACGTCCATAAAACAGCAACATTTGCAGCTATTTTACAGACAAGTGGCAAATATGGCTAGGGCTAGAGTAAAGAGATCAATAGTGCATGCATTGTGGTTAATGCAATGACTGAGTTGACAGGCAGGATGTTATGAGAATGCATGCAATTAAGGTGTACCAATCACCCAAAAAAATTATTTGCGTATTTATAGCTATATATAATGTATAAAATCTACCTCAAAAAGACTTGACCTGGAATTTTACAGGTAAACAGTAAGGAGTAAGAAGAAAATAAAGGATAACATATGACCCTGCTGATTGGGCTCGCACGGAACCCAAGTTGGACCTGGGTACTGTAAGCGTCCTATTGGATGAGAATGTGGTCACGTGCATATTACTAGTCTACTCAACAAGACCCCTTACAGTTCACTGGGAGTGTCATTAAACTGCAATATCTCTTTGTAGAAGTAATACTTCAAGCTCACATGTTGAATACAGTATAGCCACACGGAACCCCTTTAATACATCGAGATCAAAATATAATTTGGTGATTGATACACTTTAAACCTAGAAGGGCAAGCAAAGATGAGGGGGTAAATAATCCACACCTCCATGGGTGAGAGACCCAGCCTTTTCAAATGGAAATCCAACTGATTTTATTGGTTTTATTACCTGAAAAATGGACCAAAGTGACATGTGTTTAAAGTTTAACTTACAAGCCAGGCAAGCAGTCATTACAACTATTAGCTGGCAAAATTGAATTAAAAGTTAATTACATCTACACAGCACATGACTTTGAGTGACAACAAACACACAAAAATAATATACTCTGTATACTGCACCCACCCACAAATTATCAATAAAACATATTATCATGATATAAATAAAAGAGAAAAGTGAATAAATGGATTAAAAAATAATAACCAGATACAAAAAAAGAGACAGCTGCCTAATTGATTTTTGTGTTAATTTTAAATTTGCACATCTCAAGCTGAACATAATCTATAAAATTGTTTCCCAAGGCAATATACTTATTATATTATCCACTGTATGGAGATTATAGCAAATTCAGACTAAATGCATGAAGTGCAAAATCGAAGATAAAGAGATATTTTAATCATGATTGTTTTATTCTGATTTTCCTGAGCTTTATATATGTAATGTGTGTTTTGCTGTCACACCTGCTGGCAGTTCATCCTCCATTTTAGAGTTTTAAAAAGCGGTATTTAAGGCAAGTGATTGTATGCTCACCGAGGATGCCAGATGTGAGACAGAGATCAAGAGAAGGATAGCTCTCGCTAAATCTGCATTTTTAAAATTAGGCAAAATTCTGACAAATCGCACAATGGGTATGAGGACCAGAATAAGAGTACTAAATTGTTACATCTACCAAGTACTTATGTATGGCAGTGAACATGGACTTTAGCCTCTCATATTAAAAAGCGTTTGGAAAGTTGCAAAATGTAGTTCTTAAAGAGAATGATGAAAATCCCTTGGACTGACAAATTTAGTAATGAGGAAGTTCTTAGAGGAGCTGGAGTGCAAAGGAAAATAAAACGTGAGGAGAGAGGAGTGAAAGAGCTGGGAGTGGTGCTAATAGAGAAGGCTAGGAGCCGAGGGTTGCGGAACAGCATGATCGCCAAAGTCAATCGATATGGCACTTAGAGAGAGAGAGAGAGAGTGTATGCATATCATAGCATCATAATCAAAACTCTAAATTCAGAAATAAAGACTTGATACATGTCAATCTTGTGACATGGAAATGAAATCAGAATCGAGCGGAAAATACCAATTGAATATTTGTTTATATCGAAAATATCAACACATATTCATGTATTCATTATCATTCTTGTAATAATTCTACAATTCAATTCACAGCCCTATCTTATACCAGATTTTATATGTTAACTAATAAATGGTTAAATCATTTACGAATTAAAAAAAAGAGCAAAAATATGAAACTGAAATTATTTTTTTTAATTTTTAAATAATTTGCTCCCAAGAAGTATATACATTTTCAGAATGTCATTCAAACCTTGGACACATCTTCTAAACAATGGTTGCCCTTGTCGGAGCCTTCCCCAATCTAGCATTGACTATCTTATTTAACATTGCTAGTAGAGAATAATTAATTTAAAATCTAAAAAGAAGGTCTTTTCATAGTGATCAAAATGATTAAAATGTCCAAATGGTGCATGTCTTTACAGACATGCAACCCTGTTATAATATTTAAAGCACAATTGTCAACAAGTCAACATTTATTTATGTTCAATCAATAATTTATTGTAAAACTCACACATCGTACATGTATTTCACAACAATAGAACCATTTTTTCTTTTTAAATTGTTAGTTGTTACCATATAATCATCATAAAATGTCAAACAAAATAGCTAAACTTGGCCGAAGCCACAATCTCTGATAAATACCGTACCGAAGAGGAACATTTAAAATACCATAAAAATGTCATACAAAATAGCACCTTTCTTAAAACGCAAGCATAGTGATACAAGCTAATTCATATTGGTAGCTAAATTGGTAGCTAAATTTATCCCCCCAACAACAACACGTGTATGGAGTTGAATGGAATGTAGTGAAACTGAAGGGGGTGGGGGAGGGGAAAGGGTCACATCATCCCCATCCTCTATCAACATGACTTTAAAGTACAAACTTGGGTTGAATTTCAAAGGATACATTTCCAGTTAGGATGGTACACAGATATTTTCCTTGCTGAAGACCACTTTGTATTTCAGTTTGTCCAGTTGCTCCTTATACATGGCCAACGCTGACTTGTTGTTGAAACAATTGCCCTGAAAGTAGAATGAGAGATACACGGATACGAAATGCTCACATTTCATATTTTATCTTATAAGAATTCATCTTCTCAAACTTAGGATGTAGAAAGATATGTACCCTGATAGAACTGTGTAATCCTGTGTTCACATTTTCATATTCTGTAACTCATAAAAAAACTTAGTCTTCTCTGAAACTTATCAAATGCTAAATATCAAATGATTTCTGGTATTGCAAAGAAAAAATGTGCTAATTATCCATCAATAAATAATATAAATTAGATCAATGTTATTTCGAGAAAAGGGGGGCCATGTCATTTTCTCAGATATTTGAATCATTTTTGAATGAACATCTATTGCTTTCAGAAGATTAACTTTGGTGTTTGTTGCATTTTTGTTTTATCACAGGGATACGTTCAGGTTAGTTTTACCCACTGAAACTGAAAAAAGACTCTTATTATGTTGGGGTCCTAAGATTGTTGTACAATATGAAGCTTGAAAAAGCCCGAAATTGACTGGTTTCATGGCCTGAAAGAAGGGTATGACTTGACAAGTGGCATTTTTTTGGTTGGGGGGGGGGGGAGATGTGAGTTAGTCTAGTGATAATGTCCGTGGTACAAACTGTCTCCGATCAGACCAAGGTTCGAAATTGCGTCACGTCTTTTGAATGGTGATGGTTAAAAAAAAGAAATTGAAGAAAGTTTTACTTTCTTTTTTCCCTCTATTTATAACTTATTCCACAGAGGTTTATTTTACAGAAATCACTCCAATGTGCAGTCGACTTGATCTCCTTCTTTTGAAGACCAAGAGTAAGAGATTGCTTGAGCTTCTCCCAATATGATACTCACTAAGTTCTTAACGTTACAAGATATCTTGGAAACAAGCTACTTTGCACGAAAAGTTTACTTTTATTCTATAACGTAATAACAAAAATTTGCACGAAATGTTTACTTTATTCTATAACCTAATAAAATGTTACACTTTGCACGAAAATTTACTTATATTCTGTAACCTAATAAAATTAATGTTTACTCAGCATACACATTTCACAAGTTTCTACAGATAAGCTTTTGTCACGTGACATAACAATTCAAATGCAATGTGCCAATCATGTTTGGTAAGTACAATTATTGTTATCTCAACCGTTATCTGCTAATAACACAAACCAAATGCCTGCCTACCAACAACGTGCATCACTGCTTAACAACACCATAAATTTGTGATATATTTACTCAACGATTTTTGTTTGCCTTTTTAAAAATAGATACAAGGGATATGTATTTTTTTCTTTTCTCTTTATCACACACCTTCATCAAGATTCTAAGCTTAAAAATAGTGCACTCTTTGTCAGATTTGAATCAGATTTGAATCAGAATAATCACATTATCACTGATTAGACAGACTTTCTCTGTTCACATACTTGTAAAAGGTGATATTTTTCATTGTTGTTTCAAAATATTTTGTTTGTTACTCACATATACCCGTACAATTGAATATCATTGAGATGATTCATGAAGAAGGCCATACATGGTATGGATTTTGGGAAAATCTGTGGTACAGCTTTAATCAACAAGACAGCAACTATTTGCTCCTACAATCACCCCCCCCCCCAATTTAGGATCTAGTAAACTCAAAGAGGCATGCCACAATATGGGCTTACTACAAATCCACGATAGGGGAAATAAGTAAATGTTAATTGATAGGATATGGTCTATGCTTGAAATCTGTTTCAATTTATCCTTCTCTTAACAAACTATAAAAAAAAAAAATAAAGTAATAACAACTAACTTGGCAGCTCCTTTGAAACAAGAGCATCATGCTTTTTCAACTGAAGTCATTAAACGCAACAACTTGACTTTAGTAGCCTATTATCAGTTATGACCTAGAAGTTCAAAAAAGAAAAAATGCATGTAAGGAATTTTTTGTTTAAGCATTAAAAATTGTACAAACAAAAATATGTGCACATAAAAAAGATCTAGTTCATGAATGTTCGACAACTAGTGTTACCAGTTGCAAACTGGTCGCCAGCTTTTGAGGATGGAAAATTAACAGCAGCACTTTGGGCTAGCATATTTTTTTTCAAAATATGCTATTTTGCAGCTTATAGTTGTGTAAAGAAGGTAAGATTCTAGTACACCTGTATATGTCTAGAACCTGTGACCAGACGCTGATAAATAATGATATCAAGTTTGATTAAATTTGGAGAAAAAATAGATTTTGTAATTTTAATTATAAGTGAAACAGAAGTGCTCTTTTAAGTGTTAGGAGCCACAGCTCATCCACACTGGACACTTTTGTAGTCTATTATCAGTGAAGATCAGATCTCTGCACACATACAGTGTGCGGAGAGTACATGTATATCTATGTAGCGACTTCATTTAAAGTGAACTTTTTTCTATTTCTCAGGAACAAAGTGTTGCTGGATGATTCAGCTGATGATCAATACAACAGCAGATCTCAAGTTTTAAACTTATTCACGATTTGAAAGAACATAAAGGCGCAGTTTTTAGGTTGTAATTACAGATTCAAACAGAAGTTCTCTTCTACTAAGCAATACATTGCAAAAAGGTGTCATTCTTTGCTTCTTTGAGACTTGGTGCCAATGGAATTAATGACAAGCTCAACCAACGTCTGGATTTTGTATTGAATTTTGAACTTCACAGCAGAATCAGTTTCTAAGTTAGCAATGCTAAACATCGAGCAATTGTGGCAAGGCTTGAAATTTCAAGAAGCTAGTCTTCTTCCTTATCTTTGAATGCTGAGACGAGCAACATTGGAAAAGGAAAGAGATTTGTAGATGAACCATCACATTGTATTTCACTGATAAATCTGACAAAGGAAAATAAGACAAAAATTAACTATCAAAAGAGGCTGGACTTCCTTTCACTGACTAACTGTACAAACTTGTGTTTTGATGACATGTGTTTATTTTTCGTGGTAAATTTTCTGACATCAAAATCGAATAGCGGTATTCACTATTACCCAAAGTTTTCTGCAATAAGTAAAGGAAGCAGAATCTTCTATTCATCATTCAATCGTGTAAAATCTTCCATTTTAATGAGCTGTTTTTTTCAATATTTTCTTACAGAAGGATATTATCTCTATACCTTAATACAACACAGAGCCCTTCTGGCTATAAACAGACAAAATTGGCTACTAGTAAACTGTATTTTCTCAGCCAACATGGTTAATTTGCAGGAACTTATATCTTTATTGAGTATCTTTATTGCATTGATCTCATTATCCAGATGTGGTTCTTTTGTCACGGTTACTGAGGATGAAGCCGTGCAACTTGAATTCCCATATCCATGTGACAGTAATAAATTCACTATACAGAGCGCTAACAGACTTCCATTTTACAATTCAGCAGAGCAAGAATCTCTAAATGTGCCCTTCTATCAATGGAATAGGTTCAGTGTGACAGATAAGAATTGTTCGGTTCAGGTTGACATAAATCCTGTAAAAAGAAGTGACGAGGCAACATACATATGCCAAGCATACAGGGATGGTGCCATTCAGAGCGAGTTAACAAGGATAAGGTTAAATGTAAATTATCCTCCTGGTAATTTATATTGTACATTCAGTATCAACGGTGATGTAGTTGGTGATTGGGTGCCACTGCATTGTGAAGCTCCTGTTGGCAGCTTGTCTGGGGGATTTACTGCTACCAAGATTCTAAAAGATTGCCTCCACTGAGTCAACTCGTTGAAATTGGTGAAACTTTGAAACAAACCATTTGGGTTTCAAAAGAATATCCCGTATTCTGTTGTTCATCTATCCTTGATCAACCTAAAGATATGTGTGAATGTAAAGATTTTGTATGGGATCCCATTGGGAATATTTCTCACACAAAGTCCATCATAGACCCTTGCCCTGTCACCACACCAGGCCCTGTTGCAACATTATCCCAATACCTAGAAAGCAAAATTGAAGATAACTCCCAGCTTCCTCAACTCATAGAATCACTTAACCTGACTGATACAAACAAGTATAAGTCAATTGCTAAGAGTACTGCAGTAATATGGGTAGATGTGACTGCCATTGGAATTCTGGTAACAATTATAGTTATTATAGTAATGCGTCTCTATGTCGTTGAGAACACTAACAAACAATCTAAAATATGTCAGAGTACAAACATTTCATATAAACGGATGACAAATATGGTAGAGAATGAGACGTCTTTTACAAGTTAACAAGAGAAAGGAGAGTTTCTTCACTGCAGGAGCATTAATAAACATAGCAAAAAAGGCCTTAGTCGTGGTAAAAAAATTTCCACGATGGTGAGCTCTTTATGAAAGGGATGATGTATTGAAGTCACCTAATGCACCAACAAAGACACACATGAAATTGCAACTTATAAACTGCCCACTTTAAAAATATTTAGAAACAAAGTGCAAAATATGCTCATAAGAGTATTAATTCAATGGGAGATGAGCACTTCATAGAATGAGTCTATGAGATGTTGCAGGTCATAAGTCCAACCAATCATACAAATATGATCAACAGCATGAATGGCCAGCTATCAAATATAGGCCTATTTAGATCTGTGTATATATATATATATATGTGCTCCTCATTGTTCTTCATTGTTTAATCAATATCCTCATATGTCTTTTATAATTTTCAGTATCAGTCATGCTCCTTGAAACTTTCTGCTCAGTAGAGCCTAAACATGTAGGATCATAGCTAGTGTTGAGGTTAACTTTACTTTGCACTTGTAAATTAATATTCATAAGATTTAATGTTTTTGTGTAAAAAATACAATATGAATAACTTTACATAATTATATGAGTTTACTTGAATGACGTGATATGTGAACTGTGAGTATTTTTTCTTCTTTTTAGGTAGCATATATATTCAACATATCCATCATTCTAATTTTACATGTACAACAATTCATCTCTTCCTCAAGTGTCTAATACACTGTAAAATAATTACTTGAAGATGTCTGATTCTACAGTACTGTTTTAATCGTTTGATAATTATGCAAGATTATTGACTGGAAATGATGCGGAATTAGTATTTGAAAGTGGTTTTCAATTCAGGAGAGATGATTCTATTATTGAATTGTAAGTGATCATTCTTGCTTGAGATATGGAGGAGTTGTGGTATAGTGAGTCATTAACTTGACTCTTAAAGTACCAGAGCGAAGGTCTTAAAATGCTTTTATCCTTAATGATATTGGTATCATTGCAAAGGTAATGTTACAATCTTTCTTATAATTCATATTTACTTTTCAAAAATTGTTACAGAATTGACTAATCTGCTATCAAAAATGACGAATTTGCTACCCGTTTTTTCCGCCCTCGATCAGCCCGCTGTTCGCTGGTACGATGTGTGACGTAATAGGTTGGGCACATGAGCGAGAGTGCTCCGAAGCCCCCTCACACAGCTCTGTCCGCTGCATGCATTATACGTATACGAAAGCCAGTCGAACGCGAAATATCCTATCACAATGTCCGAGCTTGCATGAGGAAGAAGTTTTACTAAATTTAGATATCGAAGTTGATGAGCACAGCTCCACAACTAGTGACAGTGATTTATTTGATTTTTTGTATGTTTTAGTAGGCTCCACGCCGGAGTTGCGGGTCAAAATAGATACGAAAGTACACTAGCGCCATGAAATTCCCAAGTTCGAGCTGGCCCCGCTGAACTGGCGATCGATCCGTCATGCACTGGGGTGACTGACTGGGCGAGACATTTTCTAATTTTAGAAAGTGTAGGGCTATTTTGGCAAATTTCACGGATAAAAAAACAAAAAAGAATAGATGTGAGATTATATCTTGCAAATACCAATTACATATATGCACCATAAATGGAACTGCACGACATCAAAAAAATGCAAAGCCAAAGGGACTCTCGCGATTTATCAACAATCAACAGCAATCACCAATCATCTTGCACATGCCAAGCCATGATGACCGAAAACTTCACAGCAAATTACACAAAACGGGAGAATATATGGACAAATCGATCTGCACGATTCACCCCCTCGTATTACATTACATAATTTGCTTAATATGCAATAATAAAATGTAATTTCCTGATTTCGAGAGATTTTGTTATTCCACTTTCATCAAAGCTGGCTTAAGGTATGAATCATTCGAAGTCTGGGTAATGTATACTGAATGCAAAATACCGCACGCGAGCTGAGCGAGAGCCGAGCGAGAGGCCTAGGAATTTCGATCGTGCCCAACCTCTGACGTCATAAGTCTGTACTCCGTAATTTTATTTTTCAAGCCAGGAAAAGAAGTTCTGAGAAGGGTCTTGGAAAAAGCATCTTATCGCGTTTCATTTATATTTATAATACTTTAGAGCAGATGATTTGTGTTCATATTGGTGTAAGCTTTCAGTACTTGTATAATTTATCCATTTTGTGAAATTTTGTGACATTTCTTCGCTCAGCTACTTTAAAGGTAATACATGTACAAAGTTTTGGTATGGGGTCTTGAATTTGGTTCAAATGAACATATTGGAAGCGTATGCGATTTTACAATATCCAATGATCGTTTTCCCAGTTGTAATCGAGTCTAAAGTGATGAAATTGTAAATAATAAACTCTTTATGTTGTATAGCTCCCTCTCAAGACTGATATTACTTGAGCTTTAAAATTTTGTTTCTTGACTACAATCGACCGATTTGCTATTCCTGTTTGGTAATTATATATCAGAACTGCATATTCTGAGATTGTCATGGTCGCAGCGCAGCTACCATGGGAGCACCGGTAAATTTTGATTATTCGATTTTCTTGAAAGCAGAAGTGTTTTAGGGGCTACATTTTCTAGTGCCTATAATACATCCACAGGGGCATCCAAATATATCAAAATTTTAAAGAGGTACTATCCATCTAATTTTCAAAATTTCCCAAAACTTTGCATTCCTTTAATCGAAAGGGCCAGTGTTTGCGTTCCAGCTCACGACTTATATTCTTTGGCAAGACATTGACCCACACTTGCCACTCTCCATCCAGGTGTTAAATGGGTACCCATAAGGACAAATTTATTGTAGTTGCTCAGCGTTGGGAGCATCTGTAAAATGGCGCCAGGCTGGAATGCTCCCCAGGCAGTCTAGATGTGCATGCATTGTATGCGGGTAAGCGTGAATCTGATGACCGGCCGGAGTTACTAAGCGCTATACAAACCCAAAAAAAGCATTACTATGATGTATTGCTCTACATGGTTGTGCTTATTGTAGTAATTACATAATCAACAATGTAAACATGAGAATATCCATAAACAGACATGTCTCCATGCAGCTCCATTATGCATCTTCCATCTTAAATTATTATGAGCAGTATATAAAAACATACATGCTTTCTTTCATTTGGCTATTAAGCGCTTATTTTGCACGGTGACTATGAATTTCAAATAACATTTTGTCACTAGTTAGGGTATGTACACCATTGTCATATTAAATTATTTTCTTAATCTATGATTATATAATATGCTCATCAACATATGTAATTATACCATGAGTATTTCTATTGTTACTCTATTATGTGAAAAGCCATGACAACATACAATGTGCTATATAAGCTTAAAGGGGAATTCCACAGAGATATTATGTTGGATTTGATAGAAGGAGAAAAATAAGCGTAATCTCGCGTTAAATGTTTGTATATATATATATATACCTAATTATATATATCTTTTGTTCCCATTATACTTTTTATATGTTGATACAATTTATACAACCCCTACATGAACGAATCTTTCACGTCATAAATAACTAAGAAAATGAAAAGCGCGCAAGAAACGTCACAGAGTTCCCAGTTTGTGTTTGATTGATCGCAATTTCAAAAATTCATAATTTTCTTATTTTCAATCGGATTTCCTTCCAACTTGCACTGACCGGTTTCTCTCATTTTTCTGCTTCTGTACTGGAAACCAACTTAATATCAGGTTGGACTTCCTGGACATGTTTGTGGACATGTAAAATATTCCAAAATCCTATAAATGCTACATGTTAGCATATGTTCTTATATCTTCTTTCCCTACAAGTGATTTCCTTGCTCATCTAACAACTTTGATAAGGACAAACTAAATCCAATATTTAAAGAATTAGTTACAAAATGTAAAATATCTGAATGAAATATTATATATACCTCTTGGTTCTGTAGTAATAGGAATGGCTGTTTGGAAATTGATAATGTAGTCAAACATATTGCCATCTGCTATGTACTGTTGCATGATGGGTATGCAGTCGGCTACTTTAACCTTTAGTCATAAGCAATGTAGAACAGAGTACGGAAATTCATTGTACCAGTTATTATTGATATAATAAACAATATCAATAAATAAATGATTTAACAATTTTTGTAACGGAGTACATGTGGATACATGTATGTGTGCCATACACAATTTTGTTTCATTAGGGCATTTTGGGTATGTCGTGACAACATATACACACCGTACATACGGTAGTATAGTATATATGATGCTTAAAACTGTCAAATCAGAGAGTTCAAAATCAATAAGGCAAACATTACACCTGTTCATGTGTATCCTTTTGCAAGCACATTGGTTTGAAGTTTATCTGATAAAAGATAAAACCTGTTTGGAAATAAGCAATAAAAAAAGAAGGAAAACATACACCTCCCAAAAAATTAACATTATCAACTCACCCTATGGATAAATATTCGAGGCAAGAAACGAAATTCAGTCATGAAAGAAGTGTATTTACCTCATAATTTTCTCCTGTTAGCGAGTCCATAGAGTCATAGCAGATCCCTCGCAGGTGCTTGATAGCAGCATCTATAACAACCTGATCTATGTGAGGTCAGAGCGGTCAAGGGTCAAGGCTAAACAGACAGCATCACGTTAAAAAATTAAATAAATATGTAAATGTAAATCATGAAATGCATATCTATATATATATATATATATATATATATATATACATACAATCTAGATGAATAAGTGTGAGCGAATACAAGCTATTTTGTCCTATGTTAAAATTAAGGGTCAACAGGGGTCAAATTTGCCGAAGTTACAGTGACGACATTACATGTAGCCCCGGTCGGTTTACCTATATAGCTGAGGCGATGAGTCGTACTTGATTAATGCAAAGTCATTGTGAATATGCGGACTCCACATAAGATGATGTTATCAAGTCAATAGCAAGTTTTTATGTCGACAACTTCCGATTTTTAAAGCTTTAGATTTTGAGTTTTCAGAGAGCTGTTACTCCTCTGACAGACAATCAAATGGCATATAATTGATATTATTGTAATCTATGGCTTATAAGCTTTTCGTTGATATATGATTTATCCATTTCGTTGTTCAGTTCGGATATATGGTTTTTAATATTAACATCACATCTAAGATACATTTAAGTATATTTGATGATTGTATTACATTATGACGCCTACTAAGCCAAATGCTTACGAATGTCTAAATATCATGTTCTTTCATTGTATTTTTTATTCCTAATATTAATAGCCTTTAATTCATTGGTTATCAGATACGTGTATGTTTGTACAATTATTTATTGGAATGCTTCAGAAATATATATCATCGATATTGGGATACCATGTTATTGCCTATATTATTGTAGCTAAACATTAATTATGTATTTTCTGTTAATGCGCATTAATCAGTTTGTTTTTTCATTAGGCTTAATAAGAAAAATATTGTTATTGTAGCTAGATCTTGGATCAGCTCAAACATGGACAGTTATACTTTTTGTGGTAAACTGATGATTCAGAGTTTCATAATGTACTTTTTTTCTTACTAGTAAACATATACTACTAAAATTGATCATGTAATATCATTTGCTTTTTTTTTTAATGTCTTGAATATATATTCTTTGCTAAACTTTATCCTTTTTTCTGTGCATTTGCAATTTTTTTTTGATAATTATTTTGGCGTATATATAAAATCACTCCTTGCGTGCCATAACCCTAATTTGTCTATGCATGTATCTTTATTTACTATTATCAATAGCCTATAATTCATTGGTTATGAGATACATGTATGTTTGTACCACCATCTAGGGTAGTTCGCTCAGTGACAATTTTGTCACAAAGTGTAATTTGATTATCGATAATGTAACATAATGTTTATTATAATTGCTTTTTGTGCTATGTTATAGTAGCTACACATGTATTCTGTTTTTGCCGTTACAGCGCGCGCTCTGATCAGTTTGCTGTATTAAAAAGTGCTTAATAAGAAACACTCATTATTGTTGTTATAGATCAGCTCAACATCATGGAAAATCATACTTTTTGAAGTCAACTGATGTTCATAATTTAATAATGTACAGGTTTATAAGTAAACATACAAAACTAAAAATGATCATGTAATATCCACTGCTGTATTTTGTTGGTCTTGTATATACAGGCATGTATATTCTTTGCTAAACTTCATCCTTGTTTCTGTGTATTTGCATTTTTCCTTTCATAATTAATTTGGTGTATTTTTTTAAGTAATCAAAATTGGATCAGTATGGGCTAAATAATGTGAATGTGTACAAAGACGAGTGGAGACGATATATTAACATAATTTTCATCTTATTACTATTACCCCATAGTATGTTACAATAAGATATGTATGACAAAATAAAAGAATTGTAAAGCATAAATAGTGACTTTTGTGATAGATAATACTTTAATGTATATAGAAAGCCTATGCCTCTCGAGACTAGCATGCAAATGTTGTTAATATGACTATTCCAAGGTAGGTTTGAATCAATCATTACACCTAAGAACTGTGTTACTTCTTTTTCAATTATGGGCATGTCATCTATAAAATATTATAATGAAGTTCATGTTTAGAGTGTAAGTTTTTGAAATAAATACAATTAGTCCTCTTTATATTTAGAGAGAGTTTATTGGATTTGAACCAAAATGATAATTTATTTAATTCTGAATTGAGGGTTGTAATAAGAGTCTTTTTGTGAATAAAATACGTTAGTATCGTCTGCGATCAAAACGTATGTTAGGAGTGGTGATGCATTAACAATATCATTCATATATACTAAAAAAGTAAGGGACCTAAGAGAGAGCCTTGTGGTACTCCGCACTTTACGGTGGAAATATTTGACGTTTAGATTTAAAAGTAACATATTGATGTCTATTACGCAAATAGTCTTAAAATGTACTATTAAATGAAATTATTATCATGACTTAAAATTGTACGCTTTGCTTTCTCAGGTTTCCTCCACAATAGAGCCGTATTTATTTACTTATAAAATGATAAATATTATTCATTGATTTTTAAACTGAATTTATTTTGTACCATTCTTGATTTTTCAATGCTCCTAATGATTTTTCTTGTGAAAGTCTTTGAATAAAAAAACAAAATTGTCACAATGACTATACTTATGATAAATCCATGTAGCAGCTCAACCAAAATGTTTTGAATCATTTAGCTAAATGCTCTCTCTATATCTCTCTCTCTATATGTACTTAATTATGATTTGAAAATAAAGTTTAAATGTATACTTTTACAATTTTTTTATACATGGTAGCTCAGCTATCCAAAGCACTTTTGATCCTATGCTGAAAGGCATTTATTGCAATTACATCAAATATTACAATATCTGGTATAGCTTGATCCTTTTCAGTTGAACGACATTTCCACCATTATGATGAACTTTCGATTCTCTTGAAGGACCTCATGTATAATGCCCCCTACCACATCTCCACCTATGAGGAAAACAACTCCTCTACCCCTCTCCCTGGTCCCTTATACCCATGCCACCCCAATCTCCACGTTCCAAGGAAGAATATAATGTCTGCCTTTTTTGTGGTAATTAAACTGATATTTTCACCATACTGATGAATTTGATGATGTCCATAAAACAGCAACATTTTGCAGCTATTTTACAAATGGTAAATATGGCTAGGGCCAGAGTAAAGAGATCAACAGTGCATATACGGTGTTTACTGCAATGACTGAGCTGAGAGGCAGGATGTCATGAGAATACATGCGATTAGGGTGTACCAATCAAATGAAAAATAATTTGTGTATTTATAGCTGTAATGTATACAATAAAAATAAAATAACTTGACCTAGAATTCTACAGGTTAACAGTTAAGGAGTAAGAAGTAAATAAAGAATGAAATAAAACCCCGCTTTTGGGGCTCGCACGTAACCCACTTTGGACTTGGGTACCGTAAGCGTCCTATTGGATGAGAGTGCGCTCACGTGCATTAACTAGTCTACTCAACAAGACACCTTACAGTTCACTGGGAGTGTCATTAAACTGCAATATCTCTCTCTCTCTCTTGTAGAATTAATACTTGAAGCAAATAAATTGAATACCGTATAGCCACATGGGCCCCCTTTAATACATCGAGAGCAAAACATGATTTTCTGATTGGTACACTTTAAACCTAGAAGGACAAGGAAGGGGGGGGGGCACAATCCACCCTCCTTGGGTAAGAGACCACCAAAATAACCCAGCCTTTTCAAATGTCCGACTGATATTAAGTCGGTTTTAACTGAAGCTGAAAAATGGACCAAAACGACACATGTTAAAAGTTTTAACCTACAAGCCAGGCAAGCAGTCGTTGCAAATATTAGCTGGCAAATTTAAATTAAAAGTTAATTACATCCACACAGCACATGATTTTAAGTGACAACAAACACACACAAAATACTCTGCATACTGCACCCACCCACAAACTATCAATAATACATATTATCATGATAAGAATAAAATAGAAATAAAGCAAATAAATGGACAGGTGAATAAATCAATCAAATTGAAATATGCACATATCAAGCCGATAATATTCTACATTTTGTTTTTCAAGGCAATATACATATGATATTTTCAACTGTTTGCACAAATAGACTAAGCCATGAAGTGCAAAATTGAAGACAAAAAGAGATTTTAATCACGATCGTTTTATTCTGATTTTCCTGAACTTTATACATGTAATGTGTGTTTTGCTGTTACACCTGCTGGCAAGTGTTAACAATGTGGTATTTATTAAAGGCGAGTAATTGCATGCATATATCATAGCATCATAACTCTAAATTGAGAAATTAAGACTTTGATACATGTCAGTCGTGCGTCATGGAAATGGAAATCAGAATTGAGCGGAAACATATCATGAAATGAGAGTGGAATAAAGATATTAGTATAACGAAACATTAAAAATACCAATTAAATATTTGTTTATATCAAAAATATCAATACACATTCATGTAATAATTGTTTAATTTAATTCACAGCCCTGCCTTACACCAGATCTAATATGTTAACTAATAAATGGATAAATCAGTGATGAATTTAAAAAAAGAGCAAAAATATGAAACGTTGAACGATACACTTATTTTTTTATTTTTTAAATAATTTGCTCTGATGAAGTATATACATTTTCAGAATGTCTTTCAAACCTTGGACACATTTTCTAAACAATGGTTGCCCTTGTCAGAGCCTTCCCTAATCTATCATCCACTATCTCATCCAACATTGCTAGTAGAGAAGAATTAATTTAAAATCTCAAAAGAAGGTCTATCAATAGATCAAAATGATAACATTTTCCAGATGCCATTTGTAAACTGTTGTCCAAATGGTGCATGTCTTTACAGGCATGCAATCCTGTTAATCTTGAAAGCACAACTGTCAACAGGTCAACATTCATTTACAATATAATCAATAATTTATGCTAAAACTCACACACCATACATGTATTTCACAACGATAGAACCATTATTTCTTTTTAATATTGTTAATTGTTACCACATAATCATCATAAAATGTCAAACAAAATAGCTACCGGTAAATTTGGCCAAAACCGCAATTCTGTGATAATTACAAAACCGAAGATGAACATATAAATACAGTAAAATTTCATACAAAATAGCACAAAATGTACAAATTTCCAAACAAAATAGCAAAACATGGCAAAAACCACAATCCCGGATAATTACAAAAAGAAGATTAATTTTATTAATAGACTTGTTTAACCCATAGACTGAATTCTTACATTCCCAAATAGGCTTGATACAGGAGCCACCTGGGCCCTGTTTTATAAAACTTGTAATACAACACCTACTAAGATTCTTGCAACCTCATTGGTCAATTCTTAATCACATGACATGCAATAAAAGTAATGTTGAACAACATATCATTCTCCCGGCGTGCAATTTTGTTTGATCAAGTTGCACCATTGCACGCTGACGTCACTAACGATGTACAAAGTATATTGTGAGGTAAGTGACTTCACCGTGCAATGGAACAAATGGATCAAACAATATTGCACTCTGATGTCATAATAAACAAAGCATGGTACGCGCATGATTTGCTGCCTGCTTAACAATAGGTAGTGCGCGCTCATTATCGGTAATTTCATCGAGAAAAAACAAAACAAAAATAGCTGAGATTGGGACTTTCGGATGGTGACGTTAAAGGTCGGTCCCCAGATGTAAATAATCATATCTGATTGATACACGTCTGTAAAAACCCAATACACACACACACACACTGGAATCTAGGCCTAGGAAAACAGTTCTTTAATATAAAAAAGTTTTAATTAAGCCCGTTAACGTCTGAGCTGTGTGTATAAAACAAATAGTGTATGGTCTTTATTCGCGCAATGGAACAAGATTTTGCATTCAGTGAAAGATGAGACGCTCTATTCAACTCGGCTGCGCCTCATTGGATAGAGCGTCTCTTATCTTTCACCTCGTGCAAAATATTGTACAATTGCACTCATGGCCATTTGTATATTATCAATAAAAACTTACAACAACTGTCATGTAATCCTAGCATTTGTTATTTTATGAAACAGGGCCTTGGTTCCCAATGGTCAGTGGGTTAGATAAACTTATCAAAAACCTTAATCCCTGAAAAATCGTCGACACGGAAGTGTGCACGTGGGACATTTTGAATAGACAATGCACTTGATCTGGATATATTCCCAATACCCCATGGAATGCATCATGATTTATTTTGCTAATCACTCAAAACTGACACTTTTTCTTTCTTAACAATTAGGCAGATACACTTCATTTTACATACAACTGCATGTATTTGGTGATAATGATGTCCAATTCTGTTACAAATAGATTTTGAGGACAGTGCTACTTGGCATAGAATGCTTTTATGAAAGGGGGAGGGGAAGGAGATTTGAAGAACTATAGGCAAGCCAATTTGGGGATTATGATATCCTTAATTCAGCCATTTAAAAATTCCTCCATCTCATTATCACCAACAATATTTTCTATCCTGGAAGAAATTGGAAACCTACAAACCCCAATTGCAACTATCTCCTTGAAAAATTCCCCCGGGATACTGTAATAGTCCAGGTTAGAGGTCTTTGGGATAGCTGTCTCAGGGTGAAGTCCTGAGGTTTTTTTTTTTGTGTGTGTGTGTAAGAATCATTGCCCATATTCAAACCAGTACTTTTATCAAAAGTCCTATTAAATTTCTTGAAATACATGTATATATAATTTCTGCAAATTCCCAGGAGGCAAAGAAGCCAGGGACAAAGAGGATAGTCAGCAAGAAATAAAATCTTATCATCCCATCGATGTTTCATGTGTCAGCTTCCTTCCAGATCTCGTAGAATACCCACCTGAAGAAGAGTTCTTAATGTCAAGGAAAATATATTGAAAAATACATATGATATACATGCGATTAAAGAAAAAATACATAATACAAAGGTGGTAGGTGCATGGGGGAGGGAACAGGCCCAAAATACCCCACAGTCCCCTCTTTTGGAACCTTTGATGGGCAGCAGGAAATTCCACTGAAAAGTGATTTCCAATGAAAATATTTGGGTGGAGGGAAATTGAGAGGACTAGTAGGATTTCCAAAATCCTACTTATAGGTAAAACAAATTGAAACAGTGAAAGTACTGGGTATTAATACTTGTATTCTAAGCTTAAAATACTGGCATTGTGGGGCTTTCAAAAATGTGAATTATTCCAAATGATGATGAGCAAATAGCAAACAATCCCCCACGACATACTAACCCAATTTATGACAAATGGACCACACCTTTGTTTAACACAAGCATAGTGATTCTAAAGCTAATTCATATTGGTAGCTAAATTGGTAGCTAAACATACACACCTAAAAACAAACAAACAAACAAACACAACAACAACAATACATGTATGATGTTAATGGAATGACGTGAAACTTAGGGGGGCAGGGTCACATCGTTCCCATCATTTATCAACTCGACTTAAAAATACAAACGTGGGTTGAATATAAAAGGATACATTTCCAGATAGGATGGCACACAGATATTTTCCTTGCTGAAGCCCACTTTGTATTTGAGTTTGCCCAGTTGCTCCTCATACATGACCAGCGCTGACTTGTTGTTGAAGCCATTGCCCTGAAAGTAGAATGAGAGGTACAGTGCGTGACAGAAGAGTAAAAGGAGGCTGGGGTGGTATCCTGAAAACTCTTTTATCTTTAATAGTCTTGTATCTTCACCATTAATTGCTGTTGTGAACATTCTTGGAACATTTTAGTAACTTTTCTTGCATCTTGTATCTCTCATTTTGGGTTTACATTGAAATGATAATAATTTACGCTTCATGGCAGCTTTGAAAGAATAAATCGTAGTACATGATTTAACAGTAGTTGGGAGACTATTCCATAGGTCAGGGCCATGGTGTCTGATAGATTGTCGGATAGATGCGCAATTAGCAATTTGGGGTTTATCAAATGAAAGTTCTGATAGTTTCAAGTTGAATAAGAATGGATTGTGTTGTTTATAACAAACAGGTTGTGGAATGCCGGAGGAAGTGGGTTATTGGAGTATATGACCAAATAAAGATTGCAACCTGCAAAGTATTGATATAAAAAAAACTGTTAATGTTTTCAGCTTCTGAAATTTGCAAGAAATGGTGATCTGGTACAAATGCAAATAGCCCTTTTTTGCAAAAAAAAGAATGGGATTTAGTTTTGTCTTCACACAACTTGCCCCAACAATATTACAATAATTAATATATGGAAGTACCATTGTATTAAACAATAAGAACAAAATCGTTTGAGTAAAATTTTTTTTCATTTTACAAATAATTCCTACACCTCTAGATATAAATGTTTTAATATAATTTAAATGGCCATTCCATGTTAGACATTCATCAATAATCACTGAGAAATCTAGAGTTACGCTTTTGTTCTAAGGACAAGGTATCGATCAATAAGTTAATGGTCATATCTGCAGCTTGGTGCGCATTGGAGGTGTTTAAAGTGTATAAAATGAGTTTTGTTTATATTAAAAGATAACTTATTGCACTTACACCATGCGGTCACTTTTGGTAAATGTATTCATTAGTCTTTCAATGTTATTGTGTGAGTAAAAAATATTTGTGTCGTTAGTAGAGAGAATAAATGACAGAACAGATGATGCATTCATTATATCATTTTACATACAAAAGAAAAAGAAGTGGTCCCAGAATGGATCCTTGAGGGGGACCACACCTGATCGGTAAAAGAGTAAGTACCATCAAATGAACCATATTGTTGTCTGTTTGACAAGTAGTCTTTAAACCAGGATAGAGTTTGCCCTCGAATTCCATATGTATAAAGTTTTCGAATCAAAAGAGCATGGTTGAGCGTATCACACACTTTACTTAAATCCACAAATATTCCTATTACGTGTTCCTTAATTGCCATCGCACTTGTAATTTTGTCGTATATTTGTACGAGAGCTTAATCTGTCAAGTGTTTTTTTTTTCCTTTAATAACCCATATTGGTTTGGATTCAACAATTTTTTTTTTATTAAGAAAATCATGTGACCTATTGTAAACTAATTTTTCAAGAATTTTTGATATAGTATAGAGTAAAGATATTGGGTGCTAATTGCTAATTTCATGTGAATTGTCCTTCTTATAAATAGGAATTACTTTCACTATATTAAGGAGATCTGGACATACTCCTGTTGAAATTGATGAATTAGATATACGAACTAATGGAGATACAATGAAGTATATAATTTGTTTAAGAAGCATAGTGCTAATCCTATCATGACATTGTGATTAACTGTAATATTATATTTTTGTGTTATGGTATAGTAGTTCATGCACTTGTCTTTCAATCCAAGCGTTGAGGGCTCGAATCTCAGCCAGGTATAAAAGCTCGTCTGCACTAGTTTGGCCAGGAGGGATTAGACCTCCCAGCGTGGTCACTGACAGGTGGTTATCTCATCAACTCAGCTCTCAATTAACATAAGAAAAAGAGGATCATGGGGGACCAACATGCACCGCTTAGGCATTGTTTTCTATATAGAGGGAGCAAGTAGCTACAAGTAGTGCAGTGGGGCATTAACCCTATGTTAATCGGGGTAATTTAGCGACTACTCCGGAACCGCGGCAGATATAAAGTTTTCCTTTCATGACTTTTATCTACTTTTGTCTATTTGGAAATATAATTTTTCCTAAAAAGAGATAAAACATTAGTTATTTGGTCTTGTTTAAAGTTTAGGTGTTTGTTTTGGGGTCAAAATAGTTGAATTGTAGTTAGAAATGAAATAAAAAATAAAGAAATAAATACATAAGTTAAAAAAACAGTGAAATACATAAGATATTATCAAAACAAGAGATAACATAAGGAATAACCTGGCTCTTCCAATTTTTTTGTCGTATTATAATTCCAAATGGTCTGACGAATATATGTAGTGAAAAAGAATGCTTAAAGGTAAAGACCAGTTTTGGAAACGCCCCCCTCTCAAAAAATGAAATGGAAGCTCTCATTACCAATCATGTGAAAGAATATGTTTTGACTAATACCTGATGATACAAATTTTGCCAGGAAACCGCCTACTAATTGATATATTTGTCAAATTATTATATCTATTGGGACCAAATAGATATCGCGCACATGTCGCGTAGTCCCATATACATCTTTCTGTGTACAGTGCTTGTAACTTTACCAAGACTGGGCCAAATTTCTAATTATTTTGATGATTCCAGAACCTTGCAGTACATACCAATACTTAAATGCTAGATGATCAACCTTTTCTGATCGATTCCACAACGTTTCTTTCACAATGCAATCGCATGACCAGAACTGGTCTTCATCTTTAAATATGAAGAATATATGATTTATGGGTAAAAATGTTAATTTTATGACCTTATTTGCATAAATTACCATAAATATGCAAATGAGTGAATTTTTCAAAAAATTGAAATTACCATAGTATCTTATACACTTCACTTCAAATTGACCCCCCCCCCGGTAAAAACCTGTTCTGAAATAAGTCCTTTGGCAAGAATTCTTGCCATATTTGCCACTCTACACCCAGGTGTACCTGTAAATATGTACCCGATATACAACGTATTTGGCCACTGGCTATCACAGTGTGATAATAATAATTATTTATTTCTGCTTATATAGCGCTTAATACATCGCCGATCGGCAAGTCCGAGTTTCTAAGCGATTTACAATTATTACCCCCGGTCATCGGATTCTGGCTTGCCCGCAAACAATATATGCACTTTCTTCACTCCCTGGGGAGCATTCCATCAAGAGCTACTAAGCTCAAATTACTAAGCATACTACATTGGCTTTCGCATCCTACCGGGTACCCATTTAACACCTGGGTGGAGAGTGGCAAATGTACATCAATGGATGGGTGCACTGTATAAGAATCCACCACCATCATCCTCCTATCCCTACTCCTTCCTCCTCCTTCTCCCCTTTTTCCTTATTTTATACCCCCCCCCCCCCAAAAAAAAAAAGGTGATCAATTCACTACACATACAACTTTCACATGCATTTTAGATAACCAGCTGTGCACCTCTCTGCATATGGTCTACGATGGATTTTGGAGAAAATCCCTGCGTCAAATGCATGGGTTTGACCTGTGGCCTGATCACAGGTGCGGCAGACATGCACCTGCATAACATAGATGCAAGGGGAGTTGTGACCATGGGATGACATCGAGGGGATTCTTATTTGAACTATACCTACCTGAGTGAAATATTTCCCTGTTGGCTTGAGAAGTTGCATTGAAAGATCTAGGATTAGATGAAGAAAGTCCCACTGGCTGCCTGTAAGTACAGAGTGAAGTAAATAAACAAAGTGCATTATGTTATTATTAGACAACTTCAAATGGAATCCGGACAAATATTTCTGTGTTATAGGCTAGCATTAAGCCTCACTCCCATATGCTGTGGCATACTGCTTGCAAAAATGAAAGACCGTGGCAAAATAAAATGACACAAGAAATACACCACACATTTCATTATGTTATAACACACAGAGCAATGAGTCTAGATATTGAAACCTGGTCTAGGATAAAACCTAGCTAGTGAGTCTCTGGTGAATAAATATTTGAATACTCTTGTTGAAATTACACATTGGTTGGGAAGAGCCATTTGGTTCTCTTTGCACAAGAATGATTCAACAATGATATGCAAATAAACTAATGCATGATATTGAATGTAAATATCTCATTATGAAAGCAATTTGGGTGATTGCATAAATTGTCATGGTTTGTTATGATTTTTTTTTAATGCAGTTGATAAATTAATAATATTGATTTTAATTGAAATAAGGTACTACCATTAATGTGGTAATCTCAAATATTATTGTACTAAATTATATTAGTATAATGATAAAGTTGTACTTTCATCCAGGACTTTCTCTTCGTAATGTTATTTTGTGCAAAAATTATTTGAAAATTTTTCATTTTGACTTTGAATATCTGTTAAAGGTACTATGTCCCATTTGCAGGCCAAAAAAATGAAAAAGTTAAATTCCACGGGCATTTGAAAGATAATACTAATTTAGAACTTCCCTAAAAAAAAAAGAGCTTGAAAATGTCTTGTTGTGGGAAAATAGCGACTGTTAGTTGTCTAATCTACTTTAGTGATTGCAATCATTAAGTAATAGTCTCATTTTCAGACCTTTGTTCCAAATGGTCCGTTTTGTGCTGCGCAAAGATTCAATCAGTGTAATTTTGGCCATTACAAGAAGTGGTTTATTGATGTAGACAAATGCTCATGTACCCTTTACAGCTCATTTTATGTATGTTACTACCAAAGAAAAAAAAGTCAGTCAGTCACTCAATAGTGTCTGACAGTGAAGTCTAGAAGTAAAGGGTTCCTTGCATAATTTGAATACTAGGACATTGCTAACGTTTAAATTTCACAGATAAGACATATGTGACATATTCATAATTCCTGAAAAGTTCTACAGAATTTGATGTTGGCTGCAAATGGGACATAGTACCATTAAGTGGTCATTTCTAAGAAGCCTTTTTGTGTGTTTTATGATCCCGCTACTTTTTTTTACAAATATATAATTGTTTTACAGTGGAAAATAAATGATGATTTGAATTGCTAAATGTATTGATCAATTTGTCACTTATGAACATTATACGTGCCTGGGGGCCAATTAAATCTGAATGCAAGGAACTGTGAGCAAGCTTCAGGGAACAAAAGAATTGAAATCCTATCTGAGGGACTAGGTAATTTCAATTCTTTATCCACAGGCTTTATGGCACTGACTTGGCATCCAACATAGCACCCACCCGCTTCTCAACTGAGCCATATGGTCTTGTTTGATTTTTTTTATCTTAAAGGTTATTTTGAGAAACCTTATCAGTAATTCTGAAAAACCATATCAGTAAACACATCACTTCAATATTGATGCCAAGCTTTCAAACAGCGGGGCAAAACATTTGCACCTGGATCACCAGTTGATGATGACACAAAATTGTGAGGAGGGTAAGTTTATAAACAGTACATTTACCAAAACGCAATTATTATGATATCTTCAATTACAGTGAAATAGAATGCAGACATTAGTTTACTGGTCTGGTAGATATTCATAATTAAACAAAATTAACTATGAAGCCAAAGCATGTGAATATGTAAGACAAAATCTGAAAAAAGATATAAACAAGCACCTACTCAATTCAAATATACGAAAGCTTTGAAAAAGCTTTTTAAATTTCTCTTCTATATTTGATTCAGGGTGATCACTTCGAATCAGTCCGGACTTATTTCCTTCATGAACGAATCTTCAGCATTCTGATTTCGGTTTGTACAATATTCTTAGTCATTAGAGCAACCTGCAAAATCATCTAGAGTTCAGACTTCCATCGAGATTTCTGATACCAATGATCTACGTGCAACAATACATGATTAATCAACATATGCTTTAATAGAAAAGCTCGAAACTCTTACAAGACCTCAACAGTGTGTTCAAATTGGCTTGCTGGTGTTCTGATTCTACATGTTACTGCAGGACATCTGCTGGGAAAAACAACCGAGCAATTGGAGGAATTTTCTGAAGGAACATCAAACTGATAGGCCTATTTCAACGCATAAAAGCAATTGACGCTGATCTCTTGTTACCATCAATGATTACTGCAATATATTTTGAGATTCCAGCCAACATGGTTAAGTCACAGGAACTTATATATTTCTTTGCTATCTTTATTGCACTGATCTCATTATCCAGATGTAATTCTTTTGTCACGGTTACCGAGGATGAAGCCGTGCAACTTGAATTCCCATATCCATGTGACAGTAATATAGTTACTATACAGATCGCAAACAGAAATCCATTTTACAATTCAGCAAAGCCAGAATATCTAAATTTGCCCTTCTATCAATTGAATAGGTTCAATGTGACAGACAAGAACTGTTCAGCTCAAGTTCAAATAAATCCTGTAAATAGAAACGACGAGGCAACATATATTTGCCAAGCGTACAGGGATGGGGCCATTCAAAGTGAGTTAACAAGGATAAGGTTAAATGTCAATTATCCTCCAGGTGATGCATCATGTACATTCAGTACCAATAATGATGCAGTTGGTGATTGGGTGCTATTGCAATGTACAGCTCCTATTGGCAGCTTAGATGGGGGGATTTACTGCTACCAAGATCATAAAAGATTGCCTCCAAGGAGTGAACTTGTTGAAACTGGCAAAACTTTGAAACAAATAATCTGGGTTACAAAAGAACACCCTATATTTTGTTGTTCATCTAGCTTTGATCAACCTAAAGATATGTGTAAATGTAATGATTTTGTATGGGATCCATCTGACACAGAAAAAATCTTCAACCCTTGTCCTGTGACCACAGCAGGACAAGGTGCAATTACCAAAGACCCAGCTGAAAGAAGTAAATATCTTTTCTTGAATGACACTGTTAATCCGTCAGCATCAAAAACATATACAAATAATGTAAAATCAAGTCCATTACTATTGGTCAGTGCGATTGCCATCTTAATTCTAGTAACCACTCTTGTCATTGTTACTTTTTATCTTTGTCATGTTAAGAAAACCAATAGAAATTATTTGACAGAAAAGAAGGGAGGACACCAAGAAACACAAAGTTTCATGACAAAAGTGCAGGAATGTTCACCCGAACACCAGAAAAGTAATTCATTCCATTCACTGAAGAAAAGAAATGCCAGGTCAATGTCATGGGGTCATCATTACTTTAATAATATTGAAATGTTTAATAATATTGAAATTTGTTCAAAAAAGAGGTCATTGACAGCAAACGGCATGGAAACAAAATTCTAAATTTGGAGGTGAATATAAGACATACATGTATATGTGCAATATTTCTGATATAACAGGAGGGTCTTTGGAAACACATGCCTTCCTATTACTTCCAATTTCTATCTTCGATATTACTTATTTGTTTAAAGGTACTATGTCCCATTTGCAGCCAACATCAAATTCTGTAGAACTTTGCAGGAATTATGATTATGTCACGTATGTCCTATCTGTGAAATTTAAACGTTAGCAGTGTCCTATTATTCAAATTATGCAAGGAAACCTGTTTACTTTCTAGACTTCATATTCAGACACTATTGAGTGACTGACTGACTTTTTTTTCTTTGGTAATAACATACAATGAGCTGTAAAGGTACATGAGCATTTGTTTACATCAATAACCCACTTCTTGTAATGGCCAAAATTAAACTGATTGAATCTTTGCGCATCACAAAACGTACGACCATTCGGTACAAGGGTCTGAAAATCAGACTATTTCCAAAATGATTGCAATCACTAATGCTCGTTATTTTCCCACTAAAAGACATTTTCAAGCCCTTTCGTTTTGAGGGAAGTTCTAAATTAGTATTATCTTCCAAATGCCGTTGGAATCTAACCTTTTAATTTTTTTGGCCTGCAAATGGGACATAGTACCTTTGAACGAAAATCCAACCTTAATAGACAACTATTCTAAAAGAAAGCAGAAATATTGGAGAAGTAGGCTGTTTAAAGTTTGAATGAAATCGGACAAAAGAAATAAGAACATTATGAATTTTATAAAGTTATAATCACTATTATACCATTTACATATATATGTATGGATTGGGCACTTAAAGCTGGCTGAATCGGTAATGCCACTGTGGCGAAGTGCCACACAACTTTCCAACTATTTCCAACACATAAAATGACCAAAATGTCAACTTTACAAAATGTACGACTCAGGAGGGCATTTCCTTTTTAGAGGACCTATACTAATATGATATCCGTAAGACATTTTGAGTAGTACCCCCATGGAGAAGGCACTTCGGAGAAAAACAGAAATTAATGATATCGTTGTATACGACAAAAGGGAGAGTTGTCTGTGACTACATCACAATCCACTGACCAAGTTGCCAGTTTGAGATTTGCAGAGATTTAGTGATCTCATATTTCACAAATTTGTAACTCCTTTTTATTGGTCTAATATATTTTAAAATTCAACCATTCTGTTTCTCTTATAGTTCCACTTTCATACAAATGAACAAAGGTTGGACTGCCTTTTAAATGTTGCAGCTGTTGATGTGTGCACTTCTATTATCATGTTGTGCAAATAATTAATCATTAACATCTACAAGCCCTTGCACTGTAACAAAAGCATTGAGTGTTATGTGGTAATATTTCAGCACGTAAGATATATGCTTACAAACAACCTATGTTAATTAATAAGCAAATCAAATAATGCCTGTAGAAAAGTTGGTATTTACCTCTTGGTTCTGTGGTGATAGGAATGGCTGTTAGATCATTGATGATGTAATCAAACATTTTGCCTTCTGCAATGTACTGTTGCATGATGGGTATACAGTCAGCTACTTTTACCTATTAAAAAAGGTGTGTAGAATGAAGTAAACCAGTTACGTTATAATTATGTTATTGATGTATTGAGTTATCTGTTACCAAATCAGGACAATATGCTTGTATAGAACATATGAGTTATGTAACAAAAGTTTTGTGAAATGTTATTACTCAACAGCACAACAGTTGTATAAACACAAGTACATGTACATGTTGGGTTGATTTTGAATGATAAATTCAACAACATCAATAAAAAAAAAGATGATAGATTTCAATTATTGCCTTCATTCATTACAAGGTTGACCGACAGCCATCCAGTCATGTTGGAATGTTTATGTGTTTGGGGAATAACACAATATAACACTCTTATCAAATATCTAAATGAATTGTTCTGAAGAAAATCACCCAATATAAATGAATGAACTAATTTCCTAGAAATTCTGCTTTATATAGTAATCATATGGAAAATGTGAAATTAACCTCATAATTGTCTCCTGTCAGCGAGTCCATAGAGTCATAGCAGATCCCTCGCAGGTGCTTGATAGCAGCGTCTATAACAACCTGATCTATGTGAGGTCAGAGAGGTCAAGGGTCAAGGTTAAACAGACAGCAGTTTACAAAACACAAAACTTACATATACATGTAACTGTATATATATTTAAGAACTATATTATTCTAACCATAATACCAAGTGTTGTTATAACATTTTTGAAGTATTTGAAAAATTGATTTGTCTCAATTTATGCTTGTTGTAGATGTGACATATTACAGCTTAATACATCTAAATGTATTCAACAAAGGCCCTAATTCAATCAGTCCACCTCTCATTCTTGCCTAAATCAAATTTACAAGGAGTATGTCGTAATAATTCAGTTCAATTGTTAAATCTGTATACACACACTTCTAAATTAATTAATGTCAACAAATATGAACTATTTTGCCCTATGTTATATTAACATCACATCTAGGATTAAAGTATATCTGATGATTGTATTACATTATTAGCCAAAGGTTATGTTTAATTTATCATGTTCTTACTTTATATCTTCACTACTAATAGCAATAGCCTATAATTTATTAGTTATCAGCTACATGTATTTGTGTACAACCATTTATTAAGTTCTTTGTCAGAAAGTGTGCTTTAGAAATTCACATTATTAATATTGTAATACAATGTTTATTATCATTGCTTGTTGTGCTATATTACAGTATCGAAACATGAATCATGTACATTCTGTTTTTGCTGATAAATTGCTATGATCAGTTTGCTGTATTAGGCTTAATAAAAAACACTATTATTGTTGGTTATGATTACTCGAGCTTGGATCAGCTTAAACATCATGGAAAATCATACTTCTTGTGGTCAACTGATGTTCATAACTCCATAATGTTCCGGTTCCGGTCTTTTCACAGTATTGCTTAACTTCTTTTTCTTCTGTGTTTGCATTTTTCTGTTCAGAATTATATGTTTACAGTAATTTAAACACCTAATTTGTTTACTTGGGAATTATTTACTCATTTATTTCACATAATTGAGCTGTGAAGCTGTGATTCAGTTCTTTACGTTCTTTCAGAAAGTTTGCTCCATAATCATTCTAGATCGATAAGTTAAGAGTAATACACAAATATTGCATACATGTTTATTTCTTAACATTTGACCAATTTGCAAACAGATATTATGCATTTAACTGCTTATGAATAAATGGTCAATATTTCAAACATTCCATCTGTTGTAGCTGTAATAAGCTTGAATGAGTATGAAAATTGAGAACATCTGGGCAATGTTAGTGTTAATTGGGTCTTAATGACATGTATATGGGTGTGTGTGTTTTGAGTGTTTTGTGATGTGTGTATGTGCGTTTTGTGATGTGTGTGTTGTGTGATGTGTGATGTCTGTTTTAGCAACATTTTGTATAGAAAGACCATGTGTCTACAAACACCAATTTTTTTGATTCCCTTGAAACTATATTTCTTGTTCATACAAGTCATGTGTTAGAGTAAGCCCGTCTATAAAGACCACCTGTCTAAAGAGATCAGTTTACTTGTCTCCCTTGGCCGGTCTTTCTATACAGGTTGGTCTGTGGTTGCATTTTTACAGACACAGTTAACTCTGCATAACTTCAAGCCTCACAAGTTGAATTTTTCTTAAGACCAGTTTTTTTGGGGTCAAATTATTTTTTGCAGTTCCATCAGATTTTACCATGGAGAGTCAACTGTATTTATACATACATTGTAGATATCTAGGGACTGACCTTTTAGATAACAACTTTCTAGGATGGCATGAGTGCCATATGGCAGCTGGGATACAGTACTTTGCATACATGCACTCTTAAAATGTACTATTAAATGAAATTATAATCATAATGGCTATCTGTTACAGTTTAATCCTTTTTAATGACATTTTCACCATTGTGATGAACTTTCGATTCTTTTTAAGGACCTCACGTATACTGCCCCCTCCCCCATGTCCGTCTATGAGGAAAACAGACCCCCCTACCCCTCTACCAGTCTCCCTGGTCCCTTATATTCATGCTACCCCCATCGTTCCAAATAAAAATATGATGTCTATAATTTCCACCAGTGTGATGAATTTGATGTCCATAAAACAGTAACATTTGCAGCTATTTTACAGAAAAGTGGCAAATATTAACAGGGCTAGAGTAAAGAGATCAACAGTGCATGCACTGTTTTTAATGCAGTGACTGAGCTGAGAGGCAGGATGTCATGAGAATACATGCGATTAAGGTGTACCAACCGCCTGAAAAAATAATGTGCGTATTAATAGCTATAATGTATAAAATCAACCTCAAAATACTTGACCTGGAATGTTACAGGTAAATAGTAAGGAGTGAGAAGAAAATAAAGGATAAGATATAACCCTGCTTATTGGGCTCACACGGAACCCAATTAAGTTGGACTTGGGCACTGTAAGCATCCTATTGGATGAGAGTGCGCTCATGTGCATTAACTAGTCTACTATGAGGGCGTCCCTGCGGCGGCCGTAGGTTTTTGACAAATACCAAGGCAGACGCAAGGTAATAACTGGTATAATAAACCTGCTCCACCCGCGGCGCTGACTGCCACGGGGGCCGTACGGATGGCGTGCGGCGAGCATACGGGAGCCATGCGTTTCCCATAGAGTGTGCCACGTACCGCAAGGCCACCGTACTGGCACCGTAGGGCCGCCTTAAGGCTGCCCTATAGGCGGCCCGGGGAATTCCTGCGGCCGCCGCAATTTTGTGGGTGTCCGCAAAAGTCAACTATAATTTATTAGACCCTAGGGCAGCCGCACAGCAAACGCAAGGCCATCGTACGCCCGACGAGTGGTCGCCGTGGAACCGCTCTACGGCATGGCTACGGCGTGTCTAATTGCTATGGCGAACCGAGAAATAAAAAAAGTTATAACTCCGCGCTATAATTCCACGGCACCCCTACCCCACCACAGATCCACTGCGGCCTATTTCATTTTGATCTCCATCACACCAACGCTTCCTACCCCAACTTACTTGCTACCAGCCGATGATGGCGTGATCATTAAATTAGGACGCCCGGCGAAAAAATATGGCTGGTGAGCATAATTATGAGTTTGTTGATAAAGTGTGTTGATCAAGTGTGTAGGGAATACATAAAGGACCGGGCTGATTCTGGACTACTGCGGCCGCCGCAGGTATCTCTCGATTTCGGGGGCCTACGACCGGCGATATCGTAGCCGTAGAGCAAATGTGACCTAGGCATTAGGCATAAGTATCAGCTTTGAAGTTATAAAATTACTATTGCCATATAAAGTGTATTATACAAAAGTTACGAAGATCGAAATTTTGCTGCACTATGAGTGGCTAACAGTGATAATGTATTGTTTGTGCAGTGCACACTTGCTGCAGTCGCTCACGTGTATAGAAAGTTTTACTTTTCAAATAGACACTTTAAGTTTTGTTGAATGAGATGTAATATGGCAGTAGATTATGTGAAGGAATTCTGTCATTAGTAATTATAGTCCATGTATTTGAGTGTGGGACGTTACTAAGTGATTTAGTTACAGGGTGCATAGTGAAGCACATTGTTGAAATTTACTTTAGTTTATTTAGTGGATGATGACTAGTCTCGTTGTCAGACTTTACTTGATCAGAACCAGTTCATTAGTATTGCAAATTATATGTTATTGATATTTACAAATATGTAATACAATAATATCATCAATACAGATTTATTTTGGGTTGGTTTAGAAGAGAATAGATTATTGCAGGTAGTATTGGCTAAATGACCATACTATATATTTGATATGTATATCTTAAAACTTCAGGGTCTGTAGTAAGAGACCTGTGTTCATTGACTCCTAGCAGTTGCCAGTTACTGAGTTGTTGAGCTGGATTACAGCTGAGGATACTCCAGGTATGATTTAGACTTTTATGTGAATATCTTGATAAAAACCATGATTATGTTGGTATTTTTGTTTTTATGTAAGTGAAAGTTTAACTAGCTAATCATTATTTTTATAGGAATGTTGAGGTAGTCTTTAATTCTTTTGTATGGTTGCTCACTAATAGGAGTATGAGTTATTGTTAGTACATAGTCACATCTTTTTTTCTTTCGACTGTTGATTCATTGTTTATCTTTGTAGTAGATGTAAATTGTTGTTCTGCGATTAAATTGTGGAGAATGATGTATTAGTAGTCGCAGTTATAGGAAAATGATATCCGGAATATCGACGATGTCATTTTACTAAATTCACTGTATGATGTTTCTTCATTATCACTTCATCAGTTGTTCAAATTCAGGATACATTGTAATTATTCGGGTATCTTATCAGAAACGACTTCAAAGACTTTGATGATTTTGTGAATAAACACAATACATTTCAGATATTGTTCTTCACTGTAGTTTTATAGTTATATTGAAGAAATTAGTGGTTCTAGGACAATTATCCCCTAGACAATCACCTCCCGGCCAATTACCAGCGGGACAAACACCCCAAGGACAATTACCCCCAAAAAATTATCCCCCGAGGACAACCACCTCCTGAGGACAATTACCCCCGGAAAATTACCAAAGTAACCCCTTGGACAATCACCCCCATCAACCCCGAGGACAATTACCCCCCGTAAAAAAAATCTGCTTTTTATTAAAACCAACTTATTATCAGGGTGGATTTCCCCTTTAATGAAGAGGGGTAATTTTCGAAGGGGGTAATTGTCTTCGGGGTGGTTGTTCTTGAGAGGGGGGGGTTATTGTTCTAAGGGATGGTTTTCCTTGAGAGGGGGGTAATTGTCCTAGGGGTAATTTTCCGGGGTAATTGTCTTCGGAGGGAGGGGGGGGGGTTCCTTGGTTGATAATTTTTCGAGGGGTTATTTTTCGGGGGTTGAATGTCCATGGGGTAAATGTCCTGATACGGAAATTGGTACTTACATTTGTAGGGTAATTGGGTGGTATTCTCTTAAGTTAAGCCGGGACTAAGTCCAGACTAAACAAGAATTTTAGATCACACTTCTATGGAATGCTAGGTTTCATCTTCCTCCTTCAATATTCATGACAAAAATAATCTACCAAAGACTTTATTGAAATCCAGTTCATACTCATATTATCTTTTTCTTCCCATTTCATTGCAAAATTATTTTTTCGACACTTTTCATTGCAGGATTAAAATAATCTGTACAAGGAAAATGAGTTGGCAACAGGCACTCCATAAAAGTGGGAACTAGTTAAGTCGAGTTAAGTTCGCGCTATCGGAATACCACCCATTGTGTTTTGTTTCATACAGATCACCTAATTCCAGAAGAGTGACTGGATAGAACAGCAAGGTGTGAGGCTACATCGAACAGCGATTGTTGTCTGGTTAAACCTTAGTTGGGTGAGTCAGTCAGGATAGCCAAGCTCTATTGATGATTGTTTTAAAGGATTAAACATTTGGATTCATTTATTTGTATTGATGTTAACACATAGTGATAGAAAAGACATGTGTCCATATGATTGTTTTTAACATGTAAATACATGTACCTGTAAATGTGTTTCTATAATAAAAAAGGGTGTAATCTGTTAAAGGAGTCGGATAACAGATGATGATGTATATAATCAATGATCATTTTCTTATGATGCATTGTTTTTCTCTTTGTTTTGTATTTGCAGGGGTTTTCTTTTCTGTTCTCACCTATTTGGCATGTTTAGTCGTCATGGTACATAATAGAAAAAGACTCACCCTACTCCTAGTTTTGTGGCTTCATTGATGTTCTGCGTCCTGACAAAGCACCCCCCCCCCCATAGGCTAGACTGCGACAATAGGTTTAGCATCGATATTGTACACACAAAAGATGACGTGCGTATCAAAAGTCACGTTCTTGAATGTTTAACTACTATTGTTACCAGTTGCAAACAATATGAAGTTCCTCTTGACAGCTTGGCTGGGGGAATTTTTCCGAATAATAGTAATAAACCTTTGAACCGATATAGCTTAATCATCAATCGACAACTATTGTTACAAGTTGCAAACAATGTGAAGTTCCTGTTGGCAGTCGTCATTGTATATACTAAAGTACGAGTCACCCTACTCATATGTATTTCAAGTTGGCGTCCTGACAAAGCGCCCCCATAAGCTAGACATCAACAAAAGATGACGTGCATATCAAAAGTCACGTTCTTGAATGTTTAACTACTATTGTTACCAGTTGCAAACAATATGAAGTTCCTCTTGACAGCTTGGCTGGGGAAATTTTTCTGAATAATAGTAATAAACCTTTGAACCGATATAGCTTAATCATCAATATTCTACAAAAAAAGGATGACGTGCATATAAAAAAGTCAGGTTCTTAAATGTTCGACAACAACAATGTTTTCAGTTTCTAACTGGTCACCAGCTTGTGAGGATTGAGAATTAACAGCAGTACTATGGGGGCGTGCATATCTTTTCCAAATTGCAATTTTACAGCCTACAAGCTGACAGGTGTGTAAAAAAGGTAAGACTTCAGTTTTTGTTTACAATCTGTGACCAGATGCTGATGAATATTGATATCAAGTTTGATTAAATTTGGAGAAAAAATATATATTTTTTATTATACCACATATAAAGATCGTTTTGATTGACCATCAAAGATATTCATCTGATAGGCGAAGTGAAACAGAAATGCTCTTTTGTGTGTAAGGAGCCACAGTTCATCCACTCTGGACTTGGTGGAATTTCCATATAACTAATCTAGCACTCGGCAAAAACAATAAAGAAAGCTAAAAGCCATCTGCTGGGACATATCTAAGCTCTAAGCGTGGCCTACTCAATTTTCTTTTCCTAGGGGTGGAAGGGGCCAGTTTTGCGTTGAGATAAAATAATATTTTGAGAATTTTTCCTCACCGTTTATTCCAAAATATAATAAAAGAAGTAATTTTTCAAAAAAACAAGAAACGAAAACAAATAATCAATATTACATCTTCACACATCCTTTAGTATGAAGGTGATACTTTAATTAATTACCAACGAGAGGGATATTTTAACAATTTTGAAGCTCAGAACAAATGAAGAGCTGATCATTTGTACAAAAAAGATCATAATTTGCTGATTTTACATTTGATAAACCACAACTTTCTAACATTGTAATGTTTATATACTCTATTATCAGTGGAGATAAGATCTCCGCACACATACACTGTGTGTAGAGTACATGTATATCCTTGTAGGGATTTCATTTAAAGTGGACTTATTTCAATTTCTCAGGAACGCAGTGTTGCTGGATGATTCAGCTGGTTCTCATTTTGATACAACAGCAAATCTCAAGTTTCAAACTGATTCAGGATTTGAAAGAACATAAAGGCGCAACTTTGAATTTGTAAATACAGATTTATACAGAACTTCTCCTCTACTATGCAATAAGTTGCAAAAGGGTGTCATTTTTCAAACTTCTTTGAGACTAGTTGCCAACGGATTTAATGGAAATCTCAACCAACATCAGGAATTCTTATCAAATTTTGGTCTTTACAGTGGAATCAATAGCTTGAAAAGAATATATGATTTTCTAATTTAGCGGTGCTAAACATCACACATTTGTTGCGGGGCTGAAATAATCGTCAAGAGGTTAGTCTCCATATATTTGACTTTGAATGCTGAGAAGAGCTACATTAGAAAAGGAAAGTGAATTATAGATGAACAATCAACTCTATATTTGACTGTTATCCTGACGAAGGAAATTGAAGCAAAAAACAAAGTATCAAAAGAGGCAATACTTCCTTTCCCTGACTAACTGTACAAACTTGTATTTTGATGACATATGTTTCTTTTTCGTGTCAAATTATTTGACATCATAATCAAATACCGAAATTTTGCTGCAATCATTACTAAAGGAAGCAGAATCTTGTTTTCATCATTACCTGTACAACCTTCCATTTTCATGAGCTTTCCACCCCCTCGATATTTTTCTTACTTGTAAATCATCTGTTCAGAGCCAGAAGGATATTAACTATATACCGTACCACATATTTAGAGCCCATCTGGCTATAAACAGACAAAATAGGCTACTAGTAAACTGTATTTTATCAGCCAACATGGTTAATTTGCAGGAACTTGTATCTTTATTCAGTATCTTAATTGCACGGATCTCATTATCCAGATGTGGTTCTATTGTCACGGTTACTGAGGATGAAGCCGTGCAACTTGAATTCCCGTATCCATGTGACAGTAATACAGTCACAATACAGAGCGGGAACAGAGCTCCATTTTACAATTCAGCAGAGCCAAAAAATCTAAATTTGCCCTTTTATCAATTGAATAGGTTCAGTGTGACAGATAAGAACTGTTCCGTTCAGGTTGAAATAAATCGTGTAAATAGAAGTGACGAGGCAATATACATTTGCCAATCGTACAGGGATGGTGTCATTCAAAGCAGGTTCACTAGGATAAGGTTAAATGTCAATTATCCTCCTGATGATGCATCATGTACCTTCAGTATCAACTATGATGCAGTTGGTGATTGGATGATATTGCAATGTGCGGCTCCTGTTGGTAGCTTGGCTGGGGGGATTTACTGCTACCAAGATTCTAAACAATTGCCTCCGCAGAGTAAACTTATTCCAACTAGCGAAACTTTGAAACAAACCATTTGGGCTAGAAAAAGCCGTCCTGTATTTTGTTGTTCAGCTATCCTTTATCTACCTAAAGACAAGTGTGAATGTACAGATTTTGTATGGAATCCCATTGGGGATATTTCTCACACAAAAACCATCATAGACCCATGCCCTGCTACCACACCAGACCTTATTGAAACATTATCCCAATACCCTGAGAGAGAAGTTGGAGATAACTCACAGCTTCCCCAGCTCATAAAATCACCAAACCTGACTGATACAAACAAGGTTGAGTCAACTGCTAATAATACTGCACTGACATGGGTAGGTGTAAGTGCAATTGGAATTGTGATAATAATTCTGGTTATGATACTAATGCGTCTCTTCGTAGTTGAGAAAACCCCCAAGCTATTGAAAACAAGTCAGATTGCAAACACATATCAACAGATAACGATGGTACAGAATGAGACGCCTGTTACAAGTTCACAAAAAAAAGAAAATATTCTTCATGTCTTCAGCGGTAATAAACATAGCCCAGTGACAAGGTCCAAGTCATGGTAGCAATTATTCATTATCATGGTGAGCTCCTTTAAAAAGGATGTAATGAAGTCACCCAGCTAGTGTGCCCACAATGGCACAGATGAAATTGCAACTTACAAACTCCCCCCATACATTGATCATATTGAGAAACAAAGTGCAAAATATGCTCATAAAATGTATATTAGTAAATCAATGGGAGATTAGCACTTCAAAAATACAGGAATAGGTCTGTGAGATGTCGCAGGTCATAAGTCCAACCAATCATACAAATGTGATCAACAGCATGAATGGATAGCTATCAAATACAGGCCTATTTAGATATGTCTATATGCTCCTCAATGTTCTTCAATGTTTATTAAACAACTCATCATATATGTTTCTAAATTAAAGTATCAGTCATGCTACTCCTATAAACTTTCTGCGAAGTAGAACCTTCAACATGTAGAGTCGTAGCTAAATGGATGTTGAGGTACACTTACTTAAGAGTACTAAATGAATACTCATAAAAATGTATTTAAGTGAAAAATACAATGTGGATATCAAACTCTGTGTATGAGATTACTTGCATGACACTACATGTAAACTGTGGGTATAACTTTTTTTCTTTTTGGTAGCATATATATTCAAAGCATCAGAGTAGCCCCTTCATTCTAATTGTTACATGTAGTACGTAAATGAATTCATCTCTTCCTTTAGTGTCTAATAAACTGTAAAATAATTACTTGAAGATGTCTGACTCTGTAGTACTGTTTTAATCATTTGATAATTATTCAAGATTATTTCCTGGACGTGATGAAAGATAAGTACTGAGATGATTCTATTATTGAATTGTAAATGTTCATTCATGGCATGAGATATGGAGGTGTTGTGGTATATTTATTTGACTCTTAATCAAATAAGAGGGTTCAGGGCAGGGGCGGATCCAGCCGGCGGCAAGGGAGGGGGCCTAAAAAGGGGCCCACTTCGTGCGAAAATTTAAAAATCGTGCCGGTCGATTTTTCGCTCAGTGGGGGTAGTGAGCAACAACAAAAAAATTTTGGCACCCGAAAAAAAAAGGGTAATTTTTTTCCCACCTCCACCCCCCCTTGGGCGCCAGGGGTAGTGAGCACAATTTTTTTGGGGGGGCACCCGAAAAAATTTTTTCACTACGGGAAGTGTTACTTTTTTTTTCCACCGCCACCCCTTGGGCGCCAGGAGGGGCCCAACTTCTTTTTTTCAAAAATGGGTGTTTTTACCTGTTTTTTTTTCTAGAGGAGGGGGCCCGGGCCCCCCGGCCCACCTGGATCCGCCACTGATTTAGAAACACATGCTTTCTTTCTACTCCCAAGCCCTAATCTTGATAATACTAATTTGCATCCAGCGTTCAGGGGGTGCAGCTGTTGAGGTGTGCACAGCTATTATCATTCCGTGCAAATAATTAATCAATAACTACAAGCCCGCGCACTGTATCAAAATTATTGAGTTTCATGTGGTAACATTTTAGTCCACGACATGTATGCTTACAAATAATCTATGTGATATATAATTAATAATCAAATAGAATAATGCTGGTATACAAGTTGATATTTACCTTTTGATTCTGTGGTGATAGATATGGCTGTGAGATCATTGATGATGTAGTCAAACATCTTGTGTTTTTGGTTAACTTTATATACACACACACTTCTAGATTAATTAATATCAACAAATACATGTACAAGCTCCTTTTGGTGGTTTGTTATATTAACATCCCAGCTAAGATTTAAGTATATATCTGGTGATTGTATTACATTATTAGGCCTACTAAGCCAAATGCTATGAATGTTCAATTTATAATGTTCTTTCTTGTATCTATATTAATCATATCAATAGCCTATAACTCATTGGTTATCAGATACATGTATGTTTGTACAGTACCACCATCTAGGGTAGTTCCTTGAGTGACAATTTTGTCAGAAAATTGTAATTTGTAACATGTTATACTAGCAAAACATGTATGCTGTTTTTGCTGTTACAGCGCTCTGATCAGTTTGCTGTAATAAAAAAAGTGCTTAATAAGAAACACTCATTATTGTTGTTATTATAACTTGAGCTTGGACCAGCTCAAACTAGAAAAAATCATACTTCTTGAAGTCAACTGCTGTTCATAATTGTATAATGTACAGGTGTAGTAAACATATACAACTAAAAATGATAATGCAATATCATTTGCTGTTTTTTTTTTGTTGGTCTTGTATATTTATTCTTTGGTAAAGGTAATGCAAAGTTTTGGGAAATTTGAAATTGGATGGAGAGTAATTCTTTAAATTTTTGATATATTTGGATGCCCCTGTGGATGTATTATAAGCACTAAAAAAATTAGCCCCTAAAACACTTCTGCTTTTGAGCAAATTGAATAATCAAAATTTAACGGTGCTCCCGGTAAATATTTCAAATAGCGCCTAAGGCCATTCCATGGTAGATGCGACCATGAACATTTCAGAATATGCAGTTCTGATATATAATTTCCAAACGGGAATAGCAAATCGGTCGATTGTAGTAAAAAAAAACACATTGTTTTAAAGCTAAAGTAATATCAGTCTTGAGAGGGCGCTATACAACATAAATAGTTTATTATTTAAAATTTCATCACTTTAGACTCGATTTCAACCGCGACAATGATCATTGAACATTGAAAAATCGCATATGCTTCCAATATGTTCATTTGAACCAAGTTCATGACCCACTACCAAAACTTTGTAATACCTTTAAACTTCATACTTTTTTCTGTGTATTAGCGTATTTTCTTTTCATAATTACTGTGGTATATATGTTGAATCATTCCTAGGCATGCCATAACCTTAATTTGTATACTAGGGAGTTATTTACCCAGTCTTTTCACAGTATTGCTGACTTTTTTTCCTTCTTTAAGCTGTGTCTGCTTTATTCCTTCCAGAATTACTTTGGTGTATATGTATAATCATTCCTTACCATGTAATTTTGTATACTAGCTAGTGAGTTATTTACTAAGTCTTTCAATAGTATTGCTGAACTAAATTTTGTTCATCTGTGTTTGCATTATTCCTTCCAGAACTCTTTTGGTGTATAATTTATTTATAATCATTCCTTACCATTCAATTGTCTATACTAGCTAGTGAGTTATTTACCCAGCCTTTAAATATAATTGCTGAACTTAATTTTTGTATATGTATCTGCATTATTCCTTCTAGAATTACTTTAGTGTAAATGTATGATAATGTCTTACCATGCCATGATCCTTATCTGTATACTAGCGCGATATTTACTCATTTATTTCACATAATTGAGCTGTCAGTGCTTCAGCTGTTCATGTTCTTTATCCAAATTTGCTCCATAATCAGTCATTCTAGATCAATATGTTGAGAGTAATACACAAATATTGCATATATGTATATTTCTTTTGATACTTACAAAATATAAACTTAAGTCATTGATTCATGAAATGTGAGGATAATTTCAAACCTGAATAAACTAACAAAATGTATGAATAAAACTGAGCAATATGTATGATTTGATAGTGTATTAGCATGTACTGAAATGAAACTGAAACTGAAACATTTGACTAGTTCGCTAACAGATATCGTGCAAGGTGTGTAACTGCTTATGAATAAAAGATCATTACTTAGAACATTCAATCTGTTGTAATTGTGCTAGCTGTAATAGCTGTAATGAGCTTGAAAGAGTATGAAATTGAGAACATCTGGGCAATGTTAGTGTTAAATTTGGATTTAATGACGTGCATATGGGGGTGTGACATGTGTGCGTGTGTTCTGCACATTCAAACCTGCTATAGTGTCTACAAAGACCACACCCCCTTGAAATTATATTTCTTGTTCATACAAGTCATGTGAATAAAGGAAACCTGTTTATAAAGACCACCTACATAAAAAGACCACTTTGGTGTCTCTCTTGGCCGGTCTTTCTATACAGGTTGGCCTGTGATTGCAATTTTACCAATATAGTTAACTTTGCATAAATCAAATCTGTTGGGATCGCAAAAGAAAAATATTTTGACTTAAGCTAAATTCGACTTGTAATCTTGTGTAAATGACACATGTTTGCATAGTTTGGGTTAAAAAATGATAAGACTTAGGACAAAATTTACTTCTCTTTTTTTTCCTTTTGATTTCCAGTGCCTCATTGATATGGCATCCATTTTGATAGTGAAGTTGTGCTAGTGTGATTGGAAGTTGTCCAAATTTAGAAAGAAAGGCGAGTTAAGGCATTTTCATGATGTCACCATTTTCTGCTTACGGTCCCCCTCCGAGAGAAAGTAGATGAAATAATAAAACTAATGGAATGATTTATAAAAAAATTGGGGGAAGGCACTGGTCTGCAAACCCCTCCTTTTCAGAACCACAAGAAGGCCGGAGCGATTTCCGTGCGGGAAAAATTCAGAAATGAAAATGGGAAATACATTCCCCACGCCTACTCATTCGGAGCAATACACTAAGCTTTCGAAGTTATGAATCTTCTTTCATTTTAAGAGTAATGAACACAATGTTATAAGAAGTTTGAGTGTTCATTATTATTTTCCCTCAGAAAAATGAACCTTTTTAAATACGAGAGCTCAAGGTCCACGCCCGATCTGGGTTGACAAATAGCCAGTATGTTTGTTATCTTTGAGATGACATGCTGAGTTTGCAAGTTAAATTGCAAATCCAACCATTGGTGGTGCGAACAATTAGTTGTTATTTAAACTCTTTACAAGGGCAATAGAAGTACTCGGATTTGGTTTGGAACATTTAATTTGGCAATATTTGCACCCCTGTTGTGCGCCTTGGATCGATGTTCTTTGAATCTTATAATCCCATCGATGTGTCGGCTTCCTTCCAGATCTCGTAGATTACCCACCTGCAGGAGAGAGGTCTTAATGTCAATGGAAAAAACACATGATGTACTTGTGACTAAAAAAAAGAACATAAAACCAAGGTGGAAGGTGCATGGGGTGGGTGGAGTGGGGTGGTGGAAAGGGCTTAAGTACATCCCACAGTCCCCTCTTTTTGAACCTTTGGTGGGCCGCAGGAAATTCCACTGAAAAGTCATTTCCAATGAAAATATTTTGATAGAGGGAAATTGAGAGGACTGATGGGATTCCAAAATCATACTCATGGGAAACAGTAAATAACAGAGAGTATACTGGGTAGTAATATATGGTTGAATTACAAGCTCAAACACTTGCATTGTGGGCTTTCAAAAAGATGTGTTGTACCAAAGGATGATGAACAAAAGAATTAACAATCCCCCATGACCAAACAACCAACTTTATGACTTTTTTAACCAAGCAAAGTGATACAAATGAAAGCTAATACATTATTGGTATAGCTAAATTGGTGGCTAAATTTACCCCCCCCCCCCAACAACAACACGTGTATGGAGTTGAATGGAATGTAGTGAAACTGAAGGGGTGGGGGGGGGGGTCACATCATCCCCATCCTCTATCAACTCGACGTTTAAATACAAACTTGAGTTGAATGCCAAAGGATACATTTCCAGATAAAATGGCACACAGATATTTTCCTTGCTGAAGTCCACTTTGTATTTCAGTTTGCCCAGTTGCTCCTCATACATGGCCAAAGTTGAAGTTGTTACAACCATTGCCCTGAAAGTAGAATGAGAGGTACACGGATACGAAATGTTCATATTTCATATTTTTATCATATTTTATAAGAATTTATCTTCTCAAACTTAGGTGTGGAAAGATAGGTACACGGATAAAATTGTGCAACCCCCGTTCACGTTGTCATGTTGTGTAACTCATAAAAACTTAATCTTCTCAGAAACTTAATTGTACTATGGCAAGCCTGTAAGATTTGCGCTTGTAGGTGCGATTTGATATCAAAATGAAATACTGTACTTTCCTAAAACGCATATCAAATGATGTCTGATATTGCAAAGTATAAATGTGCTAAGTATCCATCAAAATATGAATTGGATTAATGCTATTACAAAACAGGGGGCCCATGTCCTTTTCTCAGTCATTCAAATCATTTTAGAATGAATATCTATTGCTTTAAAGGTACTATGTCCCATTTGCAGGCCAACAAATGAAAAGGTTAAATTCCAACGGCATTTAAAAGACAATACTAATTTAGAAGCTCCCTAAAAACAAGGGGGGGGGGCTTGAAAATGTCTTTAAGTGGGAAAATAACGACTATTAGTTGTCGAATCGACTTAGGAGCTATAGAGCCAGTAAGTAATAGTCTGATTTTTCAGACCATTGTACCGAATGGTCGTACGTTTTATGCTGCGCAAAGATTCAATCAGTTTAATTTTGGCCATTACAAGAAGTGGGTTATTGATGTAGACAAATGCTCATGTACCCTTTACAGCTCATTTTATGTATGTTATTACCAAAGATGAAAAAGCCAGTCAGTCACTCAATAGTGTCTGACAGTGAAGTCTAGCAAGTAAACGGGTTTCCTTGCATAATTTGAATATTAGGACACTGCTAACGTTTAAATCTCACAGATAGGACATACATGACATATTCATAATTCCTGCAATGTTCTACAGAATTTGATGTTGGCTGCAAAAGGGACATAGTATCTTTAAGAAGATTTGGTGTTTGTTTAATTTTTGTTTTATCACAGGGATACTAGTTCGTTTCACTAACTGAAACTGAAAGAGGAAACTATGACAACTTTGTACAATATGAAGCTTGAAAAAGCCAGAAATTGAGAGGTGTCAGAGCCTGAAAGAAGTCTATGACTTGACAAGTGGCAATTGGAGGAGATATGAGTTGGTCTAGTGGTAATGTCCGTGGTACGGTCAGCTCTCTGTCTTCGCCTACAAAATGTATCTGGACTAACCGAGTTTCGAAATTGCGTCACGTCTTTCGGATGGTTAAAGGTCATAATTATTTCTGATAGATACATGTATGTGTCTGTAAAAACCCAATTTAGAACACACACACACACACACACACAAGGAATCCCTTTATATCACAATTTAGCACTTATGATGTGCATGACGAAATGAGGGTGCAGTGTAGACACAAGGCATTTAACTATAAAATGATGGGAGCACTGATATCATCTATGTAGAAGTCACAGTTTCATTTTCGGATTCTGTATCCCATACAAATTAGTCTTATTAAACTCGGCTGTAAACTGATAAGAACACCGATACTGATATGCTATTTTTGTGAACATATTAGCATTCTGTTATCTCATAAAAATTAGTCTTCCAGAAGTTATTTGTAAAAAGATAAGAACACCGATACTGATATGCTATTTCTTGTAAAAATATAGTTATCCGGAACTTATCTGTGAAATGATAATAAAACTGATATGGTGATGTTTCCATTTTCGCATTACGTATCTCACCAAATTAAATCTTAAACTTAGCTGAAAAAAAGCTGAATTGATAAAGTCATGTTCTAATTTTGAGATTCTGTATCTCCTCAATCTCAGTGTTCAGTGACATGGCTGTAGTTTGAATCCTGATATTGAGAACAATGTTATTGGAAAATACAGAGACTTCATTACTACACTGCATATCATGATTCTAAAAACACAGAGACGAGGGTGACATCACATGGCACTCCATTCCACTCCATTTTATCCAATAGAAGAAGGGAAATATTTCACTGTTGGCTTGAGAAGTTGCATTGAAAGATCTAGGATTAGGTGGAGAAAGTCCCGCTGGCTGCCTGTACAATTTACGAAAAACCTAAAATGTATGTATTGCATGTTGGACATTCTTGTAATTTACCAAAGAAATATCACGTACGGTGTGCGCTTGAAATATGGACTGTTTGCATGATCGTATTCATAAATATGGCAAAATTGGAAGGAAGTTTTCTCCCCCTTCTATTTTAAAACTTATGCCACAGAGTTTATTTTACAGAAATCACTCCAATGTGCAATCTACGTGATGTCCTTCATTTGAAGACCAGGAGAGAGAGAGAGAGAGAGATTACTTGACCTTCTCAGCATTCTACGAGTCTTTCTTGATGACTGGGGTTGTAGCGATAGTGACTTCATCGAACCTGGAACGTGTTGTTGTCATGTTTTTCCTGGAACTTCACATATTTTGCATTTTCCAGCGTGCTATCAGGAGAAAATCCTTGATTTCTATATTCCTTGATAGCATGTTAGCCGTGTTGCTGCAAATTTCATATGGGTACACAACAACTTGGAAAAAAGCTGCTAGGCAATAATTAAATTTTACTTTTATTCTATATATCTTTTAATCGAACGACACACCTGTGTACTTGGACACAATTATTAAATGTCACATAATGCATTTCCGCCGATATGATACTCACTAAGTTTGTAACGTTACAAGATATCTTGGAAACAAGCTACTTTGAACGAAAAGTTTACTTTTATTCCATAACCTAATAAAATGTCTACTCAGTATACACATTCCACAGGTTTCTGCAGGTAAGCCTTTGCCACATGCCATAACAATTTGAATGAAAGGTGCCAATACTGTTTGCTCAGTAGTTATTATCTCAACTGTTGACTGCCAGTAAACACAAACCAGGTGTTTTTCCCCTCCTACTACGTACATCACTACATAACAACTCCATGAATTTGTAATATTTTTTATTAACATACAATCCAATACAAACGTCTTTCGTTTTTGCCTTTTGTTTTAACACAAGGGATATGTAATTTTTTTTTCTTGTCTCTATATCACACACTTTTAGCGAGATTCAAAGCTAACCAATGGTGCACCCTTGGTCAGATTCGAATCAGAATAATCAAATTCTCACTGATTAGAAAGATGTTGTTGATTCTTTGTTTCCCCTTCGTTCACATACATGTAAAACAGTAAAAGATTATATGTTAATTGCTGTAATTCTGAATCTCACCGATAGCCGTTTGTGTGATATAGTCTAAATGATTATTTTCTTGATTTTGTGTTTGTTACTTAGATGTACACGTACACGTATAATTACATTTGATTGAGATGAGCTTATTACAATTCCTGGACAGGGGAAAGTAAATGTTGATTGACAGGATGTGGTCTACGCTTGAATTATATTTTGAATTTATTCTTACTTTTAACATTCTGCATCACTCTTGTTAGAGTGTGTGTGCGGGGTGAGATGAGCCTAGTAGTATTAATTGAACTTGAAGTTTAACATAGACAAAGAATGCATAACTTTGTGACATTTTTGCATATTTCTTTGATCTAGAATGCTTGGAATTACACATTATCCATGAACAGAAAGAGCAAAAATCACAGAAAATTTCGAGTATATTTCCACGAAAAAGAGCGATTTAATTGTCACTGGTCATTGAAGTCTCCAAATTGGCAATGGGGTGTAGATTTTAATAATTATTTTCATGGGTTAATCATTAATATTGCACGGAAACAAAAGATGTTTGCTTATCAAAAGCCACGTTCTTGTGCGTTTGACAACATCTGTTACCAGTTTCATACTGGTCACCAGCTAGTGAGGATGGAGAATTGACAGCAGCACTATTTGGGCTTGAAGATCTTTCCCAAATTCGCAATTTCACAGCCTATAGGTGTGTAAATAAGGTAAGAATTTTACATTTTGTCTACAATCTGTGACCAGATGCTGATGAATATTGATAACAAGTGGGAAACAACAATCTCGCAAATATAGCGATTTTATGCTCTCATATATAAGAGCAGAAATTTGTTGCGACAAACTCCTACTAGAAACTATATAGTAGCGAAATCTGAAATAGCGAGTTAGATCGCTATAGTTGGCTCTATTTTACTACAGTACTAATAGTGGCAAAATTAAAATAGCGAGTTAGATCGCTACGGCTGCTGCGCTCTCCTATATAAGAGCGAAATTCAAATAGCGAGTTAGATCGCTAGAGCTGCGTCATTCTCCTTCTAATAGTGGAAAATTCAAATAGCGAGTTAGATCGCTACGGCTACTGCGCTCTCCAATATAAGAGCGAAATCCAAATAGCGAGTTAGATCGCTAAAGTTGGCGCTCTCCTACTAGTAGTAGTAGAATTCAAATAGCGAGTTAAATCGCTACGGCTACTGCGCTCTCCTACATAAGAGCGAAATCCAAATAGCGAGTTAGATCGCTACAGTTGGCGCTCTCCTATACTAGTACATACTCTTACTAATATCTATATAGTAGCGATTTCTGTAATAGCGAGTTAGATCGCTATACTTGGCGCTTTCCTACTAGTAGTGGTAGAATTCAAATAGCGAGTTAGATCGCTACGGCTACTGCGCTCTCCAATATAAGAGCGAAATCCAAATAGCAAGTTAGATTGCTAAAGTTGGCGCTCTCCTACTAGAAGTGGTAGAATTCAAATAGCGAGTTAGATCGCTACGGCTACTGCGCTCTCCAATATAAGAGCGAAATCCAAATAGCGAGTTAGATAGCTAAAGTTGGTGCTCTCCTACTAGTAGTGGTAGAATTCAAATAGCGAGTTAGATCGCTACGGCTGCTGCGCTCTTCTATATAAAAGCGAAATTCAAATAGCGAGTTAGATCGCTACAATTGGCGCTCTCCTATTAGTAGTGGCAAACAGCCATAGCGATCTAACTCGCTATTTGGATTTCGCTCTTATATAGGAAAGCGCAGTAGCCGTAGCGATCTAACTCGCTATTTGAATTCTACCACTACTAGTAGGAGAGCGCCAACTTTAGCGATCTAACTTGCTATTTGGATTTCGCTCTCGCAGTAGCCGTAGCGATCTAACTCGCTATTTGAATTCTACCACTACTAGTAGGAAAGCGCCAAGTATAGCGATCTAACTCGCTACTACAGAAATTGCTACTATATAGATATTAGTAAGAGTATGCACTAGTAGGAGAGCGCCAACTGTAGCGATCTAACTCGCTATTTGAATTTCGCTCTGATATAGGAAAGCGCAGCAGCCGTAGCGATCTAACTCGCTATTGTAAATGTCGCTACTATATAGTTTCTAGTAGGAGTTTGTCGCCACAAATTTCTGCTCTTATATATGAGAGCACAAAATCGCTACGTTTGCGAGAGAGTAAAGTCCCATAACAAGTTTGATTGAATTTGGGAAAAAAATAAACTTAGTGATTACACCACATATAAGATTGTTTTGATTAACCATCAAAGATATTAATCTGATAGGTGAAGTGAAACATATAGCATACATATATTATATAGCATATAAAAAATCTAGCACTCAGCAAAATGAATAAAGAAATCTTAAAGGCTATCTGCTGGGACTCCTCTAAGTTCTAAGCATGGCCTACTATTTTTTGGGGGGTTCAGTTTGGGCAGGGATAAAATATTTAAAAAATGAATTTTTCCTCACTGGTTATTATACAAATATAATAAAAGAAGTAATTTTTCCATAAAAAATCAATAGTACATCTTTACACATCCTTCAGTATGAAGGAGATATCTTAATTAATAATCAACGAGAGGGATATTTTGTTATATTATCAGTGGAGTTGAGATCTCCGCACTCGTACAGTGAGTACATGTATATATATGTATCGATTTCATTTAAAGTAGACTTATTTCAATTTCTCAGGAACACAGTGTTGCTGGATGATTCAGCTGGTTCTCATTTTGATGGTCATCGATACAACAGCAAATATCAAGTTAAAAACTGATTCACGATTTGAAAGATTCTAGCTAAAGGTGCAATTTTGAAGTTGTGAATTCAGATTAAAAACAGAACTACTCCTCTACTGAGCAATAAGTTGCAAAAGGGTTCCCCTTTTTAACCTTCTTTGAGACTTGGTGCCAACGGATTTAATGGAAATCTCAACCAACTAGGAATATTTATTAAATTTCGAACTTCACAGCAGAATCAGTAGATTGAAATGCGTATGAAATTCTATTTTAGCGGTGCTAGACATTTAACAATTGTTGCAAGGCTTGGATTTTCAAGAAGCTAGTCTCCTTCCTTATCTTTGAAGACTGAGAGGAGCAACGGTCACACTGGAAAAGCAAAGAGCTTTGTTGTATTTCATGTAGCTTGATGGTGTAATTACTGCTTTAAACAGAACTCCTCTTCTACTGAACAACAAGTTGCAAAAAGGTGTGTTTTTTTAACCTTCTTAGAGACTTGGTGCCAACGGATTTAATGGCAATCTAAACCAACATCAGGAATTCTTATTGAGTTTTGAACATTACAGCAGAATCAATAGATTGAAAAGTATATCATTTTCTAATTTAGCAGTACCAAACATCCAACATTTGTTGCAAGGCTGAAATAATTGTCAAGAGTTTAGTCTCCTTATTTGACTCTGAATGCTGAGAAGAGCAACATTGGAAAAGGAAAGTGAATTGTAGACGAACAATCACGTTGTATTTGACTGTTATCCTGACGAAGGAAATTGAAAAGAGGCAGTACTTCCTTTCTCTGACTAATTGTACAAACTTGTATTTTGATGACTTGTGTTTCTTTTTTGTGTCAAATGTTCTGACATCATAATCAAATACCGGTATTCACTATAACCCGAAGTTTTCTGAAATCAGTACTAAAGGAAGCAGAATCTTGCATCCATCATTACCTGGTACATTCTTCTGTATCCATGAGCTTTTTTCCCCCTTCAATATTAATTTTTGTCTACTTGTAAATCATCTGTTCAGAGCCAGAAGGATATTAACTCTGTACCTTATCACACAGTTAGAGCCCATCTGGTTATAAACAGACAAAATTAGCTACTCGTACATTGTATTGTAATTTGTATCAGCCAAGATGGCTAAGTTGCGGGAGCTTATATCTTTATTTGTTATCTTTATTGCACTGATCTCAATATCCAGATGTGGTTCATTTGTCACGGTTACTGAGGACGATGATGTGAACCTTAAATTCCCATATCCATGTGACAGTAATAAAGTCACCATACAGAGCGCAAACAGAGCTCCATTTTACAATTCAGCAGAGCCAGAATCTCTAAATTTACCCTTCTATCAATTGAATAGGTTTAGTGTGACAGACAAAAATTGTTCAGTTCAGGTTCAAATAATTCCTGTAAAGAGAAGTGACGAAGCAACATATATTTGCCAAGCGTACAGGGATGGTGCAGTTCAGAGTGAGTTAACGAGGATAAGATTAAATGTCAATTATCCTCCTGGTGATGTAGTTTGTACATTCGTTATCAACGATGATGCAGTTGGTGATTGGGTGCCACTGCAATGTACGGCTCCTGTTGGCAGCTTGGCTGGGGGGATTTACTGCTACCAAGATTCTGAACAATTGCCTCCGCAGAGTAAACTTGTTCAATTTGGTGACACTTTGACACAAACCATTTGGGCTAGAAAAGAACATCCTATATTCTGTTGTTCATCTATCCTTAATCGACCTAAAGACTTGTGTGAATGTAATGACTTTGTATGGGATCCATCTTATACAGAGAACATCTTAAACCCTTGTCCTGTGACCACAGCCCGACAAGGTGCAAATACCAAAGTCCCAGCTGAAAAAAGTGAAGGTTATTTCTTCTCTGACACTGTTAATCCGTATACCTCAATACCAAATACAAATAATGTAAAATCAAATCCATTTCTATGGGTTAGCGTGATTGCCATTCCAATTCTCGTAACCACTCTTGTCATTGTTACTTTATATCTTCGTCATGTTAAGAAAACCAATACAAATTCTATGACGGAAAAGGAGGAAGAGCATACTGAAAAAAACATATTGATGACACAAAAGCAGGACAATGCATCCCCCGACATCGCAGAAAGTTCCTGTTTCACCGATTCTTCCAAACACAAACAGAGCAACAAATAGGTCCGATTCATGGGGTATGTCAAAGTAATTCATTGGTTAAACTCTTTATACAAACACTTCTATATAAATTAATGTCAACAATGACAAGCTTGTTTGTCCTATTTTATATTAACATCACATCTTAGATGATTGTATTACATTATTAGGTCTACTACGCCAAATGCCTATGAATGTCATTTAAATATCATGTTCTGTCTTTGTATCTTTATTACTAATATCAATAGCCTATAATTCATTGGTTAACAGGTACATCTATGTTTGTACCACCATCTATGGTAGATCCTTAAGTGAGAATTTTGTCAGAAAGAGAAATTTGATTATCAATATTGTAACATAATGCTTAATATAGTTGCTTATTGTGCTATGTTATAGTAGCTAAACATGTCTTCTTTCTTTGTTGTTACAGCGCTCTGATCAGTTTGCTGTACCAAAAAGTGCTTAATAACAATTACTCATTAAAGGTAATGCAAAGTTTTGGGAAATTTTGAAATTGGATGGGTAGTAATTCTTTAAATGTTTGATATATTTGGATGCCCCTGTGGATGTATTATAAGCACTACAATATTTAGCCCCTAAAACACTTCTGCTTTCGAGCAAATTGAACAATCAAAATTTACCGGTGCTCCCGGTAAATTTCAAATATTTCAAATAGCGCCTTAGGCCATTCCATGGTAGCTGCGACCATGAAAATCTCAGAATATGCAGTTCCGATATATAATTTCCAAACGGGAATAGCAAATCGGTCGATTGTAGTCAAGAAACATTGCTTTAAAGCTAAAGTATTATCAGTCTTGAGAGGGCGCTATACAACATAAAGAGTTTATTATTTACAATTTCATCACTTTAAACTCGATTTCAACCGCGACACGATCATTGAATATTGTAAAATCGCATATGCTTCCAATTATGTTCATTTGAACCAAATTCATGACCCCATACCAAAACTTTGTAATACCTTTAATGTTGTTATTTTTACTTGAGCTTGGATCAGCTTAAACAACATGGTAAATCATATTTTTTGAAGTCAACTAATTTTCATAGTTTCATAATGTACAGGTTTACTAGTAAACATATAAGATTAAAAATGATCATGTAATATATCATTTGTTTTATTTTGGGGGGTCTTGTATATACATGTATATTCTTTTTCTGTGTATTTGCACAATATACATTGGTGTATATGTATAATCTTTCCTTACACTGCCATTTTGTAAACTGGTGATTTTTTTACCAAGTCTTTTTTTATAGTATTGCTAAACTTTATTTTGTTTATCTGTGTTTGGATTTTTCCTTTTAGAATTGCTTTTGTGTATATGTATAATAATTCCTTACCATGTCATTTTGTATACTAGCTTGTGAGTTATTTACCCAGCCCTTTCCTAATACGTATTGCTGAATTTTGTACTTCTTTCGTGTTTGCATTTTACCTTTCAGAATTACTGTGGTGTATATGTATGCATAATCATACCTAAGTGCTTTCTTAATGTTAATATTAATACACACAAATATTGAAAACATATATATTTATTTTGATACTTATAAAATATAAACTTAATAATAGGTCATTGGTACATGAAATGTAAGAATAATTTCAAACATGAATAACAAAAGGTATGAATAAAACTGGAAAATATGTATAACTTGATAGTATATTATGCAATGCATGTACTGAAATGAAACTTAACATTTGACAATAACGCCAACAGATATCATGCAAGGTGTGTAACTTCTTATGAATAAATTATCATTACTTAGAACATTCAATCTGTTGTAATTGTGCTAGCAGTAATAGCTTTAATGAGCTTGGAAGAGTATGACATTGAGAACATCTGGGCAATGTTAGTGTTAAAGGTAGTGTATCCCTTTTGCAGCCAACATCAAATTTTGTAGAACTTTGCAGAAATTAAGAATATGTCATGTATGTCCTATCTGTGAAATTTAAACGTTAGCAGTGTCCTAGTATTCAAATTATGCAAGGAAACCCGTTAACCTTCTAGACTTCATTGTCAGACACTATTGAGTTACTGACTGACTTCTTTTTGTCTTGGTAATAACAGACATAAAATGAGCTGTAAAGGGTACACGCGCATTTGTCTAAATCAATAACCCACTTCCTGTAATGGCCCAAATTAAGCTAATTGAATCTGTGCGCAGTACAAAACGTACGACCACACGGTACAAGGGTCTGAAAATCAGACTATTTAATTAAACGAGCGCGCTCGCTAAATTCTATTCTGATTTGAGGGAAGTTATAAATTAGTATTATATTTCAAATGCCACTGGAATTTAACCTTTTATTTTTTTGGGCCTACTAATGGGACATACTACCTTTAACTGGGTTTTATTTAGGGGGGGGACCAATAAAAAAGGGCACTTTCTGGAAAAAATGGGGCACCTTCAGAGGGAAACCTCAAAGCGAACATATACCATTTTTAGTCATTGGTATAAATACCACTGCATTTTCATGATTGTGATTACCTTATCAAGGATGATATCAGTATTTGTTTCTCTCTTTACATGGTCCAATATTATACTGCTTGAGCATCATAGTTTGCAGTTGGGTATGATGGTCTTAATATCAATTTGCGAACGAGGGAAGCGAGCGAACACAAAATTAAAGATTAGTGAGGTCACAGTGCTAAAAAATACATCTTATAAAGAAAATTAAAAAAAACAAATCCTGATGAGTTTAAAACACAATCTCTACCTGAAAATCTGAAATAACCTTTTATAAGTAAAATCATCATATGGACTAAGCAAGCGACCGTAGCAAACGAGCTTTGGAGGAAATTAAAGAAAAGGGGCTCCAAATTAAATTAACGGTGCATTTTATGGAGAAAAGAAAAGGGGGCCTTAAGAGAAGGTAAAAGGACAGTTATTAGAAAAGTAAAGGTGCACGTGTCAAAGTAAAAAGGGCAATTATCAGAGGTGAAAATTTGGCACTTCTCTTCCGAGATGAAAAAGGGCACTTTGTATGAAAATGGAAAAGGGGCATCTTTCGAAGGAAAAGGGGCACCTATCATATTTTAATAGGTCATTTATCAGAGGTGGAAAAGGGGGTGTTAATGAAAAGAGGAAGGAGCTCATATAAAAATTAATAAAAAGGGGCACTCATCCGAAGGAAATAGGATACCTATTAGAAAGGAAAAGTAGCACGTATCAAAATAACAGGGGCACTTATCAGAGATGAAAAGGGACATTTAAGAGACAAAGATGGGTTTCTTATTAAAAAGGAAAAGGGCCACTTATCAGAATTAAAAAGGTCACTTATTAAACAGGAAAAGTGGCACGTATCAAAGATAAAAAGTGCAGTTATTAGAGGTGAAAAGGGGCATTTATTCAAAAGGGAATCGACCCTTATTAAAAAGGGAAAAGGCCACTTATCAGAAAGAAAAGGGGGCACTTATTAGAAAGGAAAAGGGGCACGTGTCAAAGAATAAAGGGCAATTTATCAGAGGTGAAACAGGGCATTTCTCGCACCTGAAATGAGGCACTCACCAGAGATGAAAAGTGCCACTTATGAAAATGGAAAAGGGGCACCTATTAGATTTTGATAGGGGCATTTGTCGGGGGTTAAATAATTGGCATTTATGAAATGGGAAAGGGGCACTTGACAAAATAAAATGGACACTCATAAAAGATTAAAAGGAGCACTTATCAGAAGGGGAATTATCAGAAGGGGAAGGGGCAATTATTACGAAGGAAAAGGAGCACTTGTCAAAGTATAACGTGCACCTCTCAGATTTGAATAGGGTAAATTATCAGAGGTGAAGGGGGAACTTATCAAATGTGGTAAGGGGCACTTCTCGTACCTGAAAAGGAGCACATCCAGAGATGAATAAGGGCACTTATGCGAATGGAAAAGGGACATCTATTGCAAAGGAAAAGGGGCACTTGTCGAAGGAAATGGGACACATATTAGATTTTAATAGGGGCATTTATCAGAGGTGAAAAGGGGCACTTCATTTAGTTTAATTTAATTTCATTTATTGGTTCAACCATTTTTTTTAAAACAGATATTCAAAATTACAAACGATGCTCGAAAGATATATACAAAACATATTGGACATACAGAGTAAAGAATGGTTAGGGAACCCGAAAGAAGCTTGAGCTTGTAAGTGAGGTTCCCTTAATAATCAAACAAGTAGAACTGTATAACTTGATAGAAAGGAAAAGAGGCACGTGTCAAAATAAAAGGGCACTAATTAAAAAGGGAAGAGGCACTTCTTACATAGGAAAAAGGGCACTTCTTACGTAGAAAAGGGCACTTTTCCTTTTGTTAACATTTTAAGGTTTCAAGAGACCTACATTGTTGGTCTCGTAAACTGTCTATATAATTCCAGCTGTATCAGAAGCAGGATTTTTTTTTACAGTTATCTTTATTGTGATTATGTTGAAATATTTGTCTTTAAAATGACAACATTTTACCAAGTAGTCAGATGAAGGGAGGTGTCAAAAAATAGTTAATATCGTGTGTTGTGGGAGGGGGAGGAGGCGCTTTTCCATGCCCACATTTTCTGAAACATCACATAATATAGAAGTACATATATATATATATATATATATATATCAATTGCACTCACAACTCCTAATCCTTTGAACTTTATGAATTACTAAATGTTCAATCACTGTCATCTGGGAGAATATCCACTCAAAGCACGTTTTCGGCTCATTTTTTAAATATATTTTACTCACTGCATAACCCAATAAAATGATTTGATTTAAACACACCAAACACGTCGTTAATACATTAATACACATATGGGCAAAAACGTTGTTTTTGTGGATGTCAAATCAATAACTTTGGGTTGCAACAGCTTTTCACAGAAAAAATGGAAAATTAACGCTCTTTGATAAATTTCAACTTTATGAGAAAAAAAAAATCACAGACAAAAATTATGTTTTTTCACTTGAAATTGCGATGTTAATTAATCTGCTACTATCGGTAGCATGTCCATAAAACAGCAACATTTTCAGTTAATTTACCAACAGGTGGGCAATATGAACAGAGCTATAGGTTAAAGAAACCACACCTCAAGAAATAACTTTACTTATTCTGAGATTTATTATATTTTTGCCCATTAATCTGTAAGATTCGCCACCGAAGTGTATGAAAGAGGCATAAAGCAAGAATAATGTACAATTTCTCCGCACGACATGGGCATCTCCATTTTCTTGATAACAATGATGACGTGCTATGTGAAGTTGTTTATCAAGTAAATGTATTGAAATTATGGATGCTTCCTTCCCAGGTTGTGTGGTGATGAAGCAGTTCATTCACCTGCTATTATTCTTTGTACTAAAATTGCCAGAACGCAAATTGCATAAATAAGCTGGTGCTCTTCTTGGGTGAAGGTTTCTCATAAATGAAATAAATTTGTCAACTGCTTTATTTAGTATTTTTAAGTGAATTGGTTACAATTGTTCCCCTGTTATATTTTTTTTCACAAAGTATAATTTCTAACATCTCAGCTATGATTTGTCCCCATTGAAACGTAAAGGTTGTTGTTATTGATTTAAATAGGTATTTCCAACGAAAGCTTGGTGCATGATACATGTACACCTTCAACTGGTACGTCAAATTTTCAAGAAAATGGCTGCGCCCATGTCATGCTAAAATGCATCACACCATGCCAAGAATATCTTCATTTATATATCTCTTGTCGGAAGTGAGGTCTGCGCGAGTGTGTACGCGTGTGTTAACTGTATATTCAACAAGATTTTTAAAAGTTCACCGGGAGTGTCATTAAACTGCAATATCTCTTTGTAGAAATAACACTTGAAGCTCATAATGTGAATACCGTATAGCCACAGGGAACTCCTATACATCGAGAGCAAAACATGGTTTGATGATTGGTACACTTTCAGGGGTGTCAATTTGTATCCGTGGTTGGGGGGATGATAGGTGCCAAAATATTTTCGGCAATGGATCAAAGCAACCAAGAGGTAGAAGCGTGTGGCAGGTTGCACCCCCTCCCTTCCAAGTTATTAACTTTTTCAAGTCACCCTCAATAAAGATAACATTTCAGAGAATATAAGAGTGGTAATAAAATTAATAACATGCTAAATGTTAGTCCTGACTCTTGCCTGCAGTGTAGGCCTACCAGACTGATATCATCTATTTTTAAACGAAATTTAGACATTACCAAAAAAAAATCCAATGGTGAGGGATATCAACTTGTGAAAGTATTATGTTACCAGTGGGCAAATGCATTAATAAGCAACCAGGAAAGGTTCATGTAGACAGAAAATTCTTTATTTCCTGGTGATAGAAACATACATTTTATGAATATTGATGTCTCCAAACAACATTCATCGTGAAAACCCATTCCAATATTCTGTGTAAGGAGATCTCAAAAAACATAGTTCTCATTAGTAAATGAAAAACATATTGCTTTTGGTTCTTCATTTGACTCTCTTCCTTCTTTAATTAAACCAACTGAATCCTCTCTGCGGGAAACTCAATTCAATGAAACAGAATATCACTGATGCAAAATTTGGTTCTCAAAATGACAGAAAATTTCCACTCCTGATCTCATACAAACTGTCTGTTTCTTAAAAACATAATATAAAACTTACGTTCCAACTACCAAACAACAAACTTCCATTATCTCCTTCTTCACCCAGATATACTTATCATACCAGATACGCTCTAAAATATAAGCATAATATTCCCTAAGGCCCTGACCAGAGCACTATTTTTTTCAAAAACTATAACCAGTCTTAGAAGGTGCATTATTATTGGAAGGGTGTTATAAACAAAAGTCCCAAATTTCATTCAATCTTTTTTTGTTTTTTTCTTTTCACTTTCCTTTTAAGCCCTGTCAATAATGTGACATTGATTATTTACTCGTTTTTAATTAGTTTTGAAGAACTCCTAGGTGAAAGAAATCATAACTATTCTTGAATATTATTACTTGTTTTAGAACATGTTGGGCCTGTCTCACATTGCCTTCCATCATTCCATGGCAATTTTCCATGTTTCTTTCAGCTTATTTCTCACTTCTTTTCCATCCACTCAACTAATTCCTGATCATGCATTAACCTCATACCTACCATCACCCATGCCTAAGCTTTTTAGGGAGGGGATCCCGTAAAGTAATTTTGACATTGTAAGAAATAAACATGAGCAATATTTCATTGTAGGTTACTTTAAAGTCAACCTCTTTTTCATCGCCCATTCACATCAGTTCCCTGAAAGAAATGCTGGAATATATATGTCCCTCTTTCTCTTGTCTTTCTTCCTTTTCTCTTCCCCTTCCTTTTTCTTCTGCCCGTTTCTTCCCTTTTCCCTTTTCCCAGGTAGCAAGCCCATATGGGGCCATATGGGGATGATCTGGGTCACTTGTGCCATCTGGGCTATTAAATGGAACCCATATATGTATCCCATATGGGGCCAATATTTAGTAACCCATATGGGATCTATCTGGCCAGCCCTTATGGGTCCCAGATGGGAATGAGCTGGGCGTACACATATTGGTAGAATATGAATATGCCCATATGGGTAACACATGGGGAAAATCTGGGTTAACCCACATGGGATATATCTGGGTTAACCAATATGGGTACCAGATGGGATTAAGCTGGGCATACCCATTTGGGCCCAGTTTGGTATGGGTCCCATCTGGGTCCCATCTGTCTTATATGGGTCCCATATGCTTCTTGGGTGCAGATGCCTTAGGGCCCCAGATGGTTTTCCATATGGGGCCCATGTTTCAGAGAATATGGGACCCATGTGGGTCCCACATGGGCTTGCTACCTGGGTTATTATCCTCTCTGTCTCTCATTATCTCTCTCTCCCACTCTCTACTTCTTTTTGCACTTTTGCGCTTCGCGCTTAACATTTAGCTCGTTGCTTTTTAACGCTGCGGCTTTGCATTTGGCGCACTGCATTTCTATGATGCTGTTGATTGAATAAATTGAATAAATTCATCAATTCCTGATGAAGCCGTATGAGCGAGAATTCAATTTATTCTTGTCTCATATACGGTTGTCTCATTTACTTCGTTTTCTATTTATATATGTATGTATTATGAAATTGGATAGCAAAATGTGTATACTGATGGTCATCTTGCGAGTAATAACCATAAACTACACTAATCGGGCTCTCATCGTTAATTTTCTCTTCATTTTTTAATTTTTTTTATGGTGAATTATTGGGGGGATGATTGTACAGGCCACCCCCCACCTGAAATATTGGGGGGATATATCCCCACCCCCAGTGATGTGTGTGTGTGTGTGTATTGGGTTTTTACAGACGTGTATCAATCAGATATGATTATTTACGTCTGGGGACCGACCTTTAACGTCACCATCCGAAAGACGCGATTCAGTTTCGAACCTGCGTCCTCGGCTGAATCAGTTTGTAACTTGCACTGTTAGCTGGATTACAGGCGCACGCCACAACGCCTAGTTATCGACACCCGTGTACACTTTAAACCTAGAAGGGCAAGGAAGGGAGGGGCGGTGCACAATCCACCCCTCCTTGCTGAGAGACCACCGAAATAACCTAGCCTCTTAAAGGTATAGACCACTTTTGGAAACGCCCAACTCTCAAAAAAATGAAATGGAAGCTCTCATTACCAATCATGTGAAAGAATATGTTTTGACTAATACGTGATGATACAAATTTTGCCGGGAAAGTCGGGAAACCGCCTACGAATTGATATATTTGGTAAATTATTATATCTATTGGGACCAAATAGATATCGCGCACGTGGTCGCGTAGTCCCATTTACATCTTTCTGTGTACAGTGCTTGTAACTTTACCAAGACTGGGCCAAATTTCTTATCATTTTGATGATTCCAGAACCTTGCAGTACACACCAATACTTATATGCTAGATGATCAACCTTTTCTGATCGATTCCACACCGTTTCTTTCACAATGCAATCGCATGACCAGAACTGGTCTTTATCTTTAAGGTGGAAGTCCACCTGATATTAAGTTGATTTTAAAGCCCCACTGCACTACTTATAGCTAATTGCGCCCTCTATATAGCAAACAATGCCTAAGTGGTGACAGTTGGTCCCCCATGGTCCCCCTTTTCTTATGTTAATTGAGAGCTGATTTGATGAGATAACCACTTGTCAGTGACCATGCAAGGAGGTGTAATCACTCATGGCCAAACTAGTGCAGATAGGCTTTAACAGAAGCTGAAAATGGACCAAAACGACATGTGTTAAAAATATATTAACTTACAAGCCAGACAAGCAAAATTATATCAAAGGTAATTACATCCACACAGCACATGACTTAATGTGACAACAAACACAAGAAAATACACTGCATAATGCACCCACCCACATACTATCAATAATACATATTACCATGATAACAATAACGGAGAAAAGTGAATAAATGGATTATATAAAACATATCCAGATGCAAATAAAAGAGACGGGCGAATATCAAATGGATATACATGCATCAGATTTAAATATGCACATCTCAAGCCGAACATATTATTCGTGTTGTTTCTAAAGGCATATACACATTGAACAAAATGATTAAAATTGTCCAGATGCCATTTGTAAACTGTTGTCCAAATGGTGCATGTCTTTAGAGGCATGCAACCCTGTTAATTATGAAAGCACAACAAATGTCACAAGTTAACATTCATTTATATTCAATAATTTATTCTAAAACTCACACACCGTACATGTATTTCACAACAATAGAACCATTTTTCTTTAATAAATGGTTAATTGTTACCATATCATCATCATAAAATGTCAAACAAAATAGCTTAACTTGGCCATAACCACAATCCCTGATAATAACCAAACCGAAGATGAACATATAAAATGTTACGATGAGATATTATTTAATAAAAAGAGCGCCAGCTACGTTCTGGGAGAGAGCTTGTTATATAAAATAATATCTCATCTTGACAAATATACCGTAAAAATGTCATACAAAATAGCACATAATAGGGTACAAATTTCTAAACGAAATAGAAAAACTTAGCAAAAAACCACAATCCCGAATAATACCAAAACGAAGATGAACACGTTTTCAATAGACTTGTTTAACCCACAGACGACTGAAGTCTTACTTTCCCATATGCTTAATACAGGAGCCATCTGGGCCCTGTTTCATAAAACTTTTTATCAATAACTAGTTACAAAAACTATTAAAAAATACTGAAATCGTGGCATTTGATTGGCTAAGAGCAAATTTGTCATAGAATTTGAGCATTTGTTATTGACAACAAGTTTCATGAAACAGGGCCATTCAGGAGGCCGAGACAGCCCATCCCCCTCTCCCTATAAGAGATCCAAAAGGACTGGAGAGAGAGAAAGAGAGAGAGAGAGACAAAGAGAGAGACAGAGTCAGGGGAAATAGTAGAAGACAACAAAAGACAATAGGACAATATAAAGGACAAATGAAAAAGAAAAGGAAAGAAAAGAAGGAAGAGAGGAAAATTAGAAAGAGGGAATAAGATTGAAATCGGTGATAGAGAGTGAAAGATAGAAAGGGGGTATCATGATTGATTAATAGGCTGATAAGTGGAGGTCATCTCACCGATTTCGTTTTATTTTCTGATTTATTTATATATTTATTTGTTCGTTGGTTCTTTGCTTGCTTTTTATTTGGTATTTGTTATTGGCTCCCCTCCGCCCTTTTTTCCCTTATATTCATGGGATTGACCGTCCCCTCTTTTCTTTTCTTCTTCCCCTTCTTTCTTTTCCTTTCTCTCCTCTTTCCTTTCCCTTCTTTTCCTTCTCTCTCTCTCTCTCTCTCTCTTTTGGCGGGGGTGGGGAGGCCCGCTCGACCCCCTGGATCTGCTCCTGTATTTCAGGCATTTCTTGAGCATTTAAAAATTAACCACGTCCGCTTTTTAATGTCAGCTAGTGCTTTGAATCATACCTTAATCTGTTAAAAATATTATTAGAACTTTAATGGTGAAAATTAATATTTTGTTATATTTTCTATTCATGTGTAGCCTGATTACCAAGCCAATACCTACTTTGAATTCATGCATTAGAAAGAGAAGACGATAGAAGTAAAGCAACATAACATATCGAAAGATAGAATTATCTGGCGGCCGCCAAATAATCTAGATATCTTGTTTATGTAATGCTGTAGATAGAAAGATGAAATGATAGAAAACTAAAAACAAAGAATAACATAATGAGAGATAGAAAGAGAAGATAAAAGGATGAAAACAAAAAATTAAAAAATGAAGATAAAATGAGGAAATGAGAAAAGGATAAAAGCAAAGAGTAACATAAGGAAAGGTAGAAAGTGAAGAAAATAATGTAATCATAATAAGGAAAGACAGAATTATCTGACGGCGCCAGATAATTCTTTCATTCCTGATGTTATGTTGTAGATAGAAAGAGAAAATGAAAGAAGAAGAAAAACAAATAATAGCCTAACATAAGGAAGGATAGAAGGAGAAGAAGATAGAAGGAAAAACAAAGAATAGGAAAGATAGAATTATCCGGCGGCCGCATAATTCACTGGTTCTTATTCAGTAATAGTTTTCTTTTTTCCCTTTTATCTCTCTCTCCTTTTTTGGACCCTTGATATGGAGAGGGAGGAGGGGGCTGCTCAGTCGTTTCGGTCCTCCCCTCTCTCCTTTTTAGGTACCTTATTTTATTATCAGAATTGTGAACCCTATTTCATTTTCTGAATTACGAACCATATTTCATTTGCGGAAATACGAACCTTCGGAATGACGGACCTTCGGAGTAACGAGCCTTCGGAATTATGAACCTTCGGAAATACGAACCTTCGGAAATACAAATCTTCGGATAAACGACATGTAACCATATTCGCAATACTTCAGGAATGCATCATGATTTATTTTGCAAATTACTCAAAACCGGCACATTTTCTTTGAGAAAAAATTTGGCAGATACATTTCCTATTACATACAACTCCATGTATTTGGTGATAATCACGTCCAGTTCAGTTACAAATAGATGTTGAGGACAGTACTACATGGCATTGAACATGATATAATAATGGGGGTGGGGATAGAGTGGGGTGGGTCGGCGGGTTTAAAACATCTCACATGCTCCTCTTTTGTAACCTTTGGTGGGCTGCAGGAAAATCCACTGAAAAGTCATTTCCAATGAAAATATTTGGGTGGAAGAAAATTGAGAGGACTTATTTGATTCCCAAATCATACTCATTGGAAACATTGGAACACAGATAATACTGGGTAGTAATGGTTGAATTCTAAGATAGCAAAAACCTTGAATTGTGGGCTTTCAAAAATATGTGATAAACCAAAGGATGATGAGCAAAAAAATTAACAATCTCCTACCACCGAACAACCCACTTTATGACAAATGGACCACACCTTTGTTTAACACAAGCATAGTGATACCATTTTAAGCATATTCAAAATAGGTAGCTAAATTATAACCCCCCCCCCCCCAAAAAAAAACCACAACAAAAACTACAACAACATATGTATGAATGGAATGCAGTGAAACTTAAGGGGGCAGGGTCACATCATCCCCATCCTCTATCAACTCAACATTGAAATACAAACTTGATTTCAATGGTAAGGATACATTTCTAGGTAAGATGGCACACAGATGTATACCTTGCTGAAGCCCACTTTGTATTTGAGTTTGCCCAGTTGCTCCTCATACATGGCCAACGCTGACTTGTTGTTGAAGCCATTGCCCTGAAAGTAGAATGAGAGGTACACGGATACGTAATGTTCACATTTCATATTTTATCTTATAAGAATTCATCTTCTCAGAAGGTGTAGAAGGATAGGTACCCTGATAAAATTGTGCAACCCTCCGTTTACATTCTCATGCTCTGTAACTCATAAAAACTTAACCTTCTCTGAAACTTAATTGTGCTATGGCAAGCCTCTAAGATCTGTGCTTGTAGGTGTGATTTTAAATCAAATAAAAATTGTACATACTGTACATTCCTAAAATGCATATCAAATGATTTTTGATATTGCAAAGTATTAATGTGCTATAAAGTATCCATCAAAATATGAATTGGATCAATGTTAGTATAACAAAAGGGAGCTATGTCATTTTCTCAGTCATTCAAATCATTTTTGAATGAAAATCTATTGCTTTAAGAAGATTTTGTGTTTGTTGCATTTTTGTTTTATCACAGGGATACTAGTAGGTTTCACCATCTGAAACTGAACAGAGGTTCTACTATGACTGAGTCCCAAATTTGCTGTACAATATGAAGCTTCAACTAGACATATAATACTTGTTAATAACAAGTATAGGTGGGCTGTTCCAAGTACATGCCACATATTTTTAGTGACATACTAAGTAGTTAAGAAAACATTGGCATGATTTTACCTTATTTTTTTGAAATAATCCTCTTATTCAGGTCTATTAGTGTGCCAAATTTCTAGTCTATACGATGCATGGTTTTAGAGAAACCATGTACAGTATATTTGACCTTTGACCCTCAAATCTAAATATCAAAATGAAATATGCATTTTCTAGATTTTGTTTTTATAAGAAATCATATCTCCGACTCATACTCTATCCAACTATGAATAAAAAATTAATACACGACAAGGACTCAGATTTCCCATAAGTTGTACTCAAACGATTGACATATTTCTCCCATAGATATAACACGCAAAATTAGGCATTTTATTACATTGTTTGTGATAGTATATGATAATATGTTATAATAGTCGAAGAAGATCATAAAATCAAATTCAAAACGACGGCAAAAAAAATTAAAAAATTGACCCACCAGGAATCGAACTTGGGTCGCCGGAATGGGAGGCAAGTGCTATGACCACTATACCAAAATAATCCCCATAGACATTACACGTGAACGGAAAATGGAATTCTCAAATCCCACTTTGCAAGTGAAATATGAGCATGATCCCGGCATCTGATCGAAAAATAAAGGGCACATTGTGATAGCTTATTGTCTCAGCTACAACATACTCGAAGCTCAGCAAAACAAAAGTAAAACGACGGAGATATTGCTCAAACAAGACTGGAATGTAGAATGAAGATTTCAGAAAAAGTCATGTCCCATAGAGAATACACGCAAAATTGGAAAATTGACATGCCTCCTTTAATCGCAAAATACGCCATGATGCCTTTGTCAAAATGAAAATCGTGAAAACTGCATTTGTAGAAAATTGTCTCAGCTAGAACATATCAAAATTTGGAAGAAAATCGATCAATATTTACAGAGATACAATCAATTTTCCAAAAATATGCTGACGTCATAATATGCAAATTGAAATTTTGAGTTCGGAGGCCATTATGATGACGTCATGAGTTAATTGAGGGTCAAATGAGACATGAAATCATATCTCCGACTCATAATCTATCCAAATATGAAAAAATTTGGAGTTCCCATCCATTCTGAAGAGTTACAATGAATTTTGTATAGGCATGTTTTTGCCCATATATGCTATGTATTACAAGAGCTCGCGCGCACGGACATTTATCTTGAATGGACGCTCATCTTGTTATTAATGGTCATAAAGAGATAAACATGGTATCAAATTGTTCGAAAAAATATGGGAAATATCATGAAGGAAAAAAATGGCGATTCTATGTTGTGTAATGGTGTAACGCGCGAAAACGCGCGCGCATGTGCGTGTGCGCGATTTTTATAAAATGCTTAAAATGGCCTGAAACGTATGCAAAATGAATTTGAGACGATTTGGAACATTTTAAAATTTTGCGCGCGTTAACGCACGGACGTACGCATGCGCGCGCGTTTTTTGACCTGAAATTGACCGGACGGATATTGACCTTGATCATGATAAATATGAATGAAAAACGACTTTTCGTTATGAAGATATGATCATGAGTAGATTTTCAGAAAATTTAACAAAATGGCGCCTAGATGACGTCATCAGTCAAGGTCAAGGTTGAAAACGTTATTTTGATTTTTCCATATGCCTATACATATGTATGCCAAATTTCAAGGCATTTGATCTTGCCATTTTCAAGTTATCTTGCTAACAAAAAAGTGATTGGAAATAAGAAAAATAAATAAATAATAATAATAAATAAATAAAGGCAATTCTAACGAAAACATAAGGTGGTCTGTATTATATACAGCCCACCTGAAAAGCCTGGAATTGACGGGTGTCAGGGCCTGAAAGAAGGCTATGACTTGACAAGTGGCATTTGGGGGATGAGTTAGTCTAGTGGTTATGTCCGTGGTACCGTCAGCTCTCTGTCTTCGCCTACAAACTGTCTCTGATCAGACCCAGGCTCGAAATTGTCTCACGTCTTTCGGATGGTGATGGTTATAGGTCGGTCCCAGACGTAAATAATCATTACTGCTTGATATATGTACAGGTATGTGTCTGTAAAAATCCAATTAAAAACACACACATCACTTTATATCACAATTTAGCAATGTGCATGACGAGATGAGGGTGCTGTGTAGACAAAAGCCCTTAAACCATATAATGCTGGGAACACTGATCATCTCATGAAAATTAGTCTTATTGAACTCAGCTGTAAAATACTAAGAATACCTGTACTGAAATGCTATCTTTGTAAACATATTTGCATTCTGTTATCTCATAAAAAACAGATATCTAGAAGTTGGCTGTAAAATGATAAGAAAACTGATATACTGAGGTTACATTTTCACGGTCTGTATCTCAGACAAAATAGATCTCAATAAAGTCAGATTTAGCCATTAATATTATAACTGAGAAGCCCTGTTTACAATTTTGCATTTTGTATCTCACCGGATTAAATATTGAACTTAGATGAAAAAAAATTAATTGATAAAGTCAAGTTCTAATTTTTAGACTCTGTATCTCATCAAATCAGTCACATGGCAGTATTTTGAATCCTGATATTGAGAACTATGTTATTTAAAAAGACAGACACTCCATTACTACACTGCATATCATAACTCTAGAAACAAAAAGATGAGGGTGTCATCACATGGCACTCCATTCAACTTCATTTTATCCAATAGAAGAAGCTTAAGACAATGTTACCTGGGTGAAATATTTCCTTGATGGGTCGAGAAGTTGCATTGAAAGATTTAGGATTAGGTGGAGAAACTCCCACTGGCTGCCTGTACAAATTACGAAAAACACAAAATGTATGCATTGCATGCGGACATTTTTGTAATATACCAAAGAAATATCACGTACTTTAAATATGTACTGTTTGCATCCTATTCATAAATATGGAAAATTAAAAAAAAAAGTTAACTTTCTTTTACCCCTCTATTTAAAAACTTATTCCACAGAGTTTTTTTTATACAAAAACAAAATCACTCCAATGTGCGGTCGACTTGATCTCCTTCATTTGAATACCAGGAGGGAGAGATTGCTTGAGCTTTTCAGCCTTCTCCGAGTCTTTCTTGATGACTAGGGTGTAGTGATAGCAACTGCATCGAACCGTAACCATTTTGTTGTTGTCACGGTTGTTCTTGATCGTCAAAAATCTGGCATTTTTCTAGCGTGCTATCAGGAAAATAATCCTTGAATTCTATATTCCTTTATAGCATTTCAGCTGTTTTGTGGCAGACTTGGTAAAGGTTCAGAATAACTTGAAAACAAGCTGCTTTGCAAGAAAGAAATTTTACTTTAATTCTATATACTAGTACTCGATAATATAGCGACACAACTCTGTACTTGGACACAATTATTAAATGTCACGTGATGCATGTCCGTCGATATGATACTCACTGAGTTTGTAATGGTACAAGATATCTTGGAAACAAGCTGCTTTAAATGAAAAGTTTACTTTTATTCTATAATCTAATAAAATGTTTACTCAAAATACAAGTTCCACAGGTTTCTGCAGGTAAGATTTTGTCACGTGCAATAACAATTTAAATGAAATGGGCCTATTATGTTTCAGTACAGTTATTGTTATCTTAACTGTTATCTGCTATATAATATCTCAAACCTAGGGCACAGGTGCTTTCTTTCCCACCCATGATCTCTGTTACTGCATAACTACTCCATGAATGTGTAATATGTTTACTCACTGTTATTTTTAGGTTCTTTATTATGTATTTTGTGTTCTCTATGTCACACTCCTTCATGAGATTCAAAGTTAGCCTATAGTGCTCTCTTGGTGAAATTGAATCAGAATAATCAAATTCTCACTGATTGGACAAATTTTCTCTCTTGGCATACCTGTAAAAGCTGATATTTTTTTTACTGCTGTTCAAAAATCGATTTCTGAATCTCACTGATTGGTGTTTGTGTGAAGAAGAAAAAAAAATATTTTCTTTATTTTGTGTTTGTTACTTAGATGTACATTTACATGTATAATTGCATATAACTGAGATAAGGGACCTACAATTCCAGGACAGGGGAAAATTAATATTGATTGACAGGATGTGGTCTATGCTTGAAACCTGTTTTAAATTTATTTTTATCTTTCACATTCTGCATCACTCTATTTTTGAGTTTGGGAAAAGATGAGATAAGCCTACTAATATTAAATGAGCTTGAAGTTTAACATAGAAAAATAATACATATATTTACCCCAGAGCAATACAGTCACTACAGTGTCTCCTTTTTGTGACATTTTTGCAATTTCTTTTGATACTGAATGCTAGGGATTACACATGATGCATGAACAGAAAGAGCAAAAATCACAGAAAATTTTGAGTATATTTCCAATACAGTATGTTGTGCTGCTCTTGAAAAAGAACGATTTAATTGTAACTGATCATTGAAGTTCTAAATTAGCCATGTGGTGTAAAATATAAAATTACTATTTTCATGTAGAAATTGGCAATTTATCGATTTCATTTTGGAATTTCCTCTCATATTGGTTCATTTACTAAACACTTATATTTCTTTAGACTATGAAGGAGTGAAAAGTTATTTTCATTGTTGCCAATTTGAGGAGAGAAAACTGAATGATAATAAGACGACTTTGAACTGATATGGGTTAATCATCATTATGATCTATTGTTACGGATGATTTCCCCCAACCGTCTTCCCAGGTCCTTTGTTAACTAAGAACAGATGACACAGTCACACAAAGTGGTTAAGATGAACATTGCATGTTGAATTTCTTCGAGAACCATTGTCAAACAAGAAACTCCCTCGTCCTCGGGACGAGTATGTATAAACAACGGTCTATACATCCATCACACTCCCCCTCATAAACAAGCACTTATACAAGTAGGGGTAGTGTTATAAAACATTTTGATTTCAATGTTGTTTCAGCAACTGTTGTAAGGATACAAAAACCTTAAAGTATTGATAAGTATGAGGTTTTTGTAGATTTAGAAATCGGATAAACAAGTCAGCTTGTAAATATATACAGTACCAGCATGCAAATGGTATCACAGTGTTGTCTAGTGGTTTCTTTTCACACAATAAAATAGAGTATGAACAACTATAAGTAAAACTTTAACCATTTTTCTAGCATCCTGCTTTATCATTTTTATCACTGACTTTTGCATGTATCCGAAGTCATTTATACTAAACATTAAACAAATAAAATTCAAATCGCAGAGAAGTTCATATTAAATGACCTATCAATAGTAAGATGTCTTGATGCTTCTTTGAAATTTTAAATCTAAACCTTTTTTTGTTTTTGCATAAGAATAATAATAAACAAACTTCAGCATCATTAAACCTGTCTGAAAGATAATATAGTGTAGCCTTCACGTCAGTTGTAAAAACATCTTACTGTTAATCTGAACTTTTGCGTTATAGTGCAAAACCATATCATCTATGTTGGTTGAGTAGTGAATATTTTCAAGAATATTTGTATTACTTTATATCCATAACCAAAGATATGGTAAAACACCGAAATTCTTTTTTGTTCCAAAATTCCTACTTTCAATATTTATCCTGCCTTGGATAAAATATATAATTGAATTTACTGATCCTGTTTTAATTTTGACATATATATATACATGCACAGATAAAATAACTCACTACTCGACACTAGTCTTTCTATTTCTTTGTGTTTGTACCAAAAGGGTTTTAACACAAAAATATTATCACGCATGTTCAAATTTGCCAACAAATACGATAAGCATATCACGTACAGAAAAAATATCGTTTTACAGACATCTGGAAAGCAAATATGAGAAAAATACAGTTTTCCTTGAGTCCAATAAACAGTTTCCATGAGTCCATTCAGTCTATGTTCACAATGCTTTGTGATTATTAAAGAAACTATGAACGTTAAAAGTTCGGGTTTCCCTTTTCACATGGAATTCCAGTTAATTCACATATTTTCAACTGTTTAAGAATGATGATTCACTGTTAGTGTTCAACTGTTCAAGAAATATGGCTCACACAAGGATTGTTCACTTTTCTATGTGAATATATCGATTTGTTGCTCACTTCTGTTCAAAGTTCATACACGAGATAAAGCGTCCGCAATAACACTGTCCTTTCCTGGCACATGTTGAATGTCCAAGTTGTATTCTTGGAGCAGCAAACTCCATCGCGTCAGTCTTTGGTTCTCGTTTTTCATTCTGTTGAGGAATGTCAGGGGATTATGATCAGTTAATACCCTGACTGGATGTTGAAATCCACTGATATACACGTCGAAATGTTCAAGTGCAAGTATCAAAGCCAATGTTTCTTTTTCCACAGTAGAATAGTTCTTTTGACTTGCACTGAATTTCTTTGAGAAGAATGATAAGGGTCTGTCGATACCTTAAGCGTCTGCTTAAGTAAAAACTGCCCCAGCACCCACATCGCACGCGTCCACCATCAGGCTGAACGGCTGGTTGAAATCCGGAGCCATCAGTACCGGATTAGTAGATAAGACGGCTTTCGCCTGGTTGAAAGCACTCTGGCAGTCGTCGGACCAGACGAACTTCACTTCTTTGCGTAGTAGATTGGTAAAAGGAGCCAGGACATCAGAGAAGTTATGGCAAAATCGTTTGTAGCTAGTAGCCTGCCATGCCCAGAAACCGCATCAGTTGCTTCCGGTTGGTTGGAGTCGGGAAAGCTAGTATCGATTCCACCTTCGCCGAGATTGGTCGAACTTGACCCGAACCAACAATATGACCAAGGAAAAGAACACTTGCACCTCAAAACTCACTCTTTGCCAAATTGACTGTCATTTTGGCGGCTGACAACCTGTCGAACAACCCAGGTCGAAAAACCAGTTGAAAGCAGTAGGCAACTGGTCAACTGGTACCAGTTCAAACCAGTATATTGAACTGGTTTTTAATATGGAAATTGAGACAACGCTAGCTGGGACCAGATGACAAACCAGTTGAAAAACCAGTAGATTTACCAGTTGATATACCAGTTGATATTTCCAGTTGATATTTCCAGTTGATTTACCAGTTGAGACCAGTAATCAACTAATATTGTGATAATCAATAATCAATTTTGGCATCTGGTTACCAGCAGGACTATAATATATAAACTCTTGCAATTACCCCATCACAAAGATCATTTGAGGTGGATTACAGATAAGTATCATTCTAAATTAGAAATTTGGTGCTCGTACATACATATATACAAAATTATACATTTTGTTTCCTGGTTAGTAATTACATGTATCAATATATCCATTTTTACGTCTTAAATTAGATGAAAAACATGATCAAACATATAGAATATATTTGTCAATGATTGACTAAGAAAATATAAATCACAAAATTGATGTGCATTGTCACATTTGCTTGACAGATCATGATAATTATATTTTCTGTGAAAATATGCAAATTAATCATGAATATGCACAAGATACAATGAACTGGTTTTTGAACTGGTAAAGCAACTGGTATTCTACTGGTCAACTGGTAAATCAACTGGTAATCATGTACTGGTTCTCAACTGGTAAATCAACTGGTAATCATCTAACAGTTTCAACTGGTAAATCAACTGGTAATCATCTACTGGTTTTCAACTGGTAAATCAACTGGTAATCATCTAATGGTTTTCAACGGGTAAATCAACTGGTTTTCAACTGGTAATCATCTACTGGTTTTCAACTGGTAAATCAACTAGTAATATCAACTGGTCTCAGATGTCAACTGGTATTTCTACTGGTTTTCAACTGGTAAATCAACTGGTAATCATCTACTGGTTTTCAACTGGTAAATCAACTGGTAATATCAACTGGTATCAACTGGAATTTCGACCTGGGAACTCTCTGATTCTCTGTACATGCTCATCCCTCTCCTCACTATACAAAATTATGTCGTCTATGTATGATTCACAACCTTCCATATTCGCTACAAGACTATTCATAAGTCTTTGGAATGTCGCAGGCGCATTTTTCATACCAAAAGGCTTCACTGTATATTGGAAAAGGCCTTGCGGGATAGAAAACGCAGTGATCTCTTGTGCTCTTTACGCTCTATGCAATCGTCTATTCGCGGAATCGGAAATGAATCCGTCTTCGTGCACGCGTTTACTTTTCTGTAAATAATACAACACAACTTCAAAAACAAGTGAGGGGATGGTCACATCCGTCACCTTCACCCCTCTCGTTCACTATGCTCCCTCGCACTGGCTTACTGATATAGGGGAGGGCTTGGGGGTAGTTGCCCCCCCCCCCAATAAAATTCAAACGTGGCTTATATCTAATTCGATACCAGTGATTTACAAATGTTGCTGAAATGGCATTATTTTTTCTGAGCTTCGTGGGCTCTGCCCCCTAGAGCCCACCAAGGGCCCTAAGGATGGCCCCTGGATGCTCATTTGACCGTAATTAAATGTCTAAAACCCCTGAGCTTCCTGGGGCCGTGCCCCCGGGACCCCGCCAAAGGCCCTTAGGCGGCCGTTGGATGATCATCTGATCGCAATTTGATGCCTTAAACCCCTGAGCTTCAGGGGGCTCCGCCCCTGGGGGGTGTTTCACTAAGCCCTAAAATCGATCTTAAAATCGATCCGATCGATTTTAAGGGCCTAAAATCGATTTCGATTTTAGGAGCTGTTTCATCAAATAAATAAAATCGATTTTAGCCTTAAAATCGATTTTAAGTTAGAGTGTGATCCAAATCAATTTTAAGATCGATTTTAGCCTTAAAATTGATCCATATACATATATATATCAGTTTTAAGATCAATTTTATTCTTATTCATTCGATTATTAATATGCTATTTCAAGCATTCATTGGCTGTACAGGCGTAAGTTTCGGCCAACTTCAATTTGATCATGCATCGGGAAATCGAGAATTCTGTTCAAAATTAATGGCAATTTTTAGGCAATGATTTATTTTGGGGGGATGGGGGGGGGGGGGGGGAACAAGTCTTTGTTGATAACCAAGTATTTTTTAAATTATCAAATTTAATACCAAGCATTATCAATACCAAAGGCTGCAGTTTAGGTGGCATTCCGGGTTTGGGGTTGGCACAATTGCCCGGTTTTTCTGGTACTAACATAAGTGTGGGGCCTGTTTTTCTTCTTAAACATTCCCTTTTACATCTGATCAATATCCCTTTTTATTTATTACAAGTGCACTTTTCCTTCATGCAATTTGTCCCGTTTTACTTTGTTTTAAAGTTCCTCTTGTTACTGTTTTCTTCTCTTAGTAGTGCCCCTTTTCCATTCTGTTGTGTGCTCCCTTTTCTATATTTTTCGTACATCTGCTTACAACTATGTGCCGTTATTCCATTCATATACTCTCTCTCATTAACATACAACGATACTCCCATCACAACACTTTGCTTTCCGCCCCTTTCAAAGTGATTGTTTTGTTTTTTCATGAACCCTCTCCCTCAAAAAATAAATAAATAAAGTACAACAATTAATAAATAAACACTAACTTATAAGAAAAAGCATTGCTAGGATATTTCAATACTCACCATCAAACAAACACACCATCATTGAATCACATCATTGTCCTTTATCATCATTTTATAATTACCAGCATACAATCTCATCCATTCATTTTTGCCTCCCCCTTTAACTTGTTAAATGAAAACCAATACATTGATTACATACAAAATAAAATTAACACAGATTTAAAAGCTTCAATGTCTAATCAATATGCTTATGCTTTAATGAATGAAATGTACATTTTGTAAATGAGCATAGCAAATACATTCAAGGGATACAATAAGAACATTTGAAATGACACAAATGAAAGTGCTATTAAAGTGACAGCCAGTTGTTTAAAGTATTGCAGCTGATATCTGCCAATGTCTAGTCAATGTACCTTTTGGATATTAAAAAGAGTAATATTTGTCACAAGGATTGCTGTTACTCATATGGTTGTTAATCTAAAGGTGACATACATTGTCATGTAAGGTCATGCAGTCGGTGAGAATGTGTTTTTCTTGATACAATAGTTTGTCTATATGAAATTAATCATCAATACTTCCTATCAGCTTTGAAAAAATTCTAAGGACAACATAAGTCAGAGTTAATATATTTCCTACAGGACAAATCTGTTTTCACTGCAATCACAAAGTTCTGTTATTTCTTACGTATTCTTTATTGTGCAATTGCTACAATAGCACTTTAGGCATCAACAGGTAATTATCGATACATAGTCATGCCAGAAGTGCCTCTAGGAAGAGTTCCAAATAGGCCATCAAATTGATTCACTGCTACTCAGATGAATTGCTACTTTGAAATTTTCAATTTGATATTTTAAGATTTATTGCAATGAACAGAATTATCTGTGTAATGTGAGTTTGGTAACAATAACCTCCATGACAGAATCATAGCTATTTAGATCAGCAGCAACACTTAAAATGAAATTTCTTGAAAGTGCAGGCCTAAATTGCAGAGCTAATTTAGTATGGATTATAATTTCGGTATTATCCTCCAACTGTAACTAGTTCTTTTTTTTCTTCCGCAAGATTCTAAAATTCTGTTTAAAATACAGGAAATCTTGGAAGTATCATTGAAAATTTTAATTCCTTTAAAATATTATATGATTTTGATAATCAAACCAAAATCTCATATTCTATGGCAAATTTTAGTAACTTGAATGAAGCAGTTCTAATAGCTTCAGAGGAATTAATTTGTAAATCTTATTTTACAAGAAGTGGTGGTTGTAAGAGAAAGCGACCAGTCCATGATACCGAGATCTGTATCTCATTGTGGTCCTCTTGCTTAAAGCTGGAAAAGGGAGCTTGTATCTGTAAGCTGGCTGATGTTCCATATGAAGCATAACGATGCAGGTAATTCAGGCTCTGCAGTCTAGAATCAGAATTTAAAGTAATAAATGAATCAATTAATAAATACCAGTGTAATTTTTCAATCTATCTACAACTTTTGTATTCATGATAATGATTATGTCAAATACTTTGATTGCAAAATAAATGATAAGAAGAATAAAAATATTCTTTATAAATTTTGAGACAAAAGCAGTTTTACTTACAAAAGATAAATAATTAAATTGTTGCTTTGGAAAAAATATCCTTTCATAACCATTTGTGTACGTTTTATACAACAGAATGGGTAAGATGGGTATTAGACTTCTTACAAGGATTTATGAAAAATGTACTGACTTATGTCGTTTCATTTTTAACGACTGCTGTAGGGGTATGGTAACAATGACAGGCACAGAACAAACTGATAAGATAAATTATGGTAACTGATACTGCTTACCTTTTCAACTTGAAGAGATGGACAATAACTTAAGAATGAAATTCCAGATGTCATGAATTAGCAGTACATGTAGATGCCATAGCTCTTTATTTTGCAACCTAATATTTAAAACAGAGATACATATATAATATATTTTATGAAGAGCGCAAATATATTTCTCAGAAAAATATTTGTCACTGTATCTAATGTGTTCAACAAAACATAAGTACATTTTCATCAGTGATTCTAATTGTTATTTAAATGTATTTGGTTCCACACGTTGTTACCAACCACATTGAAGGTTTTAGACATTTGCAAAATGGACTATTGAGTTTAATCTTGAACCAAACAATGTTGTAAACAGAATTAATGAACATTCCCTGTCGTGAATAGAAGAGAAAGAGATACCTTAACTGGTATATAACAAACAGAGCAGCTAACATCATAAACATGCTCATTACAGTTGGTTCAATCACATCTTTATAGTTATACATTAATTGCTGCCCTATTCTTTGTACAATATTTATCTGGCTGATGTAGTAATTTATCTATGATTTAGACCTGTCACAGTTGACTTCCTCTTACATGGAATTACCAGTTTGTGATTGTACATAGAAAATGTAATGAAATCCAGTACCTTAACCCTTTAATCATATATATCAATCAAGATTACAGACTCAACAACAAATTAGCAATTTATTTATATGTAGGTCTAGAAGAACCCCAAAAACCTTACCTTTGTTTATAAATATTGGTGTACAAATTTTACTAAGAAGATCACTTCACAAGACCGCTTAGCACAGTAGGTTCTATAGCTGTCACCTAGACATTGAGCTTGGCCTTGAGTACATTCTGCATATCCAAACCCTTTCCTTGAGCCTTGAGGCCGAGCTAGGATGAGAACCAAGTCCAAGACTTTGAAGCCATGGCAGGAGAGAACTTTTGGACCAAAGGTCTATTCGGTGGATACGACTCGAGGTCCACTCCATCTCTGAGTCTGACTCTGTCAAAAGAAAAATGAAATTAAGAAAAATAATTAATATAGATCTAGTCTAGGCCTAGAGCTTAATAGTTTTAATATGTGTGCGTAGAATTTTAGAAAGAAAAATCTACTAGACTCTAGACCTCCTCTACATAAAATTCTACATCTAGTCTAGTCTAGAATCCAACTTGTTACTGTTAGGCACAGACAAGACCTAAACTCCTGTTATTGTTAATTTAGATCTTACAAAATACAGTAGATCTAATCTAGTCTAGATCTAGATTTTACTTTCTATAGGTCCAGTAGAGACTAGGTCTACATCTACCCTAGATCTATCAAGACTCAAGTATCAATTTCATGTAGATCCTTGACTAAATAAATCTAGATAGGCCTAGAGTATATTAATTATTAGATCTAGATCTAGGATCTATATAGGGTCTACATCTAGGCTAGATCTAGTAAATCAAGATCTAACTTAGGTCTAGATCTACTTAACTTAGATCTAGATCTAGATCTACTTAGACTTAGAGTCTACTTAGCCTTAGGAGTTAGGTATAACTCTCGAGTCCAACTTTCTTTTATAAAATGTTAACGTTAAAACAAAGATCCTGTGGGATGTAGACTAGACTAGATCTAGATTGTAATTATCAACAAAAACAAGACAAGGGATAGATCTAGGCCTAGGCCTATAGTACCAATTACCATCTAGATCTAGATAGTCTACTATCTAGATCTATCATCATCTAGCTCTAGATCTAGCCTAGGCCTAGACTCAAGAGCTACTTTACCGGTGCGGCTAGGCTGACAGAATGCCAGAAATCGAAGAAGTCTAGAGCACTAGCCTAGAGCCTAAGTACTACAGAGTACAGTAGGCCTAGGCGCTAGGCCTACTCGAGTACTACTAGTACTAGTAGACTAGTATTAGTATAGATCTACTTAGTAAGTTTAAGAGGGTCTAATCTCTATTCTAGATTCTTCTAGATCTAGATCTAAACCCAAATCTACAACTGGGCTAGACTTAGTTTAGTCTAGAATCTAGTATAACTATTAGACCTATAATATAAGCACAAGACCCATCATTAACCATACAACATGATGATTCCTAAGGCCGTGTTGGACCTATAATTGTTATCAATTGCAAATAATGCAAGAATATTTGTACCTGTCCTGTCCTAACAGTAACAAACGATCATCGGTAGACAATTTTAGTTGGACCTGCATGAATTAATATGAATGGGACTGAAATGAATTAACCGGTGCAATTCATCCACTTTTAGCCCAGTTGGGGAGTGATATTAACTGATATATAAGTTAAATATCGTTCGGTAAAATAAAAACGTATTCGCATAAAGATGAGAGGAATACTTTTCTTCTTCCAAAATAACAGAGTTTTTATCAACAGAATTAATATTTTCAGAGAAAACGGAATTTACTTACTTTTCTAGGACCTCTCTTGCAGTAGCTTACCGATGCCATTTTGTAGTAGATTTACCCCAAATTGGCTAGCCTTGATTACAGACCCTAAAAATCTATTTTAGCTTAAAATCGATTTGATGAAACAGCTCACAACTATCAATTTTAAGCTAAAATCGATTCGGCCTTAAAATCGATTTTTAAAATCGAAATCGATTTTAGTTGATGAAACACGCCCCAGGACTCCCTTCAATAATTTGTGACCTGCATGCCAGTGTCACAAATAAGGTATCAAAATATCCTCATCTGACCGTAGTTAAATGCCTAAAACCCCTGAGCTTCATGGGGCTCCGCCCCTGGACCCCATGCCAATTTACGCTGCAATTGCTTCGCTTGCTTTGCATTACCTGATCGTTAATACTTTAGCCCCCCACTTTGAAAAGCGTTCCGCGGGGCCTGCATGTAACATGTACGAGTGGTTGTGATGCGGATTTGTTATGCCCCCCAACGTTTTTGGTCATTACGCCACTGCTCCCTCATCCCTCGCATTTCGCCCCCCGGTCATGAAAAAGAAATCGCCGCACCTGCAGTGTGAAGTTCATGTTGGTTGCTTGGCTGGGGAAATTTACTGAATAATAATAAGAAAACTTTGAACCGATATGGGTTTATCATCAATATCGTACTCATAAAAGCTATGTACATATCAACAGTTAAGTTCTTGAACGTTCAACAAATACAATTTGAAGTTCCTGTTGGTTCTTGGCTGGGGAAATCTACGAAGAATAAAATTTGAAAATTTGAAACGATATTGGTTTATCATCAATATTGTACAAACGACAAAATTTAATATGTACATACCAAAAGTCAAGTTCTAGAACGTTCGACAAATACAATGCGAAGTTCCTGTTGGCCGCTTGGCTGTGCAGATTTACTGAATAATAAGAATAAAAACTGTAAACCGATAATGGATTTATCATCAATATTGTACAAGCGACAGAAAAGTACATTTATCAAAAGTCAAGTTTTTGAGTGTTCGACAATTACGGTTACCAGTTGCCATACGCCACTATACGGGCGTTTTATTTTCCAAATGTGCTATTTTGCAGCCTACAGGTGTGTAAAGAAGGAAAGACTTAATTTTTTTCTACAATCTGTGACCAGAGATAAGAATAAAAGAGAAAAGCGAATAAATGGATTAAAAAAAATATCCAGATGCAAATAAAAGAGACAGGTGAATAAATGGATTTATGTGTCAAATTTATATATGCACATCTCAAGCTGAACATAATCTTCAAAATTGTTTCACAAAGCAATATTCTTATTATATTCTCCACTGTATGGAGATTATAGCAAATCCAGACTGTACGCATGAAGTACAAAATTGAAGAAAACAGATATTTTTATCATGATTATTTTATTCTGATTTTCCTGAACTTTATACATGTACTGTGTGTTTTGCCGTCACACCTGCTGGCAGTTCATCCTCCATTTTAAGTGTTAAAAATGCGGTATGTAAGGCAAGTGATTGCATGCATATATCGTAGCATCATAATCGTAACTCTAAATTAAGAAATTAAGACTTGATACAAAAAAAAAGTCATGTCAATCGTGCGGCATGGCAATGAAAATCAGAATTAAGCGGAAACACATCATGCAATGAGAGTGGAATAAAGATATTAATATAACGAAACATGAAAATACCAATTAAATATTTGTTTATATAAAAAAATACCAATAAACATTCATGTAATAATTGTCACAACCTTCTCCAATCTAGCATCGACTATCTCATTCAACATTGCTAGTAGAGAAGAATTAATTTAAAATCTAAAAAGAAGGCGTATTCATAGTAATCAAAATAAGTAAAATTTTCCATCTGCCATTTGTAAACCGTAGTCGAAATGGTGCTTGTCTTTACAGGCATGCAACCCTGTTAATCTTGAAAGCACAACTGTCAACAAGTCAACATTCATTTACAATATATTCAATAATTTATTCTAAACCTCACACACCGTTCATGTATTTCACAACGATAGAACCATTCTTTTTTAAATTGTTAATTGTTACCACATAATCATCATAAACCCCACTTGCTCTATTTTAAGAATCAATTTCCGAATCTCACTGATTGATGTTTGTGTGAAAAATCTAAATTATTTTGTCTTGATTTTTGTGTTTGTTACTTCGATGTACATGTACATGTATAGATACATGTACATATAATTGAGATGAGCTTCCTACAATTCCAGGATAGGGAAAAAGAAAATGTTGATTGACAGGATGAGGTCTATGCTTGAAATCTATTTAAAATTTACCTTTTAAATTCTGCATCACTCTATTTTAAAGTGTGGGAAAAAATGAGATAAGCCAACTAGTATTAAATGTTGATTGACAGGATGAGGTCTATGCTTGAAATCTATTTAAAATTTACCTTTTAAATTCTGCATCACTCTATTTTAAAATGTGGGAAAAAATGAGATAAGCCAACTAGTATTAAATGAAAAGTTTAACATAGACAAATAACGCATGTCTTGAACCCAGAGCAGTACAGTCACTACAGTGCCCATTTTTTGTGACATTTTTGCATTTTCTTTTGATACAGAATGCTAGAAATAACACATTATACATGAACAGAAAGAGCGAAAATCACAGAAAATTTTGAGCATATTTTTTATGTTGTGCTTTACCTGAAAAAGAGCGATTTAATTGTAACTGATCATTAAAATCTCTAAATTAGCAATTTGGTTTCAGGTAAAATATAAAATCACTATTTTAATGTAGAAATCGGCAAATTATCGATAATATTTGGCAATTTCCTCTTATATTGGTTCATTTATTTAACTTTTGTTTATTTCTTCAAACTATGATTGAGTGAAAAATAAGATTAATTGTCTGAATAATAAAAATACAACTTTGAAGTTATACGGATTATTCATTAATATTGAACAAACAAAATATAATGTGCATATCAAAAGTCATGTCCTTGAATGTTCCACACCTACTGTTACCAGTTGCAAACACTGTGAAGTTACTCTTAGCAGCTTGGCCGGGGAGATCTACTGAATAATAATAAGGAAACTTTGAAGTGATATGGATGTATCATCAATTATGTACAAACAAAAGATAATTCATGTACATATCAAAAGTCAAGTTCTTGAATGTTCGACAAATACTTATAATAAGAAAACTTGGAGCTGATATGGGTTTATCATCAATATTGTACAAACAAGAGATATGTACATATGAAAAGTCAAGTTCTTGAATTTTAGACAACTACTTTTTACCAGTTGCAAACTAGTTACCAGCTTGTGAGGATGGAGAATTAACAGCAGCACTATATGGGCTTGGATATATTTTCCAAATTTGCAATTTTGCAGCCTACATGTGTGTAAAGAAGGTAAGACTTCAGTTTTTTGTCTAGAATCTGTGACCAGATGCTGATGAATATTAATATCAAGTTTGATTGAATTTTGAGATAAAAAAGATTTTGTGATTTACCCACATATTATTGTTTTGATTGACCATCAAAGATATTCATCTGAAAGGCGAAGTCAAACAGAAATGCTGTTTTGAGTGTAAGGAGCCACAGTTCATCCACACTTAACTTGGCGGGACTGCCATATAACAGATCTAGCACTCAGCAAAAAATAAAGAAATATTAAAGGCCATCTGCCGGGACATCTCTAAACTCGGCGTGGCCTACTCAATTTTCTTTTCCTTTAGGGGAAGGGGTTAAGTTTGGGCAGGATAAAATAATATTTTGAGAATTTGCCCTCATTGGTTATCAAAATAAAAATTCAAGAACAAAAAAGAAAAAAAATTATCAATAGTGCGTGTTTACACATCCTTCAGTATGAAAGAGATACATGTATCTTAAATAATCACCAACAAGAGGGATATTTTAACAATTTTGAAGCTCAGAGAAAAGTGGAGAGCTGATACAAAAGAGATCATAATATGCTAATTCTACAATTGATAGACCACAACTTTCTAAAATTTGTAATGTTTTTATACTCTTTTATCGGCGGAGATCAGATCTACGCACACATACAGTATGTGGAGGACGGTACATGTATATGTATGTAGCAATTTCAAAGTGGACTTATTTCAATTTCTCAGGAACAAAGTGTTGCTGGATGATTCAGCTGGTTCTCGTTTTGATGGTCATCGATACAACAGCAAATTTCAAAGTCTCAAACTGATTCACGATTTGAAAGAACATAAAGGCGCAAGACACAGTTTGAAGTTGTAATTACAGATTTAAACATAACTTTTCCTCTACTGAGCAATAAGTTGCAAAAAGGTGTCATTCTTTGCTTCTTTGAGACTTGGTGCCAATGGATTTAATGGCAAGCTCAACCAACGTCTGGAATTCTTATTGAGTTTTGATCTTCACAGCAGAATCAATAGCTTGAAGAATTTACGATTTTTCTAATTTAGCAGTACTAAACATCCAACATTTGTTGCAAGGCTGAAATAATCGTCAAGAGGTTAATCTCCTTATCTGACTGTGAATGCTAAGAAGAGCAACATTGGACATTGAAAGAGAATTGTAGACGAGCCATCACATTTAAAGCACCACTGCACTACTTACAGCTACTTGCGCCCTCTTTATAGCAAACAATGCCTAATCGGTGACCGCTGGTCCCCCATGATCCCCTTTTTCGTATGTTAATTGAGAGCTGATTTGATGAGATAACCACCTGTCAGTGACCACGCTGGGTGGTCTAATCTCTCCTGGCCAAACTAGTGCAGACGGGCTTTAAGCCAAAAAACTGAGGCAGTACGTCCTTTCACTGACTTACTGTACAAACTTGTATTTTGATGATATGTGTTTATATATGTTATGCCTTTATTTTATACCTTTATTTTGATGACATGAGTTTCTTTCTTGTGATTTTCTGATATCATAATCAAATACCTGAATTCACTATTACCTAAAGTTTCTGCAATAAGTATTAAAGGAAGCGGAATCCTCTATTCATCATTACCTGTACAATATTCCATTTTCATGAGCTCCCCTTCAATATTAGTCTTACTTGTAAATCATCTGTTCAGAGTCAAAAGGATATTAACTCTATATCTTCTTATCACTCAGTTAGAGCTCTTCTGGCTATAAACAGACAAAATTGGCTATACTAGTACACTGTATTGTATCAGCCAACATGGTTAAGTTGCAGGAACTTGTATCCTTTTTTGCTATCTTTATTACACTGATCCCATTATCGAAAGGTGATTCTTTTGTGACGGCTACTGAAGATGAAGCTGTGCAACTTGACTTCCCATATCCGTGTGATAGTAATAAAGTCACATTGCAGAGCGCAAACAGAGCTCCATTTTACAGTTCAACTGAAACTGCAAATGTCCACTTGCCAAATTATCAATTACACAGGTTTAGTGTGACAGATGGGAATTGTTCAGTTCGGGTTGAAATAAATCCTGTAAAGAGAAGAGACAAGGCAATATATATTTGCAAACCGTACATGAATGACGTCATTCAAAGCAGTTTCACTAAGATAAAGTTAGTGGTCAATTATCCTCCAGGTGATGCATCATGCACATTCAGTATCAGTGATGATGTAGTTGGTGATTGGGTGCCACTGCAATGTACGGCTCCTGTTGGCAGCTTGGCTGGGGGGATTTACTGCTACCAAGATTATAAACAGTTGCCTCCATGGAGTAAGCTTGTTGAAATTGGTAAAACTTTGAAACAAACCATTTGGGCAAGAAAAGGATATCCTGTATTTTGTTGTTCATCTAGCCTTGATCGACCTAAAGACTTGTGCGAATGTAATGACTTTGTATGGGATCCATCTGACACAGAGGAAATCTTAAACCCTTGTCCTGTGACCACAGCTGGACAAGGTGCAATTACCAAAGCAGAAAAAAATGGAGATCATCTCTTCACTGGCACTGTTAATCCGTCAATCTCAAAAACATATACAAATAATGTAAAACTAAGACCATTACTATTGGTCGGTGGGACTGTCATTCTAATTTTGGTAACCGCTCTTGTCATTGTTACTTTATATCACTGTCATGTTGATAAAACCAATGACAAAACTTTGACAGAAAAGAAGGAAGGGCACCCAGAAACACAAAGTTTCAAGACAAAAGTTCAGGAATGTGGATCCCAAACATCACCGAAAGTTTTACCCATTCTTCTAAACACAGACAATGCTAGAAGTAGACCCAGCTCATGGGAGTACTTTTCTGCCATAAATATTGAAGGAAACCTTTCAAGAAAGGGGCCATCGAAAGCAAAAAGCATGGAATAATAATAATAATAATGGAATATTTAAAAAATGCAAGTTTCCAAAAATTAACACTGTATAGGCTTGTGCCATATAAATCTTTTAATGTTAATCACTGAATGTGTGTAATTATATATTGCATCTTACTCGGTTCAATTTTATATATAATTATTGCATGAATATATATAGAATATCTGAATCAACAAATTCAGCAATTTCTGAGTGATGTATATTTTACCGAGGCTGCGGGGCAACGTAAACATATATTGGCATGACAAAAATTCCAAATTTGGATAAGAATATATGTCAGGCCTATATAGAATGGTGATATACGTGCAATATAATTGTATTGACACGAGGGTATTCGGAAACACAATGCTTTCCTTCTAATCTTGATACTACTAATTTGCATCCAGCGTTTCAAAGGGTGCATCTGTTGATATGTGCACTGCTATCATCATGTCGTGTAAATAATTAATCATTAATAAGTACATCCCATTCACTGTAACAAAATTATTGAGTGTCATGTGGTAACATTTCAGCCCATCAGGTAAATGCTTACACATAACCAATGTTGTACATAAATAATAATCAAATGGAATAATGCTGGTATAGAAGTTGATATTTACCTCTTGATTCTGTGGTGATAAGAATGGCTGTTAGATCATTAACGATGTAAGCAAACAACTGTGATCAATTGTTGCAAGATGGGTATACAGTCAGCCACATTTACCTATGAAAGATAAAGGTGTGTATAATGAAGTAAATTGGTTAAGTTTTATTCATGTATTGATGTATTGAGTTATCTGTTCAATTACCAAGACAATGTGCTTATACAGAACATATGACTTATTAAACAAAAGTTTTGTAAACTTTTAATAGTTAACAGCACAACACAAGTACATGCATGTGTTGGGTTGATTTTCAATGATACATTCAACATTTTAATGAAAAAAGTAATATGACATAAACCGATTATTACTTTCCTTTCAGGAGAAGGTTGACTAACGGCCATGTAGTCATATAGGAATGCTTATGTATAGCACAATATAACACTGTTATTAACTATCTAATTGAATTGTTATGAAAACAAATCACCCAAAATTGAATAATAACATTTTCCTAGAACTTTTCCTTCATATAGTAATCTTATGGAACAGTTTGAATTGACCTCATAATTGTCTCCTGTCAGCGAGTCCCGAGTCCGTAGAGTCGTAGCAGATCCCTCGCAGGTGACCTGAGCTATGTGAGGTCAGAGGTCAAATGTCAAGGATCGGACAGACAGCAGATTACAAAATAATCTTAAGTTAAACATGTGAAACATGACATTTATATACACCTATATAGATAGTTAACAACTTAATTATTCATACCCTTACCAAGTTTTGTATAAACAAATTAAAATAGTATGTGACAAATTCATTTGTCCTTGAAAATGTGACATATTAAAGTTTACATCTTAAAGTATTCAACCAGTCCACCTTTCATTCTTGAGTTATATGTTATATTAGCATAACATCCAAGGTTTAAGTATAGGCCTATCCGATGATTGTATGACATTATTAGAACTACCAATTAAGCCAAATGCTTTATGAATGTATAAATATCGTGTTCTTTCTTCATATTTTTATTATTAATATCATAAGCCTATAATTTATTGGTTATCATATAGATGTATGCTTGTACAACTATTTATTATAGCGCTTCAAAAAAGTATACTATCAATATTGTGATACATTGTTTATTATTATTGACTATTGTGCTATATTATAGTAGCTAAACATTTGTTATGTACAGCTGGAAAGCTGTGCTTCAGCTTCTTACGTTCTTTCTTCCATTTCGCTCCACAACCAATCAATCCAGATTGCTATGTTAAAGAGTATTACACGAATGTTGCATACATTTCTGTTGATACTTTATTGGTGCAAGAAATATTGAGAATAATTTCAAACCTGAATAAGCCTAATAGAATGTATGAGCAAATTGATAAGAATGTGAAAGTTATTTAATTGTACTTGAAAGTTTCATAATGCTAGGTAATACAGAGGACACAAATGACCTGCATGTACCATTGACGTGCCACTCTCCATCCAGGTGTTGAGTGGGTACCTATAGTATGATGCGAACGTTAATGTGCTTGGCGTGGAATGTGTGCGCTTGTAAAATGGTGCCTTTCCAGAATGCGACCCAGGAAGTGCAGTGTGTGCATTTTCATGTATGAATTAGCAATTGAATCCAATGACCAGAATAACAGTAATTACAACGTAAAGCGCTTGGAAATGTAGTATTAAGCGTTGTACAAATGTGAATATTATTATTTATGTTCTGTCATTAATTTTGCTTCGTAACCAATGAAATCCAGATTGATACATGTATGTTATACCTCTGTCTACAATCAAAACCTACTTCATACTGATTAAAAACTGATTGAAGTTTGGCCATTCACGGTACTGCAATTTTCAGTTCGGTCACTTGTCTGGTGTCGGTTTTGTTGGGGTATAGATACGTAATACACAAATGTTACATATATTTCTTCTATGTCATTGGTGTAAGACATGTGGGAATAATTTATATATATATATAATCATTCCTTAGCATGCCATATTAAACCCTAATTTGTATACTAGGAATTTGTTTACACAGTCTTTTCACAGTATTGCTGTAATTTGTCTTTCTTCCTGTCGTTGAATTTGTGTGTGTATATATATATGTATATATATATACGTGCGTTTTAAATATGTATATATTTATATTTGTTTACTAGGGAGTTATTTCCTTATTTATTTCCTCATTTATTAACGCAGTTGAGCTGTTAACCTGTGCTTCAGTTATTTACAATCTTTCACCACATTCGCTCCATAATCGGTCATTCTAGATTGATATGTTAAGAGTAATACACAAATATTGCAAACATGCATATTTCGTTTGATACTTACAAATTATCACCTTATGTCACTGGTTCAAAACATGAGAGAATAATTTCAAACCTGAATAAACTAACGTGTTGAGTAAAACTGTACACAATGTATGAATTGACAGGCATTTGAAAGTTATCGTTAAAGTTAGCCTTGAAAGTGAATTTTACAATGATGTACTGAAAGGAATATTAACATTTGACTAATTCGGGAACAGATATTATGCATGTAACTGCCTATGAATAAATTGTCATTATTTCAAACATTCTATGTGTTGTAATTGTGCTAGCTGTAATATGATAAGCTTGAAAGAGTATGAAAATTGAGAAAATCTAGGCAATGTAAGTGTTAATTAGGTTTAAATGACGTAAATTTGGGTGTGTGTGTTGTGTAATGTGTGTGTGTGATCTGTGTATACATTCAAACCTGCTTTGGCAACATTTTTGTTTATATAGAAATACCATGTGTGTATATAAAGACCACATCCCCCCTTGAAATTATATTTCTTGTTCATACAAGTCATGTGTTAAAGTAAACCTGTCAATAATGATCACCTACCTAAAAAGACCATTTTGGGGGGTCTCCCTTGGCCGGGTTTTTTTAAATACAGGTAGGACTGTGATTGCATTTTTACGGATACAGCAAACTCATCAGCTTTACTCGAAGTAGCACAAGTCAACTAATTTTTCTTTAACCAAACTATTTAAAATGTGTCATTTCCACTGCCTAGGTCTAATTGTGCATATGTCAAATGATTTTTTGCGGTCCCAACAGATTGGTCTTATGCTGAGTGAACTGTATGTATAACTTTGGTATAATTATATATAGATGCCATATAAGGATAACATATAACCCTGCTTATTGGGCTCGCACGGAACCCAAGTTGGACTTGGGTACTGTAAGCGTCACATTGGATGAGAGTGCGCTCACGTGCATTAACTAGTCTACTCAACAAGACCCCTTACAGTTCACTGGGAGTGTCATTAAACTGCAATATCTCTTTGTAGAAGTAATACTTGAAGCTCACATGATCAAGATCAAAATATAATTTGGTGATTGATACACTTTAAACCTAGAAGGGCAAGCAAAGATGAGGGGGTAAATAATCCACACCTCCATGGGTGAGAGACCCAGCCTTTTCAAATGGAAGTCCAACTGATTTTATTGGTTTTATTACCTGCAAAATTGACCAAAATGACATGTGTTAAAAGTTTTGACCTACAAGCCACGCAAGCAGTCATTGCAACTCTTAGCTGGCAAAATTGAATTGAAAATTAATTACATCTACACAGCACATTACTTTATGTGACAATAAACACACACACACACAAAATACACTGCATACTGCACCAACCCACAAACTATCAATACATATTATCATGATAAGAATAAAAGAGAAAAGCGAATAAGTAGATTTAATAAAGAAATATCCATTTCAAATGAAAGAGACAGGTGAATAAATGGATTAAATGTGTCACTATCAAATTCAAATATGCAAATCTCAAGATGAACACATTCTTTGTAATTGTTTCCTAATGCAATTTACATATTACAGATGTATTCATCACTGTATGCACACGTAGATTATAGTGAATCCAGACTAAATGCATGAAGTGCAAAATCGAAGATAAAGAGTTTTAATCATGATTGTTTTATTCTGATTTTCCTGAACTTTATACATTGTAATGTGCGTTATGCTGTCACACCTGCTAGCAGTTCATCGTCCATTTTAAGTGTTAAAAATGCGGTATGTAAGGCAAGTGATTCCATGCATATATCATAGCATCATAATCGTAACTCTACATTGAGAAATTAAGACTTTGATACATGTCAATCGTGTGACATGGAAATGAAAATCAGAATTGAGCGGAAACATATCATGAAATGAGAGTGGAATAAAGATATTAATATAACGAAACATGAAAATACCAATTAAATATTTGTTTATATCAACAATTTCACTACACATTCATGTAATAATAGTTTTATTTAATTCACAGCCCTGCCTTACACCAGATTCAATATGTTAACTAATAAATGGTTAAATCAGTGATGAATTTAAAAAAAAAAGGCAAAAATATGAAACGTTGAATGATACACATATTTTTTACTTCTTTTTATCATTTGCCGATGAAGTATATACATTTTCAGAATGTCTTTCAAACTTTGGACACATCTTCTAAACAATGGTTACCCTTGTCAGAGCCTGCCCTAATCTAGCATCGACTATCTCATTCAACATTGCTAGTAGAGAAGATTTAATTTAATAATAAAAAGGTCTATTCATAGTAATCAAAATGATTAAAATTTTCCAGATGCCATTTGTAAACTGTTGTTCAGATGGTGCATATCTTTACAGGCATGCAACCCTGTTAATCTTGAAAGCACAACTGTCAACAAGTCATCATTCATTTACAATATATTCAATAATTTATTCTAAAACTCACATACAGTACATGTATCTCACAACAATAGAACCATTTTTTCTTTTCAAAATTGTTAATTGTTACCACATAATCATCATAAAATGTCAAACAAAATAGCAAAGCTTTGCAAAAACCACAATCCCGGATAATTACCAAAACGAAAATGAACACAGTTTAAATAGACTTGTTTAACCCACATTCGACTGAATTCTCTTATTCCCATAGGCTTAATAAATAAGCCACCTGGTTCCCACAGTCATTGGGTTAAATAAACTTAGCAAAAACCTCAATCCCTGAAAAAATTTGAATAGACAATGCACTTAAATCTGGATATATTCTCAATACCCCATTGAGCGCATCATGATTTATTTTGCGAATTACTAAAAACTGGCACATGTTCTTTGCGAACAAGTTGGCTGATACACTTCATTTTATATACAACTGCATGTTTTCGGTGGTAATCTTGTCCAAATATGTTGCAAATAGATTTTGAGGACAGTGCTGCATGGCATTGAACATATAAAAATAGAATGCTTTTAAAAAGGGGGAAAAAGAGAAGATTTGACAAACTATAGCCAAGCCAATTTGGGGATTATGATATCCTTATTTCAGCCATTTAACAATATTCCTCCATATCATTATCACCAACGACGTACTTTATCTCCCGGTGGAAATTGGGAATCTACTAACCCCACTTGCAACTATCTCCTTGGAATATCCCCCGGATTTACTGTCATAGTCAAGGTTAAATATCATTGGGGTAGCTGTCTCAGGGTGAACAAATTCCAGAGTTTTTTTTTAAATTTTTGTTTGTGTTACGAACCATTGCCCGTATTTAATTCAACACTCAAATTTTGAAAATTGAAACTTAATTTCTCACAATTCCTTTAAAAACTTGGAGGCAAAGAAGCCTCGGTTAAAGGGGATAATTAGCATGGAATGGAGTAAGGCATCTTGTAATCCCATCAATGTTTCATGTGTCAGCTTCCTTCCAGATCTCGTAGAATACACCTGAAGAAGAGAGGTCTGAATGTCAAGGTAAATAATGTAAAGAACAAATAAACAAAAAAGGTCACATGATGTATATGTGATTAAAAAAAATATATATTATACAAAGATGGAAGGGGCATGGGGTTGAGTGGGGTGGCGGAAAGGGTTTAATACATCCCATTGTCTCCTCTTTTGTAACCTTTGGTGGGCTGCAGGAAAATCCACTGAAAAGTCATTTCCGATGACAATGGAGGAAAATTGAGAAACAGTGAATGTACTGGTTTTTTCTTATACCAAAGTCAAAGTATATTCACCAGGGTTAAGCAATGAATGATGATGAACCTTGAGTCATAACCCCCTTCACTCCCAACGGACAACCAACAGATATAATGAGCAATGGACCAATGTTAAACACAATGACTGTAATACAAATCTACAATACAAATTCACAGTGCTGTTAGCTTAGTGAAATAAACTGAAACTTGTTGATTGTATTAAACACAAATTATAATATTAGGTAGAGGGGGTTGTCGCACTCATCCCAGATAAAGTACAGGTCTGAGATGGATTGCATTGTGAAAAAAAAATCAAAAAACTTGGAGGATACTGTGAGTTCTTATATCAAAATGATAATAAATGGACCCAATCTTGCTGAAAGGCACATGAACTGTACACATGCAGAAATGTGTACGAGGGACTACACACATGTGTGGAATGAAAGTTTGGTCCAAACTTTTCAGCTATTTCTTGTCAGATTCCAAATATGAGGGGATTTGTATAGTTATGCTCTTCAAGGGACATTTCTATAATGATATTTCGTAATTCCTCATAAGAGAGAAAATGCTGCTGCTGCTAATGATATTCTTCCCAATTGACATTAAACAAATGAAAAAAGGTCACAAATCATTTTTCACCTTCTTCAAAATTAAACCTTCTCTTTAAAGGACCCAGTACAAATGACAATTGATGTACCGACAGAACTGGAGGTTCTTTGGGTGAAAATACGACCTGAACGTCTTCCTCGAGCAATTTCGCATCTGATCGTAGCAGTAGTGTATCATCCGCCAGACAGTGTGCTTACAGACAGACTGATAGACCATTTGCAGGACACTATGGATCAGATCTTGGGCCAGCATCCAGATGTTGGCATAGCAATTATGGGAGACTTTAATCAACTTGACTTAACTACCTTGCTTGCAAACACCAACTTCAAACAAGCCGTCAAGACGCCAACGAGAGAAAACAGGATCCTGGACAAGATAGTGACGAACTTCTCTGGTTTTTATGACCAGCCACTCGTGTGTTGTCCTTTAGGAGCCAGTGATCACAACACGGTGGTTTGGTCACCGCTTGCCCCTCCTCGTTATCAAAATTCTATCATGAAACGAATAACAAGACCACTCAGAGATTCGGATAAGAGACTATTTGGGTCTTGGATAACAAGGTATGAATGGAGTTCAGTGATGGACAGTATTTCATCAGACGAACAGACGGAATCATTCTATGCCATTTTGAACTCCCAAATTGACCGTTTCCTGCCGACAAAAACGGTCAAAATGCACTGCCGTGACAAGAAATGGATTACCCTGTCATCAAATCTTTGATCAAGGAAAGACAAGCCGCATTCAATGGTGGTAATAAGGAACTTACCAGGAAACTTGCCAATCGCGTTAAAAGGAAATACGAAAAGCAAAACACGACTATTATAATGATCGAGTGAAGAAGCATAAGAAGGTAAATCCTGCAGAATGGTATAAACAAATCAAAATCATGACCAACATGAGAAATGCCAACTCCTATATAACTGTTCCAGGAGTTGACAGAGATGATACCGCCGTAATAGCGAACAGGATCAATGACTTCTTCAAGTCTGTTGCTGAGGATGTACCTGCCATGGATGCTGAGAACTTACCTGCATACTTACCTGACCCTTCTCCACCTCCCCGCATTCAACCTTGGGATGTTTACCAACAGCTTAAGAAGTTGAAGATTGGGAAAGCTGTTGGTCCCGATATGATACCTTGCCGAATCATCAAAGAATTTGCATGTGAACTTAGTAACCCATTGGCCCATATCTTCAGTACCTCACTTGCTGAAGGTGTCGTTCCAAAGATGTGGAAGAGAGCTTTAGTTGTTCCTGTCCCTAAAACCACCCCTGCGAGTATCGACAAGCTCCGTCCAATCTCCTTGACCGATAGTTTTGCGAAGGTATTTGAGGGTTTTGTGTCGAAGTGGCCGATGCAGTACATCGGGTCGCAGCTCGACAATAAACAATTTGGTAATATAAAGAGATTATCAACGACGCACTGCCTAGTTGACCTAATGCACTGCCTTTATCAACACGCGGAGAAAAGCAAGGCAGTATCCACTCTTGTGATGACAGATTTCCGCAAGGCGTTTGACCGCATAGACCACACGGTTGCCATCCAAAAGATGATCGCATTCGGTGTCAAACCTACATTGATCCGCTGGATAGCTGATTTTCTTACAGAAAGGACTCAATGCGTACGCTACAGAGGTGTCACATCAGAGTGGGCGACGCTGAAGGCAGGGGTACCTCAGGGAACCAAACTTGGACCGATTGTGTTCCTAATCGTCATCAACAATGCGCTACGTGATTGTAATATGGCATATTGGAAGTATGTTGATGATGTCACTGTTATCGACACGAGATTCGCTGGAGATCAATCAATTATGTTGGAAGCAACACTTCAACATTTAGCCGAATGGTCCGCGTCAAATGGAATGTCCCTTAACCCTGCTAAATGTGAGAGTATGCAAGTGTGCTTTATGAAAAAGCCCCCCATACCACTGTCACTGGAAATAGATCAACAACCTCTAAAGCAATCCACGTCTGTCAAATTGTTAGGAATTCATATCCGCTGTGATTTAAAGTGGAGTGATCATGTTGATTTCATGATAAAACGTGCCAATGGAAGGATACATCTTATCAGGATCCTGAAAGGTCACGGACTGCCAACCGAAGATCTCTGCACCATCTACACCGGTTTCCTCAGACCCCTCGTAGAGTATGCCTCACCGGTGTGGAACGGAGGCCTAACTAAACAACAAGTAGATCGACTAGAAAGGGTGCAGAAAAGAACTCTGAAAATTATCTTGGGACCTAATTACCAGTCATATGAGACAGCCCTGACTCTGTTGAATCTGTCCTCTTTGGCTGACAGAAGGAAGGAACTGTGTTTGAATTTTGCTGAGAAACTGATTTCAAACGAGAAGGTATCTCACCTCATACCTCCCTGTAAGAACATAAGAAACCTACGCAAATCAAATACTAGAGAACAGTTAAAATGTAAAACCAAACGATTTCGTAACAGTCCAGTTCCCTACTTAATTGACTTGCTGAATTCACAGTAGGGATCATGGACTTTGTATACATTTGTATTACGTGTAAACTTATTCCCATAGTGATGATGTAGAGGAGCTGTACAATTATTTTATTTTATTTTAAGTGAAATAGTTTATAACATTATAACATTTCGTTACTATGACGGTTGTACCACCTTGATAGTTGATCGTTGAAAATGATAATATAATTCAGTAATTCAAGATTTAATACCATGGTTAACTTTTGTATTGATTGAAAACATACGTACCACATAATTATTACCAGAAAACCTCAAAATTACCATATTTCATGTCTTTCATTATTGCATACCTACCTATCAATCTACAAATATGTTATCCATAACTCATCAATGAAAATGTAAAATGTACTTGTAATTTATGGATCTACAACCAGTATTCTCTCTGTCAAAATTGTACTTTTTACCTTATTTTCGATACGTCTGCCATACACTCTCATCCTCAGCATTATCTCTATATCTCTCTATCTCTCCCTTTATCTTTCTTTCTCTCTCCCTTTCTCTCTCTCTCTCATATTTTTCCTGGATCTCCTGTGCTGTCTGTACTTTTTACCCTCCCTACCTCTCTTCTACATTTCCCTCCAGCCCTTTTGTTCTCTTTTCTCTCTTATTCGAACGATCTTTTCATATATGATTGTGCAATAGATTTAAGCAGTTGTAACCTGTTTAGCGAATTTAATTAATTTTTATATAGGTGTATACATATTTTTTTTAGAAAATTCAATTACTTTGTGATATCTCTTAATACGATTTGCTGGATAATGTTATTGTAGTTTATTTATGTTTGTATAATTATTTATGTTTTTACAATGTACAAAATTCTGCAATTCAGCCATATGGCTGCAAATGAATTTTTAATAAAACCATTACCACCATTAGCAAAGGTACTGTGTCCCATTTGCAGGCCAAAAAATGAAAAGGTTAAATTCCAACGGCATTTGAAAGACAATACTAATTTAGAACTTCCCTAAAAAAAGGGGGGCTTGAAAATGTCTTTAAGTGGGAAAATCACAACTATTAGTTGTCGAATCGACTTAGGAGCTATAGAGCCAGTAAGTAATAGTCTGAGTTTTCAGACCATTGTACCAAATGGTCGTACGTTTTATGCTGCGCAAAGATTCAATCAGTTTAATTTTGGCCATTACAAGAAGTGGGTTATTGATGTAGACAAATGCTCATGTACCATTTACAGCTCATTTTATGTATGTTATTACCAAAGATGAAAAAGCCAGTCAGTCACTCAATAGTGTCTGACAGTGAAGTCTAGCAAGTAAACAGGTTTCCTTGCATAATTTGAATATTAGGACACTGCTAACGTTTAAATTTCACAGATAGGACATACATGACATATTCATAATTCCTGCAAAGTTCTACAGAATTTGATGTTGGCTGCAAAAGGGACATAGTATCTTCTTTAATATACAAACTTGGGTTGAATGGTAAGGATACATTTCCAGGTAGGATGGCACACATATATTTACCTTGCTGAAGCCCACTTTGTATTTCAGTTTGCCCAGTTGCTTCTCATACATGGCCAACGCTGATTTGTTGTTGAAGCCATTGCCCTGAAAGTAGAATGAGAGGTACAGGGATACGAAATGTTTAACATTTCAAATGTTTATCTTATTAGAATTCATTTTCTCAAACTTAGTTGTAGAAAGATAGGTACACTACTCCTATTTGGCTGGCTTCATTGATGTTCTGCGTCCTGACAATTAAGCGTCCCCCCCCCCATAGGCTAGACTACGACAATAGGTTTAGCATCAATATTGTACACACAAAATATGACGTGCGTATCAAAAGTCACGTTCTTTAATGTTCGAAAACTATTTTTACCAGTTGCAAACAATGTGAAGTTCCTCTTGGCTGGGGAAATTTTTCCGAATAATAATAATAAAACTTTGAACCGTACAGCTTAATCATCACAAATCAAGTTCTTAAATGTTCGACAACTACTGTTACCAGTTGCAAACTAGTCACGAGCTTGTGAGGATGGAGAGGTACCAGCAGCACTATACGGGCGTGGATATCTTTTCCAAATTGCAATTTTTCAGCCTACAGGTGTGTAAAGAAGATTGACCATCAAAGATATTCATCTGATAGGCGAAGTGAAACAGAAATGCTATATTGAGAGTACGGAGCCACAGTTCATCCACTCTGGACTTGGCGGGATATCCATATAATGTATACTCAGCAAAAAAACAAAAAAAATCTTAACGGCCATCTGCTGGGATACCTCTAAGCTCTAAGAGTGGCCTACTCAATTTTCCTTTCCTTGGGGGGGGGGGAGAAGGGGGGTAGTTTGGGTAGGGATACAATTATATTTTGGGAATTTTCCTCACCGGTGATTAACAAATATAATAAAAGATAAGAAAAAATGGCGATAGTACATCTTAACACATTCTTCAGTATGAAGGAGATATCTTAATTAATAACCAACGAGAGGGATACTATAACAATTCTGAAGCTCAGAACAAATGGAGAGCTGATACAAAAAAGATCATAATTTGCTGATTTTACATTTGATGGACCACAACTTTCCAGAATTTAATCTTTTTATTCTAGATTACCAGTGGAGATCAAATCTCCACTCTCATAAGTGTTTAGAGAGTACATGTATATGTGTATGTAGCCATTTCATTTAAAGTGGACTTATTACTTATTTCAATTTCTCAGGAACAAAGTGTTGCTGGATGATTCAACTGGTTCTCATTTTGATTGCTATCGATACAACAGCAAATCTCAAGTTTCAAACTGATTCAGGATTTGAAAGAACATGAAGACGCAATTTTGAGGTTGTATTTACAGATTTAAATAGAACTTCTCCTCTACTGAGCAACAAGTTGCAAAAGGGTTTAATTTTTCAACCTTTTTTGAGACTTGGTGCCAAGGGATTTAATGGAAATCTCAACCGACATCAGGAGTTCTTATTGAATTTTGATCTTCACAGCAGAATCATTAGCTTGAAAAGTATATGATTTTCTAATTCAGCGGAGCTCAATATCAAAAATTTGTTGCGGGGCTGAAAATTAATCGTCAAGAGGTTAGTCTCCTTAATTGACTTTGTATGCTGAGAAAAGCAACATTGGAAAAGGAAAGTGAATTGTAGATGAACAATCATGTTGTATTCGACTGTATATCCTGACGAAGGAAATTGAAGCAAAAAAGAGGCGGGACTTCCTTTCAGTGACTAACTGTACAAACTTGTATTTTGATGACATGTGTTTCTTTTTGTGTTCAATTCAAGAAGAATCTTCTATTCATCATTACCTGTACAACCTTCAAGGATCATGAGCTCTTTGTTTCCCCTTCAATATTTGTCTCACATGTAAATCATCTGTTTAGAACCAGAAGGATATTAACACTATACCTTACCACACAGTTAGAGCCCATCTGGCTATACACAGAAATATCAGCTACTAGTACACCTTATTGTATCAGCCAACATGGATAAGTTGCAAGAACTTATACCTTTATTTGCTATCTTTATTGCACTGATCCCATTATCCAGATGTGGTTCTTTGTTCAGGGTTATTGAGGATGAAGCCGTGCAACTTGTTTTTCCATATTCATGTGACAGTAATACAATCACTATACGGACGGGGAACAGACATCCATTTTACAATTCAGCAAGGCCCGAAAATCTAAATTTGCCCTTCTATCAATTGAATAGGTTTAGTGTGACAGATAAGAATTGTTCAGTTCAGGTTGACATAAATCCTGTAAAGAGAAGTGACGAGGCAAAATATATATGCCAGGCATACAGGGATGGTGTCATTCAGAGTGAGTTAACAAGGATAAGATTAAATGTCAATTATCCTCCTGGTGATGCATCATGTACATTCAGTATCAACGGCGATGCAGATGGTGATTGGGTGCCACTGCAATGTAAGGCTCCTGTTGGCAGCTTGGCTGGGGAGATTTTCTGCTACCAAGATTCTAAAAGATTGCCACCACAGAGTAAACTTGTTAAAATTGGTGAAACTTTGAAACAAGCAATCTGGGTTAGAAAAGAATATCCTGTATTTTGTTGTTCATCTATCCTTGATCGACCTAAAGACAAGTGTGAATGTAAAGAGTTTGTATGGGATCCCAAGGGGAATATTTCTCACATAAATACTATCCTAGACCCTTGCCCTGCTACCACAACGAGCCTAGTTGCAACATTATCCCAATACCCTGAAAGAGAAGTTGAAGATAACTCCCAGCTTCCTCAACTCATAGAATCACTAAACCTGACTGATACAAACATGGATAAGTCGACTGTTAATAATACTACAATATTATGGGTATGTGTAACTGCCATTGGAATTATGGTAATAATTATGGTTATTATTCTAATGCGCCTCTATGTGGTTGAGAAAACCAACAAGCAATATAAAAAATGTCAGGTTGCAAACATATATCAACTGGTAGAGAATGAGACACCTTTTACAGTTTCACAAGAGAAAGAAGAACTTCTTCATGTCTTTAGCAGTAATAAACATAGCAGAACAAGGCCCAATTCATGGAACTTCTTTTTGAGCGAGAGGATCTGGTGAAGTCACCTAGTGCACCTACAATGGCAGAAATGAAATTGCAACTTATAAACTGCCCCCATATTATATATACATTGATCACATTGAGAACCAAAGTGCAAATATGCTCATAAATTGAATTTATCGGTAAATCAATGCGAGATGAGCACTTCGTAAACACAGCAATGTGTCTGTAAAATGTCACAGGTCATAAAACCAACCAATCATACAAATTTGATCAACAGCACGAATGGACAGCTATCAAAGACAGGTCTATTCAGGTCTGTGTATATGCTCCTCATTGTTCTTTGTTGTTTATTAAAAAAATCATCATATATGTTTCTAAATTAAAGTATCAGTCATGCTGCCCCTATAGAAACCTTCTGCTAAGTAGAACCTTCAATATGTAGGGTCACAGCTAAAGAGATATTGAGGTACTACACTTACTTTAGAGTACTACATTAATACTCATAAAAAATGTATTTAAGTCAAAAATATAGTGTGAATATCAATCTCTGTGTATGAGATTACTTGCATGACAATACATGTAAACTGTGGGTATACCTTTTTTCTTTTTTGGTAGCATATATATTCGAAGCCTCAGACTAGCTCCTTTATTCTAATTTGTACATGTAGTACATTGATGAATTCATCTCTAATAGTAATACACTGTAAAATAATTACTTGAAGATGTCTGATTCTGTAGTACTGTTTCATTCATTTGATAATTATTCAAGATTATTTATAAGACGTGATGGAAGGTTAGTACTTAAATGTGCTTTTCAATTTAAGAGAGATGATTATTTTATTGAATTGTAAGTGTTTATTCACTGCATGAGATATGGAGGAGTTGCGGTATAACCACTTGAATCTTAATCAAAGGGTTCAGGGTTTGAGTTCTAGCCTTGCATTCTTTGGCAAGACATTAATCCACATATGGTCAGAGAGGTCAAGGTTCAAGGGTTAAACTGACAGCACATTGCTGTCAATGTACATGTACATGTAAATCGTGAAATTTATATACATACTACAATCAATTAATGTCGGCGAATACAAGTTGTTTTCTTCCTATGCTATATTAACATCACATCTAAGATTTAAGTATATATCTGATGACTGTATAACATTAATAGGCCTACTAAGCCAAATGCTTATGAATGTTTAAATATCATGTTCTTCTTTGTATCTTTATTACCTATATCAATAGCCTATAATTCATTGGTTAACAGATACATGTATGTTTGTACCGCCATCTATGGTAGTTCCTTGAGTGACAATTTCGTCACAAAGTGTTATTTGATTATCAATAGTGTAACATAATGTTTATTATAATTGGTTATTGTGCTATGTTAATTATAGTAGCTAAAATGTACTCTGTTTTTGTTGTTACAGCGCTCTGATCAGTTTGCTGTATTAAAAAGTGATTAATAATAATTATTGTTCTGGGAAAATCATACTTCTTGTTAACTTCATAACGTACAGGTTTACTAGTAAACATAAAAAAATATATAACACCTAAGTAGATCCTTGGCATTTGATTAGAGGATTGTTGGTCACATGATATTCAATAAATAATCTATTGAACGACTATTTCATTGAGCGTACATTGTTGGTTATATTCGCCGTGCATTTTGGGTTATATGCGACCCGTATTTTTGGTTATATATTTTTTAAAATTATATATATATATATATATATATATATATATATATATATTTTGTTAACATGTTTTTTTGATATATTTTTTTTCGTTTTTTGATACATTTGTGTGTGGATATAGACTATTTTGGGGGATGTATTTCAATAGTACGAATAGTTTCATTCGTTGAAAGATTAACGTTCTATTGAAATCATAAGCATTCGTTATTTGTATACTAAAAATGATCAAGTAATATCAATTGCTGTATTTTTGGTCTTGTATATACATGTATATACTTTGTTAAACTTCATCCTATTTTCTGTGTATTTGCCTTTTTTCCTTTATTAAGTACTTTGGTGTATAATCATTCCTCACACTGCCATTTTGTATAGTGAGTTATTTACCATGTCTTTTCATAGTATTGCTGAACTTAATTTTTGTATCTGTGTTGGCATTATTCCTTCTAGAATTACTTTGGTGTATATGTATAATCATTCCTTACCATGCAATTTTGTATACTGGCTAGTGAGTTGTATACCCAGCCTTTTCATAGTATTGCTGAACTTTTTTCTTCTTCTTCTTTGTTTGCATTTTTCCTTACAGAATTACTCTGATGTAAATGTATAATCATTCCCTATGTACCATGCCATTACCCTGATCTGTAAACCAGCGCTTTATCCATTCAATTATTTCACATAATTGAGCTGTTAAGCTGTGCTTCAGCTCTTTATGTTATTTATCCAGATTTGCTCCATAATCAGTCATTCTAGATTGATATGTTAAGAGTAATACATAAATATTGCATATATATATATATTTCTTTTGATACTTACAAAATATAAACTTAAGTCAATGATTCATGAAATGTGAGGATAATTTCAAACCTGAATTAACTAACAAAAGTGTATGAATAAAATTGCACAATATGTATGACTTGATAGTGTATTAACATGTACTGAAATGAAACTGAAAATGAAACATTTGACTAGTTCCCTAACAGATATCGTGCAAGGTGTGTAACTGCATATGAATAAATGATCATTACTTAGAACATTCAATCTGTTGTAATTGTGCTAGCTGTAATAGCTGTAATGAGCTTGAAAGAGTATGAAATTGAGAACATCTAGGCAATGTTAGTGTTAATTGGGTTGTAATGATGATTTATGGGTGTGTGTATGTGTTGTGTGACATGTGTGCGTGTGCGCCCTGCACATTTAAACCTGCTTTAGCAACCCTTTGTTTATAAGTGTGTCTACAAAGACCATATCCCCCTTGATACTATATTTCTTGTTCATACAAGTGATGTGTTAGAGTAAACCCGTCTATAAAGACTACCTGCTTAATGAAAATCCTTACGTGTCTCTCTTGGCCGGTCTTTCTATAGAGGTTGGCCTGTGGTTGCAATTTTACCGATACAGTTAACTCTGCATAAGTCAAATCTGTTGGGACCGCAAAAGAAAAATAGTTTGACTTTAATAAAATCCGACAAAAGAAGTGTAAATAACACATGTTTGCATAGTTTGGGCTACAAGAATAATGATAAGACTAAGGAAAAAATGGCATCCAAAGATATAATAAATTAATTTTGATAGTGAAGTTGTGCTAGTGTGATCGGAAGTTGTCCAAATTTAGAAAGAAAGGCGAGTTAAGGAATTTTCATACTAACACCACTTTCTGCTTAGGCGAACAAAACCGGTATAGATTGTGGTAACATTATCAGGGATGACATCAGTATTTGTTTCTCTCTCTACAAACATAGTCAAGATACTGTCTCTTAAGCATCATACTTTGCAGTTGGATATGATGGTCTGAATATCAATTCGCGAGCGATTTGCATCTTATAAAGAAGTTAAAAACAAATCCTGATGAGTTTTAAGCAAAATGTATACATGAAAGCCTGAAAAATCTCTCATAAGCAGAATAATTATATCACCTATTAATGCGAGTGAGCTTAGCGAGCGAGCTTTTGGGAAAATTAAAGAAAGGGGCACTAAGTCGCTTTAAAATAGGGGCGCATGTTATGGAGAAAGGAAAAGGGGACCTATCAGAAGGGAAAAGGACAATCATGGTGTCGTGCACAATGGTGCAAATTGAGCACGCGCACCCGAAAATCTCTGGTGAGTGCACGTGAGTGTCCCACTCACCAGAGATGAAAAAGCGCACTTATGAGACTGGAAAAGATGCATCTTTCGAAGGAAAAGGGGCAACCAATAAGATTTTAATAGAGCATCTATCAGAAGTGTGTACGTGTTTGTGTGTGTATGTGTGTGTGCGTGTGTGTGTGTGTGTGTGCATGTTGTGTAAATTCAAACCTGCTTTAGCGACATTTTGTATAGAAAGACCACATGTCTAGGAGTCTGAGAGCTGAGAGGCAGGATGTCATGAGAATATACATGCAATTTTGGTGTACCAATCACGTTAAAAAAATAATTTGTGTATTTATAGCTGTAATGTAAAAAATCAACCTCAAAAGACTTGACCTGGAATTTTACAGGTAAACAGTAAGGAGTAAGAAAAAAAATAAAAAGATATAAAACCCCCGCTTATTGGGCTCGCATGGAAACCCAGGTTGGACTTGGGTACTGTAAGCAGGGGCGGCGATCCGGGGGACGGGGGGACACGTCCCCCTCGATTTTAGGGGACGTGTCCCCCCCCCCCGGAAAATTTGAAAAAGTGCCAACAAAAAAATGTAAAGCAAATACTGACTGAAGACTGCAACACACTTTTAGGCTCTGGAGGGCCCAAGAGTGCAGTGTTTAGACAAATAAAATGCAAAAATGTTCTCACTCGGGAGCTACGCTCCCTCGCATAATATCCTTCAAAATGTACAAGTAGATATTGTAGAAAAGTGAAGTGTGAAAACAATATATTGCTTGTTTTTATACTATAGTTTTTTTCGTAGAACAAAACTTCAAAAACTGTGAGGGGTAGTCACTTCCGTCACCTTCACCCCTCTCGTTCACTATGCTCCCTTGCGCTGGCGTACTGATGCGGGGCTTGGGGGCAGTTGCCCCCCCCCCAAATAAAATTCATATATGTGGTTTATTGAAATGGCATGATTTTTCCCTGAGCTTCCGGGGGCTCCGCCCCCTGGACCCCACTAGGCCCCTAAAACGGGCCCCTGGATGCTCATCTGACCGTTATTAAATGCCTAAAACCCCTGAGCTTCCGGGGGCTCTGCCCCCTGGACCCCACCAGGGCCCTAAGGCGGGCCCCTGGATGCTCATCTGACCGTTAGTAAATGCCTAAAACCCTTGAGCTTTTGGGGGTCCGCCCCCGGACCCCACTCCATTTAGTGACCTGCATGCCAGTGACCCAAATAAGGCATCAAAATATGCTCATCTGACCGTAATTAAATGCCTAAAACCCCTGAGCTTCCGGGGGTTCCGCCCCTGGACCCCACCAGGGGCCTTCAGCCGAGCCCCTGGTTGCTCATCTGACCTTAATTAAATGCCTAAAACCCCTGAGCTTCATGGGGCTCTGCCCCTTAACCCCCGACAGGGCTGGACCCCACGTCAATTTATGCTCCACCTGCTTTGCTCTACCTGGTCATAAATACTTTAGCCCCCCCCCCCTTTTGAAAAACGTTCATCGGGTCCTTCATATAACATGTAAGAATAGTGGTGATGCGGATTGCGGAATTTTTTCTGCCCCCAAAAAAAAAACGTTTTTGGTCATTACGCCACTGCTCCCTCGTCCCTCGCATTTCGTCCCCCGATCATGAAAAGAAATCGCCGCCCCTGACTGTAAGCGTTCTTTTGGATGAGAGTGCGCTCACGTGCATTAACTAGTCTACTCAACAAGACACCTTACAGTTCACTGGGAGCTAGTGTCATTAAACTGCAATATCTCTTCGTAGAAGTAATACTTGAAGCTCACATGTTGAATACAGTATAGCCACATGGAGCCCCTTTAATACATCGAGATCAAAATATGATTTGGTGATTGATACACTTTAAACCTAGAAGGGCAAGAAAGAGGGGGGGGGGGCGGTGCATAATCTATACCTCCTTGGGTGAGAGACCACCAAACTAACCCAGCCTTTTTGCCAACTGATTTTATTGTTTTTATTACCTGAAAAATGGACCAAAATGATATGTGTTAAAAGTATTACCCTACAAGCCAGGCAAGCAGTCATTGCTATTAGCTGGCAAAATTGAATTAAAAGTTAATTACATCTTATCTTCACAGCACATGACTTTATTTGACAACAAACACACACAAAAGAAATAGACTGCAGACTGCACCCACCAACAAACTATCAATAATACATATTATCATGATAAGAATACAAGAGAAAAGCGAATAAATTGATTTATAAAAAAATATCCATATGCAAATAAAAGAGACAGGTGAATAAATTCATGGATTAACAATTTAACATATATCAAATTTATATATGCACATCTGAAGCCGATAATATTCTACATTTTGTTTCTTAAGGCAATATTCATATCCTATTCTCCACTGTTTGCACACGTTGATTATAGCAAATCCAGACTTTATGCATGAAGTACAAAATTGAAGATGAGACAGATATTTTAATCATGATAGTTTTATTCTGATTTTTCTGAACTTTATACATGAAATGTGTGTTTTGCTGTCACACCTGCTGGCAGTTCATCCTACATTTTAAGTGTTAAAAATGCGGTATTTAAGGCAAGTGATTGCATGCGTATATCGTAGCATCATAATCGTAACTCTTAAAAATTAAGACTTTAATACGTGTCAATGGTGTGACGTGGAAATAAAAAGCAGAATTGAGCAGAAACATATCATGAAATCAGAGTGGAATAATGTTAATACTAATAACGAAACATGAAAATACCAATAACATATTGTTTATATCAGAAAATATCAATACAAATTCATGTATTTATTATAGTTTATGTAATAATTGGATAATTTAATTCACAGCCCTACCTTACACCAGACTTAATATGTTAAGTAATAAATGGTTAAATCATTGATGAATTAAAAAAAGTGCAAAAATACAAAACGTTGAACAATACCCTTAAAAAACATAAGGTCACATATATACCGGGCCCCGTACGATTTTCTCTACCCGGCGGCTTGCCGTGGATTTTAGAGACCGTACGGGTCCCTTCCGATTTTCGTTTCTACGGCATGTGCGGTCACATATTCTGCCGTGCCCGGGAGCTAGATGCCCGCTGAAAATTGGTCGAGTGACAATGCAAGGCGCCCGAAAGGGTGCCGGTCGGGTGCAGGCCTGTAATCTTAGGGGCTCCGTCGATGTACATGTGCACCCAATGGCTTCCGGGGCCCGGCCGGGGTCCTCAAGGCGCCCGGCTGGGTGCCGTGCACTGAACTATTTGTCCTTTGACATCCGCGCCTCCATTGAGAATGGACAGGAAAAAAAAATCATGAGGGGCCCGTCCGGAACCCGCACGGGACCCGTACGGTGCCCCACAGGCCCTTTACGGGCTTTCTACGGCCTAACGGTCAGAAAAAAACGCAGGGAGAATTGGGAGCAGCCAACTCAGTTTTACTCGCCGTATGGCCCCGGAGAGTATATGTGAAAGCCCAATTATCGGGCTCGCACGAAACAAAGTTGGACTTGGGTACTGTAAGCGTCCTATTGGATGAGAGTGCGCTCACGTGCATTAACTAGTCTACTCATCAAGACCCCTTTCAGTTCATTGGGAGTGTCATTAAACTGCAATATCTCTTTGTTGAAGTAATACTTGAAGCTCACATGTTGAATACAGTACAGTCACATGGAACCCCTTTAATACATCGAGATCAAAATATGATTTGGTGATTGATACACTTTAAACGTAGAAGGGCAAGCAAGGAGGGGGGGGGGGCGGTGCAGAATCCATAATCCTTGGGTTTATTGGTTTTATTACCTGAAAAATGGACCAAAATGACATGTGTTAAAAGTTTTAACCTACAAGCCAGGCAAGCAGTCATCGCAACTATTAGCTGGCAAAATTGAATCAAAAGTTAAATACATCTACACAGCACATGACTTAATGTGACAACAAACACACACACAAAAAATACACTGCATACTGCACCCACCCAAAAACCAGCAATAATACATATTTTCATGATAAGAATAAAAGAGAAAAGCGAATAAATGGATTGAAAAAATATATCCAGATGCAAATAAAAGAGACAGGTGAATAAATGGATTTACGTGTATCAAATTTAAATATGAACATCTCCAGCCGAACATATTCTTCATTTTGTTTCCCAAGGCAATATAAACATATCATCCACTGTATGTACATGTAAATTATATCAAATCCAGAATGAACCATGAAGTGCAAAATTGAAGATAAAAGAGATTTTAATCACGATTGTTTTATTCTGATTTTCCAAAACTATACACATGTAACGTGCGTTTTGGTGTCACACCTGGCTGGCAATTCTTTGTCCATTTTAGAGTTTAAAATACGCTATTTAAAGCACGTTATTGTATATAATTATGCATGTCGTAGCACCATAATCATAACTCTAAATTCAGAAATAAAGACATGATACATGTCAATCGTGTGACATGGAAATAAAAATTGAGCAGAAACATATGAAATGAGAGTTGAATAATGTTATAGATATGACGACACATGAAAATACCAATTAAATATTTGTTTACATCAAAAATATCAGTACACATTAATGTTTATATTATCATCAATGTAATAGTTGTATAATTTAATTCACGGCCCTACCTTACACAAGATTCAATATGTTAACTAATATATGGTTAACTCGGTGATTAATTAAACAAAATGCAAAATATGAAACATGGAAAGATATACACTTATTTTTTGTTTTAAATAATTTGCTCCGAAGAAGTATTTACACTTTCTGAATGTCTTTCGAACCTTGGACACATCTTCTAAACAATGGCTGCCCTAGTCAGAGCCTTCCCCAATCTAGCATCGACTATCTCATTCAACATTACTAGCGGAGAAGAATTAATTACAAATCCAAAAAGGTCTAATCGTAGTGATCAAAGCGATTAAAATTTTTCATTTGTAAACTGTTGTCCAAATGGTGCATGTCTTTACAGGCATGCAACTCTCTTAATCTTGAAAGCACAACTGTCAACAAGTCAACATTCATTTACAATATTTTCAATAATTTATTCTAAAACTCACACACCGTACATGTATTTCAAAACGATAGAATATTTTTTTATAAATAAATTATTAATTGTTACCATATAAACATCATAAAAAGTCAAACAAAATAGCTAAACTTCAGTGGCCAAATCCACGATCACTGAAAATTACCGAACTGAAGATGAACAGCTAATATACGGTAAACATGTTAAACAAAATAGCACAAAATATGGTACAAATTTCTAAACAAATTAGCAAAACTTGGCAAAAACCACAATCCCGGATAATTACCAAAACGAATATGAGCACATTTTAAATAGATTTGTTTGTACCCACATTCGACTGAATTCTCTCACTCCCATAGGCTTAATAAATGAGCCACCTAGTTCCGACAGTCAGTGGGTTAAATAAACTAAGCAAAAAACTTAATCCCTGAAAATTCTGAATAGACAATGAAATTGGATCTGGATATATTCTCAATACCCCATTGAATGCATTATGATTTATTTCGCAATTTACTAAAAACTGACACATTTTCTTTGAGAGAAATTTGGCAGATACACTTCATTTTACATACATATGCATGTATTTGGTGATAATCACGTCCAATTCCGTTACAAATATATTTTGAGGACAGTGCTAAATGGCATTGATCATGAAGTAATAGAATGCTTTTCAGCATAAAGAAAGGGGAAGGGAAAGGAGATAAGAAAACTATAGCCGAGCCGATTTGGAAATTAGGATATCCTTATTTCAGCCATTTAAAAATCCCCCCCCCCCATCTCATTATCACCAACGACATATTTTGTCTCCTGACAGATCTTGGAAACCTACAAACCCCAATTGCAACTGTCTCCTTGAAAAATCCCCCGGGTTAATGTCATAGACCAGGTTAAATGTCTTTTTTGTGTGTTTACGAACCATTGTCCATATTCAAATTAGTACTTATATCAAAATTCCATATGTATATATTTTTTTTAAATTTAATTTCTGACAATTCCTTTAAAATACCTGGGAGGCAAAGAAACCTGGGTAAAAGTGAATAATCAGCATTAAATGGAATATGGAACCTTATAATACAGATCTCGTAGTATACCCACCTGAAGAAGACATGCCTAAATGTCAAGGGAAAAAAAGGGAGGAACATGTGATTAAAACAAATAATAATAATACAAAGGTGGACGTTACACTGAGTGGGTGGCTGAAAGGACTTAATACATCCCACAGTCTCCACTTTTGTAACCTTTGCTAGGCCGCAGGAAAATCCACTGAAAAGTCATTTCCGATTGAAATATTTGGGTGGAGGGAAATTGAGAGGACTAGTGGGATTCCAAAATCAAACTCGATCATGGGAAACATTGAAACAATCAGAGTACTGGGAAGTAATGGTTACATTCTTAACTTGCATTGTGGGCATTGAAAAATGTGAGTTATACCAAACAATGATGAGCAAAAAGTTAACAACCCCCCACCTACTTTATGCCAACACCAACACCAACAAACAAGCATACAAACAAACAAATACAACAACAACACATATAGGATGTCGAATGGAATGTAGTGAAACTTAGGGGGTGGGCAGGGTCACATCACCCCATCATTTATCAACTTGACCTAAAAATACAAACTTGGGTTGAATATAAAAGGATACATTTCCAGATAGGATGGCACACAGATATTTTCCTTGCTGATCGAAGCCCACTTTGTATTTCAGTTTGCCCAGTTGCTCATCATACATGGCCAATGCTGACCTGTTGTTGAAGCCATTACCCTGAAAGTAGAATGAGAGGTAGTGACAGAGTAGTGAGAGTGAGTGACAGAGTAGTGAGGGTGATTGACAGAAGAATGAGAGTGAGTGACAGAAGAGTAAAAGAAGGCTGGTCAGTGATGGCCTTTTTAGTTTCTAGCACAATTCTTTAATCAATTCACTATGCATACAAATCACACCATGTTTTCTGGACTTCTTATTTCAAATCTTCTGCAATTTTAAAAACATATTTATGAAAATCGAGCATTCTATCATAAAGTCACTCAACCTATTATGAACACTTGTCAGAATGAGGACTTCATGCATTCTGAGTACTCACAAATGGCAAATCGTATTTTATAAGTCATATTTCATAACTTCATGGTTTACCGACATTATAACTTCAAATCTAACAATGCACAATAGAATACACAGTAAATTTAGAATTCAATATGAAAATTGATATGGAGTTTGGCATTGTAACATTTTATCCTATTGCTCATAAGGTTTACAACATTCCTACCTAAGTGAAATATTTCCCTGTTGGTATGAGAAGTTGCATTGAAAGATCAAGGATTAGATTAAGATAGTCCCACTGGCCACCTGTAAATAAGGAGTTTAACAAACATGCAAATTTAATCAATTTGTCAATTCATGTTACAGTATAAAGATGCGACACCTTACAAAGAATTCCGCGTAAATTGTCATTGATTAAACAAAAACAAAACACATGGTATTTTTGTTAGTTATCAAGTTACATTATCAAGAAAATGGCCAAGGCCATGTCGTGCTGAGAAACTGTACATTGTTCTTACTTTATGCCTCTCCCATACACTTTAGTGGGGAATCTTGTAGATTACAATCCAAGAATATAATAAATCTCTCAGAATAATATTTCTTGGGGTGAGGTTTGCTTTTAGATTCCGACCTTCATGCTGACACAGGATTTAGCAAGAACATGGGAAAATGCCATATGTTGTTATTTAACGTTTATCTCTGCAGAATAATCTCATCCAGTCCCTGCGCATTTATGCATTGCCTGCTAAAATCACATGGAAATTTTCAATTATTAATTAATAATTAATTAGTAGCATTTTGCCCGTCCATTATGCATTATTTTTTAGGTGAATTCATAAATTTCAATTCCAATGTACTTCAAGTGAGAATATTCACTCGTTCTCTTATTGACTTATTTCCTGCTACTAAACATGTCAACGAAATTGAATAGGAATAAAATATTCCAAATGCCACAAAATGCATTATCAAATCATCGGAAAATGTAAGACAAGACTAATTTTTTAAATCATAACTATCAGAGATAAATTGTATCAGACCCAAGAATTAATATTTAACAAAACATTGTTAACTATTAAGTTGGGGGTCTGATACCATTTATCACCGACATCACCTGATCCATCTTGACAATTTGACAATCATCTTGACAATCAGCTTGCAAGGGTGTGGATTCAAGAGCATGGTAAGCTTCAAACATTTGCGTTTATGCAAGAAATTTTATATTATCATTTGAAAGCAATCTCATTCAGATCTTAATCTTGGCTGTAATACTTGAAAAGTATATACTAGGTACAAAATTTTATCATATAGGTAAGGAGCTACGAGGGCTCGTATACTTTAACACTAATGCCTGGATTACATTTAGCCTACGATTAGTCTACGGAGCCCATATCCTGCCCGTATCCCCTTTTCCGTGCGGCCTCCGTGCGGCCTCCGTGCGGAGGCAGGAGGTGGCCGTGAGATTTTCGTACGGATTCACGGGCTCCGCAGCCTTTACGATTCTGTTTCGCGGGAAGTTATACAAATTTGAAAAATCGTAAGCCCGTAGCCCGTAGACATGTCGTAGGTGGCACTGCACAATCCCCGCACGGGAATCGTGCGGAGGCTCACGCTTATCGTGCATCAAACACACGATTTTTTTTCGGTGAACAAGGAGGCAAAAAACGCTCAAAAACAGCACGGCGGCTGCACGGTCACCACGCCTTCTCCGCGCAACCTCTGCACGGAAGCTGAACGGGCTCCGTACGATTTCTGTGCGGTGGCTGCGGAGACTGCACGGCTACTGCACTGAAATTGCACGATTTCCGTACAATCTCCGAGCAGCCTATGCACGGATTTGCCGCGGCCTGCCCCCGGGAGCCAATACAAGAAATGGCACGATGCTCGTAGATAATGTAAACACAAACATTGTAGCCCGTAGCCTCCTACGATGCCCCCAAAATCGCACGAAAAAATCGTAGACTAGTTTATCGTACGGCACCCGGGGCAAATGTAATCCAGGCATTAGTTAACACTGAGTTAACATTGTTCTGGCTCTATACAGGTACAGACAATATGATGAGGGCCAAACTAGAAGACAAGTCTTCATGAAAAACAAAAAAAAACTACTCAAGGATATCAAGGCCCCTATCCCATTCAATAAGTATACTTGAATTATGTTAGTATTTTACTTGGCATTTAGCTTAGCTGAATTAAGCTGAGTAAAATGGAGTATTTCTTATTGAAGATAAGCTTGAGTTTAGAAAATAAACTCTCACAGAAGCCAACAAAACTTACACTAAATGTTCAAGATTTCAAATAAATGACATGTGCTAAACGATTTTGGTAAAAAAATGTATAGGGCTGAGTAATGAGCGTAGAAAGATAAGGAAATCAAGGTAAGTATATATAGCCCCGTCACCATGTGCTTAACAAAGGTCAAACTACGCGCAAATGAGAGTTGAGGTTTTTAATGAAAATGATTTCCAGCAAGTTTTTGTGATCGAGTTTGTGTTTATTTTACTGGTTCAAACAATCAATCTATTGCAGGATAAACAATCCAGAATGAATTATAGCCATGTTCTCTCGACATACGATTTCCATACCAGAGCTCAAGAGTAGCTTTAAGATCATATTTAAGTATTGAAGCCAACTTTAAGCCAAAATACTTCATACTTATAGCTATTGTGACGTCACATGGCCAATACAAAATTATGCGCAATAAAATATGTGCTTATATAATTTACTTGTGCGCATGCAGTTTATTACGAGCAGTGTATGAAATCCTTTCCTGCCAATCAAGGCCTCCAAAATAATTGGCTTTAGTCTGCTAGGAAGCCATCCTAAGCATAGGGTAAAATACTTTAATATATCCAAAAGCTTTAAGTGAATACCAAAGTTATCTTAGCTGAAACTTAAACTGACTAAATTACTTATATTTCTGACATGAGAACTGAATTGACTGTATATGGCAACTAGTATTGACCTGGTTTTGACTCACTGAATTTCTTTTTTTCATTCATATTTACAGGTCACATCCTGAAGTCGGATTTTACACTCTGCATTCAGAGTTTACACTTAGCATTATGAGTTTACACACTGAATGAAAAGATTTGACTTTAAAGTGGTATTTAACAATTAGAGGCAACCATCTCCTTTCTCTCGTGACTTCAGCATTCAATACTCACAAGCTTTCCACTTCACCATCAGTATCCCTACAATGTAGAATTCATTTGGGATTTCTAGGCAAAAGGAAATATGTGAAACAGTCCAGAACCTGACAATTCTATATTTGTAACAGAGCTTTAGGAAAACAAACTTTAAGCTGCAACAGTTGGTCTCAAGTTCTACTTTAACTACCACAAAGAACTTTGTTGAAGAAGCAGGGAGTTCTACTTCACCAGACAAACAAAACTTCAAATGAGTTACTGGAACCTTGGGATGTGCTGGACTTCCATTCATTAGCCACTTCAAAAATACTACCAAGTATCTGCACATGGGCAGATAAAAGGTTATTTGTACAAATCATAGAACCGTGGAAATGAATGCTGGAATTAAAGACTTAGATGTTTAATCCCTTCCTCAGGTAAAAAGCTGCTCTCCAGATGTAAAATCCAAGCATGTTGGACTTGCACGAAGCTCCATCATGTATACCCGAACTTGATAAATGTGTTTTCATTATAGTTGCATGTTTCTCAGTGTCAAGATGTGATTCTATTGTCAAGGTTACTGAAGGCGATGATGTGAACCTTGAATTCCCATACCCATGTGACAGTAATAAAGTCACTATACAGAGCGCAAACAGAGCTCCATTTTACAATTCAGCAGACCCAGATTATTTAAATTTGCCCTTTTATCAATTGAATAGGTTGAGTGTGACAGATAACAATTGTTCGGTTCAGGTTCAAATAAATCCTGTAAAGAGAAGCGACGAGGCAACATACATTTGCAAAGCGTACAGGAATGGTGTCATTCAAAGCAGGTTCACTAAGAGAAGGTTAAATGTCAATTATCCTCCTAGTGATGCATCATGTACACTTATTATCAATGATGATGCAGTTGTTGATTGGGTGCTATTGCAATGTACGGCTCCTGTAGGCAGCTTGGCTGGGGCGATTTACTGCTACCAAGATTCTAAACAATTGCCTCCACGGAGTAAACTCGCTAAAATTGGTGAAACTTTGAAACAAGCAATCTGGGCAAGAAAAGAATATCCTGTATTTTGTTGTTCATCTACCCTTGATCAACCTAAAGATATGTGTGAATGTCATGATTTTGTATGGGATCCATCTGGAGCAGAGGAAATCTTAAACCCTTGTCCTGTGACCACAGCTGAACAAGGTACAATTACCAAAGGCCTAGGAGAAACAAGTGGATATCATCTCTTCACTGACACTGTTAATCCGTCAACCACAAAAACATATACAAATACATTTAATATAAAATTAAGACCATTACTATGGGCCGGTGGGATTACCATTCTAATTTTGATAACCGCTTTTGTCATTGTTACTTTATATCTTTGTCATGTTAAGAAAACCAATACAAATTCTCTGACGGAAAAGAAGGAACGGCACCCAGAAACACAAAGTTTCATGACAAAAGTGCAGAAATATGGACCCCAAACATCACTGAAAGTTCTACCCATTCCTCTAAACACAGACAAAGGTAGAAGTAGATCCTATTCATGGGGGAACCTTCGTGTCATGGATATTGAAATAATTTCTGCCAGAAATGGGCTATTGAAAGCAAAAAGCATGGGTACATTGGTTTATAAAGAAACATTCATAATTTCAATGACAGATGGGGCAGCTGATAATGGAATCTAAGGAAATGCAAGTTTCCAAAAATTAGTACTGTACAGGCTTGTGCCATATAAATCTTTTAATGTAAAGGTGTGTAATGATATATCGCATGTTACGGGCTTCAATTTTACACATAAAAAATGGCAAGAATATATAGAATGTCTCAACCAACAAATTCAGCAATTTCTGAGTGATGTATTTCACCAACGCTGTAGGGCAACTTAGTTGACATGACGAAAATTCTAAATTTGGAAGTGAATATATGTTATATAATGGATATATACTTGCAATAGGCCTATTTCTGATGTGACATGTGGGTATTTGGAAATACATGCTTCCCTTCTTCCCCCAACCCCTAATCTCGATAATACTTTGCATCCGGCGCTCAAAGGGTGCATCTGTTGATGTGTGCACTGATAGTATCATGTCGTGCAAATAATTAACGATTACTAACTCCAAGCCCGCGCACTGTAACACATTTCAGCCAATCAGGTAAATGCTTACAAATAACCCATGTTATATATCATCAATAATCAAATGGAATAAAGCTGGTATAAACGTTGATATTTACCTCTTTGTTCTGTGGTGATACGATCGAAGGGCTGTTAGGTCATTGATGATGCAATCAAACATCTTGCCTTCTGTAATGTACTGTTTCATGATGGGTATACAGTCAGCTGTATCTTTATAGATAAATGTATGTTTGTAGTTTGTACAACCATTTGATGTAGGGCCTAGTGTGACATTTTTTCAGAAAGAGTGCTTTATAAATTTATATTATCAATAATGTGTTACATTGTTTATCATTACTGCTCATTGTGCTTTATTATAGTAGTACATTAATTATGTACATCCTTTTTTTTTTTTTGCTGTTACGGCGCTCTGATCGTTTTATGTTCTTTCACCAAATTCGCTCCATAATCAGTCATTCCAGATAGATATGTACAGAGTATCCCGGAAATACATATTTGCATATTTCGTTTGATACTTCAAAAATATCACCTCATGTCACCGTTTCAAAACATGTGGGAATAATTTAAATCCTGAATATAAAACTAAGTAAAACTGTACAAAATGTATGCATTGATAGACACTTGAAAGTTAGAATGTTTGTTGAAACAGATATATGGCGTCATACAAATGCTGTGAATCATCATCATAATCCTCATCATCAAGTTAACCTTGAAAGTGTATTGTAAAATGTATGTACTGACATGAATCTTAAGATTTTACTAATTCGGGAACAGCTATAACGCATGTAACGGCGTATGAATAAATGGTCATTACTTTTAATATTATATCTGTTGTAATTGTGCTAGCTGTAATATGATAAGCTTGAAAGAGTATGAAAATTGAGAACATCTTCGCAATGTGAGTGTTAATTGGGTTTTAATGTCGTGTATATGGGTGTGTGCTGTGCATGCGTGGTGCGTGTGTGTTGTGTGACATGTGTGTTTCGTGTGATATGTGTGTGTGTTGTTTACATTCAAACCTGCTTTAGCAACATTTTGTTGCTATTTTACTTGGAACATGCTATATGTTGTAATTGTGCTCGCTGTAATATGATAAGCTTGAAAGAGTATGAACATTGAGAAAACATGGGGACAAAGTTAGTGTTAATTGGGTTTCAATGTCGTGTATATGGGTGTGTGTTGTGTGATGTGTGTGTATTGTGTACATGTGCTTTAGCAACATTCTGTTGCTTTTTTACCTGGAACATTTTATCTGTTGTAATTGTGCTCGCTGTTATGATAAGCTTGAAAGAGTATGAAAATTGAGAACATCTTGGCAATGTAAGTGTTAGTTGGGTTTCAATGATGTATATGGGTCTGTTTCCGTGGGTCGTTTACTATCGAACCTGCTTTAGTGAAAACTTTTAAAGAAAGACCACCTGTCTACAAAGAACACATTTTTACTCCTTGAAACTACATTTCTTGTTAGAACGTGTGTTAAAGTAAACCTGTCTATAAAGACCACCTGCTTAAAAAGACCAAATTTCGTGTATTCCCTTGGCTGGTCTTTCCTTACAGGTTGGCCTGTGGTCGTATTTTTACAGATACAGTTCACTCTGCGTAACTTGAAGCCTCACAATTTGAATTTTCTTAAGACCAGTTGTTTTTTCTCGTCAAATTATTTTTTTGCAGTCCCAACAGATTCGACTTATGTAGAGTCAAATGTAAATATCAATCAGGTCATTTTACTTACATTCTAAATATATAGGGGCCGACCTTTTAAATAGAAACTTTCTAGGATGCCATATGGCGCAACAGGGATACAGTGCTTTGCATAGTGTACCATTACAAATGTACTTTGAAATGAAATAAAATTATTATCATAATGACTTATAATTGCCAGCTTTACTTTCTCAGGTTACCTCTGTATTTATTTACTAACCACTGAATGCCTCAACTGATAACTATATTATGAAAAAATCCAGCGAAGATCTTTTGAAACATTTAACTTAATGCTCGATATATAAATAATTATGATTTGAAAATAAAGCAAAATAGAATACTTTTACAATTTTCGTAATACAAATCCTACACATATGAGGTAGCTGAGCTACTTAAATCATTTTTGTCTTGTGATAAAAGGTATTTATTGCAATTACATCAATAATAATGATAATACACAACATTTATTAGGCGCTTAATACGGTTGATTCTAAGCGCACCATTGTCTGTCTACAAATTTCCAACCAAAAACACACAAGTTATAAATCTGTTCTTTATTCAATAAATCATCCATATATAATAATACAAATAAAAATAAAAATGAGATCAAACATAAGATCAAACATACAAGGAATACCATGGTGTGCACCTCCTTTGACTGACTCACAACTACGCCCGTGTAGAATACCATTCATGAATTAAAAAGGCGCGTTTTTAGCAAGGACTTAAACTGGTCAAGGGAATGAGTATAATGAATATGCGCTGGTAATTTATTCCAAAGGATAGGGGCAATTACTGAATTCTTTTGTGTAAACATATTTTGTAACAGTACGATGTCCAAGGGTTAACTGCAAGGTTGATGATGATCGAATATGTCTTAAAGAACTAGAAGAACGTAAGGAAATCAAATCTGAAAGATATTTAGGGGCTTGGCCATGGAGAATTTTGTATGTCAAAAGAAGAACTGTAAATGTTATACGATGGTGTATATGGGAAGCCAATGAAGAGAACGCAATATTGGGGTTATGTGCTCAAATTTTCTCGAGAGAGTAACAAGCCTTGCAGCAGTATTCTGAATTCTTTGAAATGCAATAATTAAGGTGGGAGGATACAAAGGCATGGGTTAATTTTGCAGTTGTGGGTTGGTTAAGAAGTTTCCTTATTTCTTCAATTTTAAAGATTCCAAAAGATGCACATTAACAGACGTTTTAAATATGCTGCTGAAATATAACAATATCTGGTACTACAGTTTATTTTTATATATATATATATATAAGGATATTTCCACCATTGGGATGAACTTTCAATACTCTTTAAGCACCTTATATAGATTACCCCCCACCTATCTCCACCTATGAGGATAAGAACTCATCTACTTCTCTGGTCCTCTACACCCATGCCATCACCACCTCCGAGTTCCGAGGAAAAAACTAATGTCTGACTTGTATTTTCTTTGTTGTTTTAATTAAAAGGATATTTCCACCATAGTGATGAATTTAGGATTCTCCTTCAGGAGTTCATGTAGGATGCCCCCGTTACCACCACTCAGAATGAGGACGGTTTGAAGTCTTCTTCGAGGGACTTGGTAATAAGGATTAATGTCGTACAAAATGGACGGCGCATCGACTTGGTTTCAAACCCAGAACCTCCCAATAACGGGACCACTGCTCTACCACTGAACCATCTGATCTGGAAATACTGCAATATTGCCATATGTATCGATAAGGGATTTTATTGGTCACCGTAAATATTTTGGAGGCAATATCGCAATGATAATGTCAATGCGGTATTCCTCTTGGATGTTCCCATTCATAAATACATAATTTGTAAGTATTATTCACGGCACCTTTTCATATCTGCCGCTCCCGATAGCATGTACATACAACAGCAACATTTGCTGCTAATTTACCGACAAGTGAAAAATATGAACAGGGATGAAAAGTAAACAGTTTACAACTAGTGTAGGCACTGTAGGCCTATTTCATGATCGAGGCAGGATGTTATCAGAATGCATGCGATTAAGGTGTACCAATCACGTGAAAAATTGTATGTGTATCTATATTATAGCTAGAATGAATGATATCTACCTTAAACAAAACTTGACCTTGAATTCTATACTAGGTAAACAGATAAGGAGTCAGAAGAAAATAAAGGATAACCCTGCGTATAGGGCCTGTACGGGACCCAAGTTGGACTTCGGTTCCATGCGCGCCATTCTATCCGACCGAATACTCTACACGTACATATTAAAGATATAGACCGGTAGTGGTAACATTGCGGTTCAAGGGTTTTGGGTGCAAAATATCCATTCAATATTGTTTAAATATTGCCTTCAGAGGTTTAGATGGCAATACTTCAACCCAAATTCGCAAAAAACAGAAATGTATGCCCAAATGTTCAATGTTGGAATGGCCGAATGAAACCGTCGCGATATCTATCCAGGCCGGATCGATGTGATAATTTACCAAATATATCAATTAGTAGGCGGTTTCCCGGCAAAATTTGAATCATCGCGTATTAGTCAAAACATATTCTTTCACATGATTGGTAATAAGAGCTTCCATTTCATTTTTTGAGACGGGGGCGTTTCCAAAACTAGCCTATACCTTTAAGTAGTCCACTCAACAAGACCTTTCAGTGTTCACTGATAATTTATTTAAATTGCAATATCTCTTTGTAGAAGTGATATTTGAAGCTCATATTTTGAATACAGTATAGGCACAATGAACCCCTTTAATTTTAATGCATCGAGAGTAAAGCATGATTTTGTGATTGCATGGTACACTTTAAACCTAAAAAGCCGAGGAAGGGGCCCGATGGGGGGCGGTGCATAATCCAACCCTCTTTGGGTGAGATACCACCGAAATAACCCAGCCCCTAAACGAGAAGTCTACCTGGTATTAAAGTGTTTTTTATAGAAGCTGAAAAATGGACCAAAACGGCATTTGTTAAAGGTACTATGTCCCATTTGCAGGCCAAAAAAGAATGCAAAGGTTAAATTCCAACGGCATTTGAAAGATAACACTAATTTAGAACTTCCCTAAAAAAAAGGGGGCTTGAAAATGTCTTTAAGTGGGAAAATAACGACTATTAGTTGTCGAAGCGACTTTAGTGCTACGTGCTAGTAAGTGCTAGTAGTTTGATTTCAGACCATTGTACCGAATTAAAAAAAAACTAAGAAAATGCAATAAATTATCAATAATTCATTGAATTCCCCCGGTATCCAACAGAAAAAAAATCCTCTGTGTGGCCATGCCGTGAGCCATAATGCATGGACGTACAGAGGTTTTTGTTTATGTTGGGGACCGGGGTAAAATGCAATGTATAATTGATAATTTATTGCATTTTCCTTGTTTTTTTATTTGTGGGGGCTGCCCCGTACCCTAGCCCCCGCTGCGTACAGTCATGATTCAGTGGCAAAGCAATGGCCTCGTAACTGTGAGGTCCCAGGATAAAAACCGTGTCGATGTGTTATATTAGTGCCCTTTTGTGAGGCATTAATCCTCATCACTGTCAATTATGACTTAAGGGCGTAGGTCCCCTAGTTGATAAGCATAGTAGCATACACCATGCGTTAGCAGCTACGCAAAACAAACACTCGCAAATTATTATCAATAAAATCTGAGAATGTATACTATTATCTAGATCTATTAGGAATAAATCATTGTCAAAATAATTCCATAAATTGGGGGAAAAAATTCCAACTTTATGAGCAACAGTGTATTTCAAACAAGTTACTCTCGCGGCCGTCGTCCACACTAGAGCGCCGCACATCTATCATCTTTGCTATAACTAGCCAGGGAGGTGGGAGTTCCTCCCTGAATTACTCAACCCAATTCCTTCCTCCATTTATCGCCTCTCTGCACACCAAGTCTTACATCTCACCTGGTATGTTCTTTTGTTCTCTTCTTATACATTATTTATGGATGTTGTGTGAATGCATTAGGCATTTCCACTTCTTACTCTTTGGTTCTCTTTTACTTTTCCTTTTAAATATTCTGTTATACTCCTAAATCCTATTTGCCATTGGTTTATGATGTATTTCATTTAAATATGCTTTGCTTAAAAACGTTCAAAATGATGCTACATAGAAGCCTACAATAAAAACACACAGACCGACCTGCACTGGACTTCTTCTTAGTTAGTTGCATTGATTTTTAGAGCTCTGTCACTTTTAGTTGGAGACTTAGAAAAGTTGATTGATTTGAGTTTGCCAGTGATTTTTGGATGAATGGTGATATTAATTTTATATTGGTGGGAGGTAAATTTTCTATTACTTTACATTATGTTGCACCACCTTCCCCTGTTCGTTACCCATAAGCTGTCAATCTCCTGGAACTACATACATAAACATAAGCTGCAACCATATCATACAGAATAGTTGCTAATTTAAAATGTTTTAAATCAACATACAATCAATTCTAAATACTGGAAAAGTGCAAAATCGGGAATAGTCAGGCTCCTTTTACAATGCACCATCAAAAATACAGTATGATTCATGAATATTTACAAGCTGAAATAAAAAAATCATATCCCCATCCTCCCTCCTTTACACGAATGTGTATCTTCATTCGCAGAATAGGGGGAAGGAGGCACAAAAGCCAATGCCCCCCTTGATATAAAAAGTGGCATACAAAGGTACACACAATTTAATGAAATTGTATGTTAACTGAATACCAAAGTTATCTAAGCTGAAAACTGAAAAAATTACTCATAATTATTTCTGACATAAGAACTAAATTGAATACCAGCCTATTTGTACATGCACTTGACTATATAGAGACTAGTGTTGACCCAGTGATTGATTTCTTTTTCTTTCTTTCATATTTACAGGTCACATCCTGAAGTCAGAGTTTACACTCTGTATTCAAAGTTTTTACTCTGAATGCAAAGCTTTGACATTAAAGTGGTGTTTAACAATTAGAGGCAACAGTTCAGCATTCTATACTCACAAGATTTCCACTTCACTATAAGTATCCCTACAATGCAGAATTCATTTGGGACTTCTGGGCATAAGGAAATATGTGGAACAGTACAGAACCTGGCAACTCTATATTTGTAATGGAGCTTTAGGTATAATGATTTAGGCTGAAAAAGTTGGTCTACTTTCACTACCAAAAAGAAGTTTGTTGAAGAAGTAGAGAATTTTATCTCACCAGACGAACAAAGCTTCACATGAGTTACTGAAACCCTAGGCCTGGCATGTGCTGGACTTTCATTCATATAAGCCACTTCGGACACACTACATGTATCTGCGCTTGAGCAGATAAAGGTTATTTATCCAAAATTGTAAAAGCTGTCAAGATGGATGCTGGAATTAAAGACTTAATCTTGTAAGTTACATGATTAATCCCTTCCTCAGGTAGAAAGCTGAGTTTCTTACGAGTAACTCATGAAGGAGCATAGTCTTTAATACAGATTGCATGTATGCTATCTTTTTTTCTGCCACATTTTGGTGTAGAATCACTGAACTTCAGTCAAATAAGCCTTTTTTAAAAACTTTTTATTTTAAATTCCCGTACCCTATACATAGCTGCTCTACAGATGTTAAATCCAAGCATGTTGAACTTGCAAGAATCTCCATGTATATCCAAACTTAAAAGATGTGTTTTTATTATAATGGTTGCATGTATCTTACTTTCGAGATGTGATTCTTTGGTCATCGTTAATGAGGACGAAGCCGTGCAACTTGAATTCCCATATCCATGCGACAGTGATAAAGTCACTATAGAGAGCGAAAACAGAGCTCCATTTTACAGTTCAACTGACACTGCAAATCTTAACTTGCCAAAGTATCAATTACACAGGTTTAGTGTGACAGATGGGAATTGTTCTGTTCAGGTTAAAATAAATCCTGTAAAAAGAAATGACGAGGCAACATACATAAGCCAAGCGTACAGAGATGGTGTCATTCAGAGCGAGTTCACAAATATAAGGTTAAATGTCAATTATCCTCCTGGTAATGCATCATGTACATTGAGTAGTGATGGTGATGCAGTTGGCGATTGGGTGCCACTGCAATGTACGGCTTCTGTTGGCAGTTGGGCTGGGGGTATTTACAATTGCCTCCGCAGAGTAAACTTGTTCAAACTGGCGAAACTTTGAAACAAGCAATTTGGGCAAGAAAAGAATATCCTGTATTTTGTTGTTCATCTATCCTTGATCGACCTAAAGATGTGTGTGAATGTAAAGATTTTGTATGGGATCCCAAGGGGGATATTCCTCACACAAACACCATCATAGACCCTTGCCCTGTTACCACACCAAGCAAAGTTGCAACATTATCCCAATACCCAGAAAGAGAAGTTGAAGATATCTCCCAGCTTCCCCAACTCATAGAATCACCAAACCTGACTGATACCAACATGAACAAGTCAAGTGTTATTAGCACTGCAGTATTATGGGGAGGTGTAACTGTCATTGGAATTATGGTAATAATTATGATTATTATTCTAATACGTCTCTATGTGGTTGAGAAAACCATAAAGCAATTAATAAAATGTCACCAACAAATGGAAGATATGGCAGAGAATGAGTCTTCTTGTACAAGTTCACCCAAGAAAGATAATTGTCCTCCCTTCTTGAGACTTCATACACATAGCGAATAACGTCAAAGTCATGGTAGCAATTATTTCATAGTGGTGAGCCCTTTATGAAAGAGAGGATGTATTGAAGTCACCAAGTGTGCCCACAATGGCACACATGCAATTGCAACTTACAAACTGCCCCCATAAATATTGATCATATTGAGAAACAAAGTGCAAAATATGCTCATAAAATGATTATCAGTAAATCGATGGGAGATAAGCATTTCATAAAATCAGGAATGGGTCTGTGAGATGACGCAGGTCCTAAGTCCAACCAATCATACAAATGTGATCAACAGCACGAATGGACAGCTATCAAATACAAACCTAAATATTGTGTATATGCCCCTTATTGTTCTTTGTTTTTTATTAAAAACTCCTCATATATGTTTCTATATTAAAGTATCAGTCATGCTCCTTAAAACTTTCTGCTCAGTAAAACCTCTTCATGTAGGCCAACAGTATTGAATTAATACTAATAAAACGGGGCTATATACCGTCGCCGCCAAGAACATAGTGTAAACCTAACATTACCATTCCTATGACCCGTAGCGAAGCCGATGACCCCACATTTACTGTAACTGCATCCACATAATGAAACAATATCACCTCTTTTATTAAGCAGCAAATTCCACAGACGAATTAAAGAAACTCTTGAAAACACACCCCCTCCCTGAATAGCGAACTGAAACCCTTTCCTTTCCCCTATCCCTTTCAAACATTGTGTACGTACCTATTCTGATGAAATTCAGTTGTATGTTATGTATGGTTATTTTGTGTAAGCGCTGTGATAAAGTTTACTATGGAGAGCGTACTAAATACTAGTTATATCAGATTTAATGTATTTGAGTCAAAAATACAATATGGATAAACCTACATACATGTATATGAGTTTACTTGCATGACACTATACATGTAAACTGTGAGTACACTTTTGTCTTTTTAGGTAGCACATGTATTCAAAGTATTAAATTAGCTCCTCTATTCTAATTATACATGTACGTAGATGAATTAATATCTTCCGCTCTAGTGTCTAATACGCTGTAGAATAATTACTTGAACATGTCTGATTCTGTAGTACTGTTTTTAATCATTTGATAATCATTCAAGATTATTTACTGGAATTGATGAAGGATTAGTACTTGAATGTTGATTTCAATTTAGGAGAGATGATTCTTTTATTGAATTTTAAGTGGTCAAACATTGCATGAGATATGCAGGTGTTGTGGCCAAGTGGGTCATTCACTTGACTCTTAATCGGAGGGTTCAGGGTTTGAGTTCCAGCCTAGTACTTATATTCTTTGGCAAGACATTGATCCAAACTTGCCAAACGAACATTTAAACTACCGCAGTCATGAAAGAAGTGTATTTTACTCATAATTGTCTCCTGTCAATGAGTCCATAGAGTCATAGCAGATCGCTCGCAGGTGTTTGATAGCAGCATCTTTAACAACCTGATCTATGTAAGGTCAAAGGTAAAAGGTCAAGGGTTAAACAGACAGCAGATAACAAAGACCTAAAAGTCTATAATTCATTAGTTATCAGATACATGTATGTTTGTACAACCATTTATTGTAGGGCCTAGAGTGAAATTTTTGTCAGAAAGTGTGCTTTAGAAATTTATATTAAACAATGTTTATCATAATTGCTTATTGTGCTATATCATAGTAGCTAAACATGTATTATGTACATTCTGTTTTTGATGTTACGGCGCTCTGATCATTAAAAGATATGATAATAACCTTTCATGTAAATGCCAGGAGTTTGACTCAAAATGTTGATGCATTCTGTAGTATGTTAGCTAATATTGATTATAAATTCACAGCTATGTGTATCAGAAACATGGTTTCAATCAAATACAAAAATAGAAATATATAATGTGGATGGTTATAATCTTGTTAATACAAATAGACAAGATAACATAGAGGCGGTGTTGCTATATACATAGGTGATCAATATGATTATACAATACGGTCTGATTTATCTTGTAATATGCTAGAATATGACGTTATATTTTATTGAATTTAGGCAAAATAATTGTAAACCTCTTGTAATTGTTGTATTTATAGAGGCCCAAACACGCACATTGATTATTTTGTGGATAATTTGAATGAATGCTTGAATTGTATAAATTAATATAATACCGATATTTATATTTTGGCTGATTATAATATAAATGTTTTAAATGCGAATACTCATGGAAAGACAAATTCATTTTTGGAAGCTACGTTTCCTCATAATTTTTACCCTTTGAATATGTTAAAAAGTTTATTACGTATAGCAAAATCTGAATACTATTATCTTGTCTTTAATAAAATAAAGGGTGACACAAAGGAATTTGGAATAACATAAATGCTATGCTTGGTATGTTCACATTGTTATATTGTTTTTTATTGTTTTAGAAGATAAATAGTTTTTATCTTCATATTGTTATGTTGTATTTGTTTACAGGGCCCCCTGGAAAATAGTACTTTGATTACTGACGGGGCTATACCCTGCTTAAATAAAATGAAATAAATATAGGAAATTACCTGATGTAATGTATTATGATAATGTTAAACTGCACTCATTAAAATATATTGCAGAAAAGGGTGACACAAAGGAATTTGGAATAACATAAATGCTATACTTGGTAATAAAAGATATAGGAAATTACCTGCTGTTATGTATTTTAATAATGTTAAACTGCCCTCAATAAAATATATTGCAGAAAAATTTAATTCAATTTAATTTAATTTAATTTTTAACACTGATAGGAATATCACCAAAAATATTCCACCTGTTAATGTGTCATATGAATCCTTCTTACTTGAATAAAAATCTCAAACCTCCTTGTTTTTAATACCTACTTCAGTTCATGAAATATCAAAAATAATTTCTTCTTTAAATGCTTCTGAATCAAATAGACCATAGATGGTATAGACCTTAAAGTGATTAAGAGTTCTATTTTGTATTTAGTTGAACCATTAGGCTACATATTTAATATTTCAATTTGTACAGGAACTGTCCCCAAATGTTTGAAATTAGCTAAAATTGTACTAGTTTATAAAAAAGCTAACTCAAATGACTTGAATAATTGTAGACCCATTTCTATTCTTTCTTTATTTTCAAAAAATCTAGAAAAAAATTATTCATGAAAGTTTATATAGTTTTTTAAGTTAAAAAATGTTTTGATTGATGAACAATTTGGTTTTAATTTTTTTCTTCAACTGCTCTGGCCTTTTCAAATTTGTTTAACCATATACAAAATGAAATTGTAAAAGATAACCTTTGCATTGAACTTTTTTATGGACTCATCAAAAGCGTTTGACACCATTGACCCCCAAATATTGTTGAAGAAAGCATGACTATTCATGGTGTTAGAGGTATTGCGTTAAATTGATTTGAAAACTACTTGTCTGGAAGAAAGCAGTATGTGGAGGTCAATGGTGTCAAATCTTCTATACAGCAGACTTATTGTGGTGTTCCCGAAGGTTTTGTACTGGGCTATCTTTTGTTTCTTATCAATATAAACGATAAAATTAAATCTTCTTCATTTTTTAAAGTTTTCCTTTGCTGATGATTCTTTATGGTTTAAAGTAAATCTTTGAATGTTAATAAAACATGTCATATTTAGGTGAAGGAAAAGGAAAGTGCCCAATAGTTTATTGGCGCGTGTGTGGGTATGGTGACTGAATTATATTTAATTTAATTTGTTTTTTTGTCGGTGGGGGCCCTATTAATAAGCAATTTGCTTCTTTGTGGTCCTGACCATATATTTGCTTTGTATTTTGTATGTTTAATGTATTCTATTTTCTATTTTATGTTTTGCTTTTACATATGGTTTATATGGTTTAATAAATTCAATAAACCAGTTTGTTGTATTAGGCGTAAAAAGTAACAATTATTGTTGTTGCTATTATAGCTAGAGCTCGGATCAGCTCAAACATGGAAAATTATACTCCTTGTGGTCAATGTTCAGAATTGCATAATGTACAGCATTACAAGTATAACTGAAACTGATCATGTGATATCATTTGCTTTTTAAAAATCTCGTATATATTAATATTCTCTGCTAAACTTCATCCTTTTGTATGTGCATTTTAGCGCAATGCCCTTATACGTATTGTTTGTTTATACATTGCTGCACTTGTTTGTAATTTGTAAGTTTGAATTCGCTATCTATGATGTAACAATATAACAGTATAATATTATTACGTTGCCAAGCAATGCGCCATTTTAGCGCCATGTGCTTTTACGCATTGTTTGTATATATGTTGTTGCATTTGTTTGTAAATTGTTTTTTTATACATTGCCATATACATGTTATGAATATATATATATATATATATATATGAATGTATTTGTTCACTGGGGAGTTATTTCCTCATTTAATTCACATAATTGAGCCGTTAAGCTGTGCTTCAATTCTTTAGGTTCTTTCACTAAATTTGCTCCACAATCAGTCATTTTAGATTGATATGTTAAGAGTAATACAGAAATATTGCAGACATGCATATTTCGCTAGATAGTTACAAAATATCACCTCATGTCACTGGTTCAAAACATGTGAGAATAATTTCAAACCTGAATAAAATAATGTGTTAGAGTAAAACTGTTCAAAATGTATGAATTGATAGGCACTTCAAAGTTATCATTAGAGTATCCTTGAAAGTGAATTGTACAATGTATGTACTGAAATGAATCTTGACTAATTAGGGAACAGCTATTATGCACGTAACTGCTTATAAATAAATGGTCATTATTATAAACATTCTTTGTGTTGTCATTGTGCTAGCTGTAATATGATAAGCTTGAAAGAGTATGAAATTAAGAAAATCTAGGCGATGTTAATGTTAATTGGGTTTTAATGACGTGTATTTGGGTGTGTGTGTTGTGTGATGTGTGTGTATGTGTGTTCTGTAAATTCAAACCTGCTTTAGCAACATTTTTAAAAATAGAAATATCATGTGTCTATGAAGACCACATATTATTATATTTGTTCATACAAGTCATGTGTTATAGTAAACCTGTCAATAATGATCACCTTCCTAAAAAGACCATTTTGGGGGGGTCTCCTTTGGCCGGGTTTTTTTTTTATACAGGTAGGACTGTGATTGCATTTTTACGGATACAGCAAACTCATCAGCTTTACTCGAAGTAGCACAAGTCAACTAATTTTTCTTTAACCAAACTATTTAAAATGTGTCATTTCCACTGCCTAGGTCTAATTGTGCATATTAAAGTCAAATGATTTTTTGCGGTCCCAACAGATTGGTCTTATGCTGAGTGAACTGTATGTATAACTTTGGTATAATTATATATAGATGCCATATAAGGATAACATATAACCCTGCTTATTGGGCTCGCACGGAACCCAAGTTGGACTTGGGTACTGTAAGCTTCCTATTGGATGAGAGTGCGCTCACGTGCATTAACTAGTCTACTCAACAAGACCCCTTACAGTTCACTGGGAGTGTCATGAAACTGCAATATCTCTTTGTAGAAGTAATACTTCAAGCTCACATGATCAAGATCAAAATATAATTTGGTGATTGATACACTTAAAACCTAGAAGGGCAAGCAAAGATGAGGGGGGGGGGTAAATAATCCACACCTCCATGGGTGAGAGACCCAGCCTTTTCAAATGGAAGTCCAACTGATTTTATTGGTTTTATTACCTGCAAAATTGACCAAAATGACATGTGTTAAAAGTTTTGACCTACAAGCCACGCAAGCAGTCATTGCAACTATTAGCTGGCAAAATTGAATTAAAAATTAATTACATCTACACAGCACATTACTTTATGTGACAATAAACACACACACACAAAATACACTGCACACTGCACCCACCCACAAACTATCAATACATATTATCATGATAAGAATAAAAGAGAAAAGCGAATAAGTAGATTTAATAAAGAAATATCCATTTCAAATAAAAGAGACAGGTGAATAAATGGATTAAATGTGTCACTATCAAATTCAAATATGCAAATCTCAAGATGAACACATTCTTTGTAATTGTTTCCTAATGCAATTTACATATTACACATGTATTCATCACTGTATGCACACGTAGATTATAGTGAATCCAGACTAAATGCATGAAGTGCAAAATCGAAGATAAAGAGTTTTAATCATGATTGTTTTATTCTGATTTTCTTGAAATTTATACATTGTAATGTGCGTTATGCTGTCACACCTGCTAGCAGTTCATCGTCCATTTTAAGTGTTAAAAATGCGGTATGTAAGGCAAGTGATTCCATGCATATATCATTGCATCATAATCGTAACTCTACATTGAGAAATTAAGACTTTGATACATGTCAATCGTGTGACATGGAAATGAAAATCAGAATTGAGCGGAAACATATCATGAAATGAGAGTGGAATAAAGATATTAATATAACGAAACATGAAAATACCAATTAAATATTTGTTTATATCAAAAATATCAATACACATTCATGTAATAATAGTTTCATTTAATTCACAGCCCTGCCTTACACCAGATTCAATATGTTAACTAATAAATGGTTAAATCAGTGATGAATTTAAAAAAAAAAGGCAAAAATATGAAACGTTGAATGATACACATATTTTTTTTACTTCTTTTTATCATTTGCCGATGAAGTATATACATTTTCAGAATGTCTTTCAAACTTTGGACACATCTTCTAAACAATGGTTGCCCTTGTCAGAGCCTTCTCCAATCTAGCATCGACTATCTCATCCAACATTGCTAGTAGAGAATAATTAATTTAATATCTAAAAAGAAGGTCTATTCATAGTGATCAAAAATGATTAAAGTTTTCCAGATGCCATTAATAAACTGTTGTCCAAATGGTGCATGTCCTAATACAGGCATGCAACCCTGTTAATCTTGAAAGCACAACTGTCAACAAGTCATTATTCATTTACAATATAGTCAATAATTTATTCTAAAAATCACATACAGTACATGTATTTCACAACAATAGAACCATTTTTTCTTTTCAAAATTGTTAATTGTTACCACATAATCATTATGAAACAAAAAAGTTTAACTTGGTCAAAACCAGAATCCCTGATAATTACCTAACTGAAGATAAACATATGAAATGCGGTAAAAATGTCAAACAATATAGCACAAAATATGGTACAAATTTCTAAGCAAAATAGCAAAACTTGGCAGAAAAACACAATCACGGATAATTACCAAAACGAAGATAAACACATTTTATTAAAATATTTTATTAAAATAGACTTGTTTAACCTAAATACGACTGAATTCTCTTATTCCCATAGGCTTAAAACAGGCCCACCTGGGCATTGTTTCATAAAAATGGTTATCAAAAACAAGTTACAAAAACTGCCAAATCGTGGCATTTGATCGGCTGAGAGCAAATTTGTCATATGAATTGAGCATTCGTTATTGACAACAAGTTTCATCAAACAGGGCCTTGGTGCCCAATGGTCAGTGCAAAAATCTCAATCCCTGACAAATCGCCAACAAGGAAGTACCCATGTTGGACATTTTGAATAGACAATGCACTTGATCTGTATATATTCCCAATACCCCATTGAATGCATCATGATTTATTTTTGCTAATTACTTAAAACTGACACTTTTTCTTTCACAACAATTTGGCAGATAGACTTCATTTTACATACAAATGCATGTATTTGGTGACAATCACGTCCAATTCTGTTACAAGTAGATTTTGAGGACAGTCCTACATGGTATTGATCATTAAATAATAGAATGCTTTTAAAGCATAAAGAAAAGGGGGAGTGAGGTTTGAAAAACTACAGCTAAGCCAATTTGGGGATTATGATATCCTTAATTCAGCCATTTAAAAATCTTCCATATCACCAACATTATATTTTCTCTCCTGGGAAAAATTGGAAACCTACAAACCCCAATTGCAACTATCTCCTTGAAAAATCCCCCGGGTTACTGTCATAGTCCAGGTTAAATGTTCCTGGGATAGCTGTCTCAGGGTTAAAGTCCAGAGTTTTTTTGTGTGAACCATTGCCCACATTAAAATTCAATGGAGGTAAAAAAGCAGGGGTTAAAGGGGATAATCAGCATGAAATCGATGTTTCATGTGTCAGCTTCCTTCCAGATCTCGTAGAATACCCATCTGAAGAAAAAAGTGTTTTTTTTGGTCAAGGAAAATTGAAAAAAAAATACACATGATGTACATGTGATTAAAGAATAAATTCATAGTACAAAAGTGGGAGGTGCATGGAGGAAGGGAGGGAAGGAATTGCCGTTTGGTCTACAACTAGTTCATCTACTTCCCAATTACTCTATTCCCATATGGTCTACACCCAGCCCATCTACTATCCACATGGTCGAATAATAATTTTGCCTGCTTATCATTTGGTATAATGACCATTTAGGCTAATAGCCATTTGGTCTAATTTCTATTTGGTATAATATCAAATAAGGCTACTAACCGTTATCAGGTCTATTGCTCATTTAGTCTAATTTCCAGTCGGTCCAATTCCAAGTTTATCTAATGCCCATTTGTGTACTATCCATAAGGTCTAATAATTATTTGATAATGACGATTATTTATAACTAAATGATTATTATACAATGTGGATAGTAGACCAAATGGCTATCTACCCATGGGGCGGGGGACCGGCCAAAAACGTCCCACAGTCCCCTATTTAGGAACCTTTGATGGGCCGCAGGAAAAGTCCATCGAAAAGTCATTTCCAATGAAAATATTTGGGTGGAGGGAAATTGAGAGGACTGTGGGATTCCAAAATCATACTCATGGGAAACAGTAAAACACTGAGGGTGCTGGATAGTAATGGTTGAATTCTCAGCTTAAAATACTTGCGTGGTTGGCTTCAAAAATTGTTTTTTTTTAAACCAAACGATGATAAGCAAAAAGTTAATAATCAACCATCACCAACCAACCCACTTTATGACAAATGGACCACACCTATTCACAACTCCCTGGGTAAACACAAGCATAGTTATACAAATTAAAGCTAATTCATATTGTTAGCTAAATTGGTAGCTAAGTCGACTTGATCTCCTTCAAGAGGACTGCATCAAACCGGAACGTGTTGTTGTCATGCTTCTTCTCGAACTTCCACCGTGCTATCAGGAGAAAATCCTTAATTTATTTATTCCTTGATAGCATTTTAGCTGGGTTGTGGCAGATTTGATAAAGTTTCAAAATAACTTGGAAACAAGCTGCTTTGCAAGAGTGACATATTAATTTTATTCAATATATTAAATAATCTAATGACACACCTGCGTATTTTAACAAAATAATTTAATGTCATATTATGCATTTCGGCCAATATGATACCCTAATAAAATGTTTACCTCAGCATACAAATTCCACAAGTTTCTGCAGGTAAGCTTTTGTCACGTGACATAACAATTTAAATGCAATGTGCCAATTTTGTTTGCTTATTACAGTTATTGTTATCTCAAACGTTATCTGCTAATAACACAAACCAAGTGCTCCCCCTCCAACTACGTGCATCACTACATAACAACTCCATGAATTTGCAATATGTTTATTCACATACAGTCTAATTCAAATGTCCTTCTTTTTTGGCCCTTTTTTAATACAAGGGATATGTAATTATTTTCTCTATACAGGTATCACACACCTTCATTGAGATTCAAAGCTAACCAATAGAGCACTCTTGGTCAGATATTGAATCAGAATTATCAAATTCTCACTGATTAGAAAGATTTGTTTTGTTCATATCCTTGCAAAAGGTGATATTATAAATGCCGTTTAAAAATCAATTTCTGATTATCACTGATTGCTGTTTGTGTGAAAAAGTCTAAATGATTATTTTCTTTATTTTCTTTTTGTTACTTCGATGTACATGTACATGTATAATTACATATCATTGGGATTAGCTTTCTACAATTCCAGGATAGGGGAAAAGTAAATGTTGATTGGCAGAATGTTGTCTATGCTAGGAATCTATTTAAAATTTATTCTTACTTTTTACATTCTGCACTCTATTTAAGATTGTGGAGAAAAAACACGAGATAAGCCTTCCAGTATTAAATGAGCTTGAAGTTAAACACAGAAAAATAATGCATGTCTACATCCCAGAGCTGTACAGCCACTACAGTGTCTCCTTTTTGTGAAATATTTGCATTTTCTTTTGATCTAGAATATGCTTGGAATTACACATTATACATGAACAGAAAGAGCAAAAATCACTGAAAATTTTGAGTATATTTCCAATACAGAATGTTGTGCTTTTTTGAAAAAAGCGATTTAATTTGACATAATTTGACAGGTTGACATAAATCCTGTAAAGAGAAGAGACAAGGCAATATATATTTGCAAAGCGTACAGGAACGGCGTCATTCAGAGCAGGTTCGCTAAGATAAGGTTAGTGGTCAACTATATCCTCCTGGTGATGTATCATGTATATTCAGTATCAACGGTGATGTAGTTGGTGATTGGGTGCCACTGCAATGTACGGCTCCTGTTGATAGCTTGGCTGGGGGGTTTACTGCTACCAAGATTCTAAAAGATTGCCTCCACTGAGTAAACTTGTTCAAAATGGTGAAACTTGGTTCTAGGACAATTACCCCCTGGGCAATCACCCCCCGGAAAATTACCCCCGGAAAACTACCCCCCCAAGGACAATTACCCCGGAAAATTACCCCGGAGAATTACCCCCGAGGACAATAACCCCTAAGGACAATTACCCCGGAAATTTACCCCCGGAGAATTACCCCCGAGGAAAATTACCCCGAGGACAACTACCCCCAAGGACAATTACCCCCAAGGACAATTACCCCCAAGGACAATTACCCCCAAGGACAATTACCCCGGAAAACTACCCCGAGGACAACTACCCCGAGGACAATTACCCGCCCCCATGGATAACTACGCCTGAGGACAACTACCCCCCGAGGACAATCAGGATTCAATAGCAAAAGACGATTTGACACATTGAGAGATGCTGTGAAGGCTACGAGCCCATAAAATCCCGTGCATGAACCCACATTCGTTCAAATACTTGCGAGTGATGTTCCTCATTACTACACATTTTTCTTTAACTATAATGTATGCAACACCACTGTGGTTGCTGTTTTCTACGAAGGGTTTCTCTTGAGCAGCGTTATTTCAAATTTTTGTTAGACACAGTGCCCTCTTAAGAAATGAAAAGTTTCGCCCAATCTTAAATTCTTCACAAACTATTTATTTCGCATCACTCTGGCACTCGTCAAGAGCTATGTACACACGTATGGGCACATTTGTTTCTTGATTTAGTGAACGAGCAAGAAAAAAAGGACAAGACATTTCCAAAATGGTAAAACATAATGTTGTAATCAACACACTAGAAAAGATTTAAGGTATGCGGGCGCCTCACCGCAGAATGTACACGAATATAAAGTGATATATTCGGTCATGACCTTGATACACGAATATGAGGATATTCGGACCTCTCGTTGCCTTGATTTATCATGTTTATAATTGTAATGAGTGTGGTAACAATGTAATGCCGAAATAAAAGATATATATTCGCAAAATATTGTCAGCGAGCGAGGAAGAAAGACATTTTATTATTTGTTTACATTTTATTTTCTCATGAAAAAAATACTCTACCCGTTTCTGATATTTGTTTTTCACAAAATCAACGTTTGCCAAAAAATGTTGTAATGTAACTAACATTCTCTTGCGGCACCCCAGTTGAAAAAAACGCTGCTCTGGAATTACAAAATCATTGAGATGAATGTACCAAAGTGCGGATACTTATTGTATTAGGAAAAGCATGTTGTTATACATTTTTAAATTATGAATTTATAATTCATAAGTTCTCATTTCACAATTTCAGATTAATCTGTTTTTTTCTCCAAATGTATATGTATTTATTCCATAGGTTTATTACTACCGTCTTTTAAGGGATCCACATTCTACAAATCCCGCTTCTCAGTAGATCCCTCAATTTTCACAGTTTTTACTTTTTAACAAACGAAACATCACTTACAGAACATGTATACATTCTTTTGTAATGTAATTAATGATTTGCAAAATGATTTCTGTAATTGATTTCTTGTCATAATTGTTTATATTGATAGTTCTGTTGGAAGTGAAAATAAAACTGAAAATTGAAACACTGTTTGAAATGCTATTAAAGTTATTCACTTTTAAAGCGGTAAATTGTTGGTCCATGTAATTGGCATCTAATTTAAACTCGGCATGTGATAGAAAATGTAAATAGTTAAAATATTGCATCTTGTATGTCGATTTACCTCCGCAACATTTTAAGTTCAATACCTTTTCTTTTATATAAAGAATGATGACAAAACAAGAATAGGATTTTCACCACATTAACTCGTACACTAGAGAACCATAAACAGCTATACAAAAAATAAATTTTAAGCACAGTCTAAGCAGACATATTCCTTTGCTTCCAGAATTAATGAACAGTCAAAGTTTTAGGAGACTTGGAGGCCACACTGAATAACGTCAAACAAAGCTTGCGAGAAGCGAACATCGTCACTAATGCTTAAGCGTCCCTTCGATTTTTAATCTCTGTTAAACTCGTTAAGAACAACAGCTTGCCAATTTCATACGGTTCATAGAATTACCATGACCACGTTTCAGGGGGAAAATAAAGTAAAAATGCCTGCTTTAAGCTTTTCTGAGATGGAGGTAGTGGATGTTTCTAGCTTTCATATGGCCTAGAGTTTGAAAAAAAAATTCACCAATTAAAAATTAGAAAATTATGATTTGTTGAAGGTGCAAACACAAATATGCAACACCGTGACGTGTCTTGTGAGCTACCCGCCTATTTGCCCTGTGCTAGAAAACTTTTTAAAAATCTGTATTCTTCCTTAACAATTCTTCTCACATACATTCACCCAAAATATAATTAAATATGATTATTGCAAATATGTTTATACACAACCCCTGTACGAAACAAATCTATGCCGTCATAAATAACTAAGAAAATGAAAGTTCATGACATTTTCTCTAAATAGCAATTTGAAGCGGAGACCGCATTATACGTCACAGTGTTGCAAATTCCCTGGGTGTGATTGTCCTCGGGGGTAATGGTGTTTCGGGGTAATTGTCCTCGGGGAAGTTGTCCTCGGGGGTAGTTTTCCGGGAGGGTAGTTGTCCTTGGGGGTAATTGTCCGGGGGTAGTTGTCCTCGGGGTTAATTGTCCTCGGGGGTAGTTGTCCTCGGGGGTAGTTGTCCTCGGGGGTAGTTTTCGAGGGGTAGTTGTCCTCGGGGGTAATTCTCCGGGGTAATTTTCCGGGGTAATTGTCCTTGGGGGTAATTGTCCTCGGGGGTAATTCTCCGGGGTAATTTTCCGGGGGGTAATTGTCCTTGGGGGTAATTGTCCTCGGGGGGTAATTCTCCGGGGGGTAAATTTCCAGGGGGTAATTGTCCTTGGGGGTAGTTTTCCGGGGGTAATTTTCCGGGGGTGATTGCCCAGGGGGTAATTGTCCTGATACGGTGAAACTTTGATACAAACCATTTGGGCAAGAAAAGAATATCGTGTATTTTGTTGTTCATCTATCCTTGATCGACCTAAAGACAAGTGTGAATGTAAAGATTTTGTATGGAATCCCATGGGGAATATTTCTCACACAAGAAACATCACAGACCCTTGCACTGTTACCACACCGAGCCTAGTTGCAACATTATCCCAGTACCAAGAAAGCAAACTTGAAGATAATAACTCCCACCTTCCCTACCTCACAGAATCACCAAAAATTATCAATACAAACAAGGATAAGCCAACTGCTAATAACGGTGCAGTATTATGGGGATGTGTACTTGTCATTGTAATTTTGGTAATCATTCTGGTTACGATCACACTGCGTCTTCGAGTTGAGAAAGCCAACACGCGCTTTCTGACAGAGTCAGCAGGTACATGCTCTCAAACAATTGAAACACAGGATTTTGCATCTCAAACATATGAGAAGGAACCTGTGCTATCCACATTGAGCAGCAATGACAAACAACGATCCAAGTCTTTGGGGACTAACTCGAATGAGGAAATTTGGAAAAGAAGGGGTCAACAAACTTGAAAAGCACAAGTGCAATGGCAATTAAATGGAGTGGGTATACTAATGTACAAAATAAATAAATAAATTGATAGCAAATACCCCAAAATGAAGTATGACAGGAATGACAGTAAATTATTATTATCGGTACTCTGTATATACATATAGTTGATCTTTACCTGTATCGTTATTAGGAAGGTCAGGATTCCTAGTGGATTTGAAATTGTTATTGTTGTTTTCGATAGCTATTGAAGTGCAATTAAACGGATACCGGATAACTGAATACTGTGGATCGGGCCCAAGCGGAAGGGGGGCTGGGCTAACGGGAAATATTATGAGACATGGTAATTTTTGACGCATGGTAATTGTAGACAATATGAAATTGAGGGGCACATGCACATTATAAATGATTATCCATATTTATGTATATCGTCTACTATTGTTAAATGTTATATTGCATTTTCTATCATTTGTATTTTTCACTGTCAAAAAAGCCATTGGAAGCAAAGTTTCTATGTAATGTTTGCATGCATGGACCAATAAAATAATCTTGAATCTTGAATCTTGAATCTTTCTTAAAAACACCTTACCAAAATTTGTGACTATTAGACAGATGCAGCAAACGTGTTTGCAAGTTATGATACAGGTATGTGCGACAACCTTTGCTTGCATGCACCTTCCGTTTACATTCCATTTGGAAACATGGCTTTAAGTTGACAACATCAGGGGAAAAAAAGAAACAAAAACAGAAAAAACTCCCCTATACTTTTGTATTCCATCTTTAATTCATGTTTAGATCATATTTGCAATTCAGGTCATTTATCATTTGAAATTTTGTTTGGTTTCAATGAGGCTCTTTTTGAGATCCTGAAAGCTAAAATATGGCACCACCTATGCTTAATTCATTTCGTACCTTGTAAATTTTGACAATTGACCGATGTATCTTGACTCGATTCAGATCATATTGTCATGGTGATAGTATAGCTATATTTACCTCGTGGTTCTGTGGTGATAGGAATGGCTGTGAGATCATTAATGATGTAATCAAAATCTTGCCTTCTGTGATGTACTGTTGCATGATGGGTATGCAGTCGGCTATACTTTGGGGGGTAAGAGCACATTTTTTTTTTGTCCCGGAAATTGGAAAATTATACCGACCGAAATTGTGTTCAGTGGGGAGGGGGGTAAGGTCATTTTTCCCACCCTTTAGCACAAATTTTTTTTCTTCTTATTTTTTACTCTTGAAACAAATGTGAGGGGGGAGGTTTCCTCCGAAACACACACATAAACAAATATTTGAGGGGGTTAACCCCAAACCGCCCCCCTGCGTACGCGCCTGACTGTATTACATTTTTAGTCAAATGTTATGAATGAATTAATAGCGTACAATTCATTAGTTATCAGATACATTTAGGTTTTAATTATATTCGCCTGTACAATGAAACTTAATATGCTCGTGTTTATATCCATTGTAATAGTTTATCACTTTAATGTATTGATTCGTATACATTCTTTTAATGATTTTGTATATTGTACAAATATTTTGTGATGATATTCGATTGCTATTTACTTTTAAATTTGTATAATTTATTTCAAATACCACTAAATGTCCATCGCTCGAGCATTGAATAAATTGTATTTATCCCTCTTATTTACCAATCATTTCTCGTTCCTTATCTCCTTTTCAATTGTTCATACCACTGCTCTTGCCTCTGTCCTTGATTATTTTCCCACTATACTCACAAATGCAAAATTGAAATATGAAGAACTGTCATATAATTTGTCTTCGTCAATATGTTGGCATATAATTGTGTTTATACATTTTATTTTTGAAATTTTGTTCATTAACTGCTTTTTAATTGTTTATGGTATTCAAGCAGTAATAACATGACACGTTTTGATAATGTTTAACCAAATGTTCTGTAGTTTTTAACAATGTATATATTTTCAATTTGTGTTATTCATGTGCAATTCAGCTGTGAAACTGCCATTCATGAAAGCTGCATTTGTCTATCTATCTATCATCATCCGTTTTTGTACAACCATCTACTGTAGGGCCTAGAGTGGCATTTTTGTCCGAAACTGTGATTTAGAAATTTATATTATCAATATTGTGATACGATGTTTATTATTATTGCTTATTGTGTTCTATTATAATACCTAAACTTGAATCATGCACATTCTTTTTTTTTGGGTAATACAGCGCTCTGATTAGTTTGCTGTATTAGGCTTAATAAGAAACAATAATATTGTTTTGATTATAGCTAGAGCTTGGATCAGCTCAATCATCATAGAACATTATACTTCATAGGGTCAACTTACAGTTGTATAATCATATTTTTATAACATATTGGTGTACTAGTACAGGAAACAAAATGACCATGTACCATGTTCATGTATTATCACTCACTGAGAGTTTTTCCCCTTGTATTCTTTGCCCATCTTCATCCTCCTTTCTGTGTATTTGCATTTACCTTTAAGAATTACTTTGGTGTATATATTTATATAAATATTAACCCCCCTTCTGAACATGCCATAACCCTAATTTGTTTTGTTTATTTGTTTGTTTTGTTTTATTTCTGCGTTTTCAAAATAGAACATAATCATATACATAAAGTAACTATTATTTCTTCATTATACATAATTATAAATTTTTAAGTACATTAAATAAGATGCATACAAACACAAATATTTATCAATGAATAAGATAAATTACAAAAAAAAAACGCAGGAGACCGCCATCATAAGCGGTAAGCTTGAAGTCGATGGCGGCCTCGAGAGAATTAGCGGCATAACTCTTAAATTATATAATTGTACACGCGAAATTGATCAATTGGGTGCAGTGAAAGTGCATGTGCAAGTGCGGATGGGGTTCTGGTACGTAATGTTTTTAATCCAATACTAGTGTATTAATAAATTTAAAATATATTCGAATTCAGAGACGAAGTTTAATGAGAAACGATTCTGTATGATGATATAATGTGACGTTTTAGTGTCGCTTTAAAAGAATAAAGGGTCGAGCATGATTTAATTATTTTAGATAAATTGTTCCATAAATCGGGGCCATGATGTCTGATTGATTTATGTGTAATCAACAATCTGGGGTTAGTTAAATGAAAATTCTCAGAAATACGAGTTGGATAAGAATGAATTGTATTATTATGAACAAAAAAATTATCGAATGAAGGTGGCAGTTGCTTATTCATGTATTTGAACATAAAAATTGCAACTTGGAGAGTATGTAAGTCAGTGACTTTTATGGTTTTTAACTTTAGAAATAATGGGTCTGTATGGGCTAAAAAGGAGATCCAGTACAAATACGCAGGGCTCTTTTTTGTAATAAAAGAATCGAATTAAGTTTGGTTACACCACAATTTGCCAAAACAATATTACAGTATGTTAAATATGGAAGTACTAGTGTGTTGTACAATAAAAATAACGTAGTATGGGGCAAAAGACATTTTAACTTATTTATGATTCCAACACTTTTGGATATACACATAGATACATAATGTAAGTGATCATTCCATGTTAAATTTTCATCAATAAATACTCCCAAAAACTTTGATGTCTTCTTTTGTTCGATTGGCATATTATCAATTTTAATATTAATACGGAAATTAGTTAAATGAGAATTATAGTGTTTAAAGTGCATAAAATGTGTTTTTCTTATGTTTAATGAAAGCTTATTACACTTAAACCAGTTCGAAACTTTGCATAATTCACAATTTAAAACATTCACTAATGATTCTAATTTCTCATGAGAGCAAAAAATATTTGTGTCATCTGCAAAAGAATAAATGACAATAATGAAGATGTGTTGGATAAATCATTAATGTATAAAAGAAATAAAAGTGGGCCTAAAATGGAGCCTTGGGGAACACCACAATTAACGGAAAGTAAATCCGAATTAAGACAGTTAAAATTAACATATTGTTTTTTATTTGTGTACACAGGGGGTTATTTACTCATTTATTTCTCATAATTGAGTTTAATTCTTTAAACAAATTTGCTCCATAATTAAATCAATCATTCTAGATTGATATGTAAAGAGAAATAAAAATATTGCATGCGTGTATATTTCTTAACATCTGACTAATTTGCAAACAGATATCATGCATGTAACTGCTAATGAATAAATGATCATTACTTAGAACATTCTATCCGTTAAAATTGTGCTAGCTGTAATATGATAAGCTTGAAAAGAGTATGAAATAGAGATTATCTGGGCAACGTTACACATTAAGAAATTAGGGTGCAATTATGCTACAATAGCAGCACCCTCTGCCAAATACCTACACGTATTCGGCAGAGGGTGCTCCTATTGTGCTGAATTGCACCCTTATTTCTTAGTATATATATATATATAACCACCTAATTAATTCACAACCCTCAGTATGGAGGAGATATCTTAATTAGTAACCAACGAGAGGATTATCTTAACAATTTCAAAGCGCAGAACAAATGGAGAGCTGATACAACAGAGATCATAATTTGCCGATTCACATTTGATAGACTAAAACTTTCCAAGATTCTTTTTTTTTTGTATAGTCTATTACTAGTGAAGATCAGATCTCCGCACTCATACAGTGTAAGGAGAGTACATGTATATCTATGTAGCGATTTCATTTAAAACTTAATATGATCGTGTTTATATCCATTGTAATAATTTATCACTCTATTGTATTGATTGGTGTACATTCTTTTAATGATTTTGTATATTGTACAAATATTTTGTGATGATATTCGATTGCTATTTACTTTTAAATTTGTATAATTTATTTCAAATACCACTAAATGTCCATCGCTCGAGCATTGAATAAATTGTATTTATCCCTCTTACTTACCAATCATTTCTCGTTCCTTATCTCCTTTTCAATTGTTCATACCACTGCTCTTGCCTCTGTCCTTGATTATTTTCCCACTATACTCACAAATGCAAAATTGAAATATGAAGAACTGTCATATAATTTGTCTTCGTCAATATGTTGGCATATAATTGTGTTTATACATTTTATTTTTGAAATTTTGTTCATTAACTGCTTTTTAATTGTTTATGGTATTCAAGCAGTAATAACATGACACGTTTTGATAATGTTTAACCAAATGTTCTGTAGTTTTTAACAATGTATATATTTTCAATTTGTGTTATTCATGTGCAATTCAGCTGTGAAACTGCCATTCATGAAAGCTGCATTTTTCTATCTATCTATCATCATCCGTTTTTGTACAACCATCTACTGTAGGGCCTAGAGTGGCATTTTTGTCAGAAACTGTGATTTAGAAATTTATATTATCAATATTGTGATACGATGTTTATTATTATTGCTTATTGTGTTCTATTATAATACCTAAACTTGAATCATGCACATTCTTTTTTTTTGGTAATACAGCGCTCTGATTAGTTTGCTGTATTAGGCTTAATAAGAAACAATAATATTGTTTTGATTATAGCTAGAGCTTGGATCAGCTCAATCATCATAGAACATTATACTTCATAGGGTCAACGTACAGTTGTATAACAATAAAAATTTCATAACATATTGGTGTACTAGTAAAGGAAACAAAATGACCATGTACCATGTTCATGTATTATAACTCACTGAGAGTTTTTCCCCTTGTATTCTTTGCCCAACTTCATCCTCCTTTCTGTGTATTTGCATTTACCTTTAAGAATTACTTTGGTGTATATATTTATATAAATATTAACCCCCCTTCTGAACGTGCCATAACCCTAATTTGTGTACACAGGGGGTTATTTACTCATTTATTTCTCATAATTGAGTTTAATTCTTTAAACAAATTTGCTCCATAATTAAATCAATCATTCTAGATTGATATGTAAAGAGAAATAAAAATATTGCATGCGTGTATATTTCTTAACATCTGACTAATTTGCAAACAGATATCATGCATGTAACTGCTAATGAATAAATGATCATTACTTAGAACATTCTATCCGTTAAAATTGTGCTAGCTGTAATATGATAAGCTTGAAAAGAGTATGAAATAGAGATTATCTGGGCAACGTTACACATTAAGAAATTAGGGTGCAATTATGCTACAATAGCAGCACCCTCTGCCAAATACCTACACGTATTCGGCAGAGGGTGCTCCTATTGTGCAGAATTGCACCCTTATTTCTTAGTATATATATATATATATAACCACCTAATTAATTCACAACCCTCAGTATGGAGGAGATATCTTAATTAGTAACCAACGAGAGGATTATCTTAACAATTTCAAAGCGCAGAACAAATGGAGAGCTGATACAACAGAGATCATAATTTGCCGATTCACATTTGATAGACTAAAACTTTCCAAGATTCTTTTTTTTTTTTGTATAGTCTATTACCAGTGAAGATCAGATCTCCGCACTCATACAGTGTAAGGAGAGTACATGTATATCTATGTAGCGATTTCATTTAAAACTTAATATGATCGTGTTTATATCCATTGTAATAATTTATCACTCTATTGTATTGATTGGTGTACATTCTTTTAATGATGTTGTATATTGTACAAATATTTTGTGATGATATTCGATTGCTATTTACTTTTAAATTTGTATAATTTATTTCAAATACCACTAAATGTCCATCGCTCGAGCATTGAATAAATTGTATTTATCCCTCTTATTTACCAATCATTTCTCGTTCCTTATCTCCTTTTCAATTGTTCATACCACTGCTCTTGCCTCTGTCCTTGATTATTTTCCCACTATACTCACAAATGCAAAATTGAAATATGAAGAACTGTCATATAATTTGTCTTCGTCAATATGTTGGCATATAATTGTGTTTATACATTTTATTTTTGAAATTTTGTTCATTAACTGCTTTTTAATTGTTTATGGTATTCAAGCAGTAATAACATGACACGTTTTGATAATGTTTAACCAAATGTTCTGTAGTTTTTAACAATGTATATATTTTCAATTTGTGTTATTAATGTGCAATTCAGCTGTGAAACTGCCATTCATGAAAGCTGCAATAAAATACCATTTGTCTATCTATCTATCATCATCCATTTTTGTACAACCATCTACTGTAGGGCCTAGAGTGGCATTTTTGTCAGAAACTGTGATATAGAAATTTATATTATCAATATTGTGATACGATGTTTATTATTATTGCTTATTGTGTTCTATTATAATACCTAAACTTGAATCATGCACATTCTTTTTTTTTTTGGTAATACAGCGCTCTGATTAGTTTGCTGTATTAGGCTTAATAAGAAACAATAATATTGTTTTGATTATAGCTAGAGCTTGGATCAGCTCAATCATCACAGAACATTATACTTCATAGGGTCAACTTACAGTTGTATAATCATATTTTCATAACATATTGGTGTACTAGTACAGGAAACAAAATGACCATGTACCATGTTCATGTATTATCACTCACTGAGAGTTTTTCCCCTTGTATTCTTTGCCCAACTTCATCCTCCTTTCTGTGTATTTGCATTTACCTTTAAGAATTACTTTGGTGTATATATTTATATAAATATTAACCCCCCTTCTGAACATGCCATAACTCTAATTTGTGTACACAGGGGGTTATTTACTCATTTATTTCTCATAATTGAGTTTAATTCTTTAAACAAATTTGCTCCATAATTAAATCAATCATTCTAGATTGATATGTAAAGAGAAATAAAAATATTGCATGCGTGTATATTTCTTAACATCTGACTAATTTGCAAACAGATATCATGCATGTAACTGCTAATGAATAAATGATCATTACTTAGAACATTCTATCCGTTAAAATTGTGCTAGCTGTAATATGATAAGCTTGAAAAGAGTATGAAATAGAGATTATCTGGGCAACGTTACACATTAAGAAATTAGGGTGCAATTATGCTACAATAGCAGCACCCTCTGCCAAATACCTACACGTATTCGGCAGAGGGTGCTCCTATTGTGCAGAATTGCACCCTTATTTCTTAGTATATATATATATATATATAACCACCTAATTAATTCACAACCCTCAGTATGGAGGAGATATCTTAATTAGTAACCAACGAGAGGATTATCTTAACAATTTCAAAGCGCAGAACAAATGGAGAGCTGATACAACAGAGATCATAATTTGCCGATTCACATTTGATAGACTAAAACTTTCCAAGATTCTTTTTTTTTTTGTATAGTCTATTACCAGTGAAGATCAGATCTCCGCACTCATACAGTGTAAGGAGAGTACATGTATATCTATGTAGCGATTTCATTTAAAACTTAATATGATCGTGTTTATATCCATTGTAATAATTTATCACTCCATTGTATTGATTGGTGTACATTCTTTTAATGATGTTGTATATTGTACAAATATTTTGTGATGATATTCGATTGCTATTTACTTTTAAATTTGTATAATTTATTTCAAATACCACTAAATGTCCATCGCTCGAGCATTGAATAAATTGTATTTATCCCTCTTATTTACCAATCATTTCTCGTTCCTTATCTCCTTTTCAATTGTTCATACCACTGCTCTTGCCTCTGTCCTTGATTATTTTCCCACTATACTCACAAATGCAAAATTGAAATATGAAGAACTGTCATATGATTTGTCTTCGTCAATATGTTGGCATATAATTGTGTTTATACATTTTATTTTTGAAATTATGTTCATTAACTGCTTTTTAATTGTTTATGGTATTCAAGCAGTAATAACATGACACGTTTTGATAATGTTTAACCAAATGTTCTGTAGTTTTTAACAATGTATATATTTTCAATTTGTGTTATTCATGTACAATTCAGCTGTTAAACTGCCATTCATGAAAGCTGCATTTGTCTATCTATCTATCATCATCCGTTTTTGTACAACCATCTACTGTAGGGCCTAGAGTGGCATTTTTGTCAGAAACTGTGATTTAGAAATTTATATTATCAATATTGTGATACGATGTTTATTATTATTGCTTATTGTGTTCTATTATAATACCTAAACTTGAATCATGCACATTCTTTTTTTTGGTAATACAGCGCTCTGATTAGTTTGCTGTATTAGGCTTAATAAGAAACAATAATATTGTTTTGATTATAGCTAGAGCTTGGATCAGCTCAATCATCATAGAACATTATACTTCATAGGGTCAACTTACAGTTGTATAACCATATTTTCATACCATATTGGTGTACTAGTACAGGAAACAAAATGACCATGTACCATGTTCATGTATTATCACTCACTGAGAGTATTTCCCCTTGTATTCTTTGCCCAACTTCATCCTCCTTTCTGTGTATTTGCATTTACCTTTAAGAATTACTTTGGTGTATATATTTATATAAATATTAACCCCCCTTCTGAACATGCCATAACCCTAATTTGTGTACACAGGGGGTTATTTACTCATTTATTTCTCATAATTGAGTTTAATTCTTTAAACAAATTTGCTCCATAATTAAATCAATCATTCTAGATTGATATGTAAAGAGAAATAAAAATATTGCATGCGTGTATATTTCTTAACATCTGACTAATTTGCAAACAGATATCATGCATGTATAACTGCTAATGAATAAATGATCATTACTTAGAACATTCTATCCGTTAAAATTGTGCTAGCTGTAATATGATAAGCTTGAAAAGAGTATGAAATAGAGATTATCTGGGCAACGTTACACATTAAGAAATTAGGGTGCAATTATGCTACAATAGCAGCACCCTCTGCCAAATACCTACACGTATTCGGCAGAGGGTGCTCCTATTGTGCAGAATTGCACCCTTATTTCTTAGTGTGTATATAGTGTTAATTCGGTTTTAACGACGTGTATATGGGCGTGTTTTCAAATCTGCTTTAGCAACATTTTGTATATAAAGACCACCTGTCTACAAATACCACATCCTCCCCTTGAAACTATATATCTTCTTCATACAAGTCAGGTGTTAAAGTAAACCTGTCTATAAAGACCACCTGCCTAAAGAGACCACTTTCGTGTCTCTCATGGCCGGTCTTTCTATACAGATTGGCCTGTGATTGCAATTTTACCGATACAGTTAACTCTGCATGTGTCACATCTGATGGGACCGCAAAAGAAAAATAGTTTGACTTATACCCCCTTCACATACACGGATTTTTCTTACGAGTCCTTACGGATCGCCAACTCGTACGTAGTTAATCGCAAGCATCCGTAAATAACTCGCTGGTATCCGTAAATAGCTCGCCACAACTTGCGACAACTCGCAGACACTCTTAAGGATCCGTGAAAGGAGAGGCAATTTTTTGACATGTCAAAAATCTTCTTACGATTGTCCACAGATTTATTTTTCCGTACATAACTCGTAAATAGCTCGTAACAACCCGTAAGTATCGTTAACCGCTCGCAAGAACACGTAACCATCCGTAAACTGCTCGGAAGAATCCGTAAATAACTCGTAACAATCTTTTTTAAACGATTTGTTACGGTTAGTTTACGATTTGTTTACGGATTATATACGAATTATTACAAGTGCTTACGTGTTGTTTACGATTTCAGTCGGGTCGTTATACGATGGTTACGGATTGTTACGAGTTATTACGAGCACTTTACGTGTAGCTACGAGTACAGTATGAATAGATACGTATATTTTACGTACTTTTTACGATTTTGGGAACGGTATAAAAGCTGCAAAATCGAACACTTCATTTGCAGTTTTTTTTTTTTCGGCTAAAAATCGTAAGGACTCGTAAACACTCGTTACTAACTCGTAACTATTTGTAACAACACGTAAACAGGTCGTAACTAACACGTAAGTTGCTCGTAGTTATCCATGACAACTCGTAACAAATCGTGGAATTTTGCCGTAAATACGTCGTAATAACTCGTAATAATCCGTAATCAACCGTAAATAGCTCGTAATAACTCGAAACAACTCTTAAATCGGCCGTAAAAGTGGCCAAATCGTAAGGACCCGTGAAAGATCCGTGAATTTGTGCGATCCGTAAGGACTCGTAAGACTCGTGTATGTGAAGGGGATATATGCGTATGAAGGGGGGTATTAAGCAAAATTCGACTTGGGCTAAAAAAAAAATGAATCTTTCATTATAAGAGTAATGAACACAATGGTATAAGAAGTTAGGGTGTTCATAATTACTTTCCCTCTGAAAAAAAATGAACGTTTTTAAATACGAGTGCCCCAGGTCCCGCGCAAACTGGCTTGACAAAATCAATAGCCAGTATAATAATAAAAATAATATAGTATTAATGACTGCTTTGAGAGAAATAGTTTTTATACGCTCAAGGGAAGGTTACAATTGTGCTATTGCCCGAGGCGTGCCGAGGGCAATAGCCCAATTGTAACCTTCCCTATTTCTCGAATATTAAAGCAGTCATTAATACTTTTATATGCCGAAAAAAGAGTCAACTTACCAATCAACTGGTAGAACAGGAATTAAGAGCAGAAATAAATACTAAATACACATAGAATCTAGTTAGTGTTAGATCTAATAATATATTCAAATCTGTTGAGAGGCACTGGAAAACCCATCCACTCAAGTTTTCACCCTATCAGAGACTACCCAACGTGACGAGGGGCAAATAAGCTACAAGCTTTACGTCTATACATCCAAGTAAAGTAGTCTAGACTACGTCTACCGCGGTGCGGTAAAGTTTAATACTCAGTACAATGTCAATGACAGTAGATCTCTAGACCCCTCTAGTACACAACAATTAATGTGTGGGACTCCACTGACTGGATTTGACTATCATAATATATTAGACCTTACATTGGTGTGCTTGCTGTCAGCAGAATTAATCAAGTCTTGCATTTGATCATCATCAAGAAGTTGAAATCTTGGGAGAGTTTCTTCAGCCATTTTGCCTTGTTTGGAATTCAGTACGATAGAGATTGCCGTACGGTCGTCTGCGCTACGATGTATTACAAATTGGTAAATTAAGCTAGCGACCGATTATTCGCACACTTATGGTGTCCGTGCTCGCACAAACCAGTTTTTAACACGTAAACCAATGGGTATTTCAGCAAGACTGAACTAATTCCCGGTAATTGGAACTTTGCCGGGATTTTTAAACTATTTTACATGGCTTTGGCATTTTTCGGGAATAGTTAAAACAACGACTGCAATTTCGACCAATCAGATGGCTGGTTTTCTTAAGTGAGGTATATAATACATTATATTTATAAAGCGCTTAATACTAATGTTTCTAAGCGAAAGAAAAAGAAGAAAGGAAAAGGAAGGAAAAGTGAGAGATGCAAAAGAAACATGTTAAAAATATTGAATTACAAGTAAACGGCAATTGAAAGAAGAATATGAATTACACAAAATAATGACTACATCAAAATTAGTATGACATTAATTTGTTGTTAATGAGATGACATGCTGAGTTTGTAAGACAAATTGCAAATCCAACCATTGTGGGTGCGAACAATTAGTTATTTAAACTCTCTACAAGGGCAATAGAAGTACCGAGATTTGGTTTGGGACATTAATTTTGGCAATATTGGCACCCATGTTGTGCGCCTTGGGTCGATGTCCCTTGCAACCAGACAGATCAACGACTCATCGAATACTAAATCTTTACCAACCTCAATCAATTTCAATTAATATCCAGATGCGAATAAAAGAGACAGGTAAATAAATTAATGGATTTACATATATCAAATTGAAATATGCACATCTCAAGCCGATAATATTGTTCATTTTGTTTTTCAAGGCAATATACATATTTTCAACAGTTTGCACACATAGATTAAAGCAAGACAAGACTTTACCATGAAGTGCAAAGTTGAAGACAAAAAGAGATTTTAATCACGATTGTTTTATTCTGATTTTCCTGAACCTTATACATGTAATGCGTAATGTGTGTTTTGCTGTTACACCTGCTGGCAAGTGTTAAAAATGCGGTATTTAACTCATATCCTGCCATAAGGCCGCATGCACGCTACCGTTATAGTGCTTTGTACACGCGAGCGCGCTATCGATTGGCTGCTTAATTCACGCGAGTGACCCATCGCTTCGCTGCTTTATGCATGATTGCTCGCATTCGTAATAACAGTTATTGTTCATGCTCATTGTACTGTGCTGAGTGCTTCGCACGCGCTATTGATAGTACCATCGCGTTAATCAGATTATCTCAAAATTAACTTGGCACAGGGGGGATTTGAGGCTTGGCACAATGGGGATTAGCCATGTGGCACTAGGCTGTATTCATTATGGCAGGATAAGAGTTAAGGCAAGTGATTGCATGCATATATCATAGCATCATAATTGTAACTCTAAATTGAGAAATTAAGACTTTGATACATGTCAATCGTGCGACATGGAAATGAAAATTAGAATTGAGTGGAAACATATCATGAAATGAGAGTGGAATAAAGATATTAATATAACGAAACATGAAAATACCAATTAAATATTTTTTTATATCAAAAATATCAATACACATTTGATTCATGTAATAATTGTATAGTTTAATTCACAGTCCTGCCTTACACCACATTCAATATGTTAACTAATAAATGGTTAAATCAGTGATGAATTTTAAAAAAAAAGCAAAAATATGAAACGTTGAACAATACACATATTTTTTTATTCTTTTTATAATTTGCTCTGATGAAGTATATACATTTTCAGAATGTCTTTCAAACCTTGGACACATCTTCTAAACAATAGTTGCCCTTGTCAGAGCCTTCTCCAATCTAGCAACGACTATCTCATTCAACATTGCTAGTAGAGAAGAATTAACTTAAAATCTAAAAAGAAAGTCTATTCATAGTGATCAAAATGATTACAATTTTCCAGATCCCGTTTATAAACTGTTGTTAAATGGTGCATGTCTTTACAGGCATGCAACCCTGTTAATCTTGAAAGCACAACTGTCAACAAGTCAACATTCATTTACAATATATTAAATAATTAATGCTAAACCTCACACACCTTACATGTATTTCACAACGATAGAACCATTATTTCTTTTTAGAATTGTTAGTTACCACATAATCATCATAAAATGTCAAATAAATAGCTACCGGTAAATTTGGCCAAAACCGCAATCTCTGATAATTGCAAAACCGAAGATGAACATATAAAATACGGTAAAATTTCATACAAAATAGCACAAAATCTACAAATTTCTAAACAAAAACTGTTATAAGCTACTGAAATCATGGCATTTGATTGGCTGAGAGCAAATTTGTCATGTAATTCTAGCATTTGTTATTTTATGAAACAGGGCCTTTGTTCCCTTGGTCAGTGGGTTAGAAAAACTTATCATAAACTTTAATCCCTGAAAAATCGCCGACACAGAAGTGTGCACGTGGGACATTTTGAATAGACAATCCACTTGATCTGGACATATTCCCAATACCCCATGGAATGCATCATGATTTATTTTGCTAATTACTCAAAACTGACACTTTTTCTTTCAGAACAATTTGGCAGATACACTTCATTTTACATACCCGGTAGTCCCCCAACTGCATGTATTTGATGATAATCAGGTCTAATTCTGTTACAAATAGATTTTGAGGACAGTGCTACATGGCATTGATCATGAAGTAATAGAATGCTTTTATGAAAGGGGGTGGAGGAGATTTGAAAAGAAAAAGGGCAAGCCAATTTGGGGATTATGATATCCTTAATTCAGCCATTTAAAATTTTCTATCCTGGGAGAAATTGGAAACCTACAAACCCCAATTGCAACTATCTCCTTGAAAAATCCCCCGGGATACTGTAATAGTCCAGGCTAGATGTCCTTGGGATAGCTGTCTCGGTGTGAAAGTCCTGAGGATTTGTTGTTGTTGTTGTGTGAGTGTAAGAATCATTGCCGTATTCAAACCAGTACTTTTATCAAAAGTCCATATAAAATTCTTGAAATACATGTATAATTTATGAAAATTCCTTAAAAAACCCAGAAGATAAGGAGCCAGGGATAAAGAGGATAGTCAGCAAGAAATGGAATCTTATCATCCCATCGATATTTCATGTGTCAGCTTCCTTCCAGATCTCGTAGAATACCCACCTGAAGAAGAGTTCTTAATGTCAAGGAAAATATATTAAAAAATACATGTATGATATACATGTGATTAAAGAAAAATATATAATACAAAGTTGTGAGGTCCATGGGGGAGGGGTGAATGCCGTTTGGTCTACACCCTGCCCATCTACTATCCACATGGTCTAATAATCATTTTGTCTGCTAGTCATTTGGTCTAATGAACATTTAGTCTAATAGCCATTTGGTCTAATATCCAATAAGGCTACTAACCATTAGGTCTATTGCTCATGTAGTCTAATTCCAATATTAAAAAATACATGTATGATATACATGTGATTAAAGAAAAATATATAATACAAAGTTGTGAGGTCCATGGGGGGGGGTGAATTGCCGTTTGGTCTACACCCTGCCCATCTACTATCCACATGGTCTAATAATCATTTTGTCTGCTAGTCATTTGGTCTAATGAACATTTAGTCTAATAGCCATTTGGTCTAATATCCAATAAGGCTACTAACCATTAGGTCTATTGCTCATGTAGTCTAATTCCAAGTTAGTCCAATGCCAATTTGTGTACTATCCATATTAAAGTGTAATAATTAAATGAATATTAGACAATGTGGATAGTAGACGAACCGGTTGTACACCAAACGGCTATAAATCCATTGGGGGAGGGAACAGGCCCAAAATATCCCACAGTCCCCTCTTTGGAACCTTTGATGGGTAGCAGGAAATTCCACTGAAAAGTGATTTCCAATGAAAATATTTGGGTGGAGGGAAATTGAGAGGATTCCCATAATCTTACTCACAGGTAAAACAAATTGAAACCGTGAAAGTACTGGGTATTAATACTTGTATTCTAAGCTTAAAATACTGGCCAACGTGGGCTTTCAAAAATGTGAGTTATACCAAATGATGATGAGCAAATAGCAAACAATCCCCCCGACACACTAACCCAATTTATGACAAACAGACCACATCTTTGTTTAACACAAGCATAGTGATTCTAAAGCTAATTCATATTGGTAGCTAAATTGGTAGCTAAATCATACACACCTACAAAACAAACAATCTCCTATCTTTTTATTTATACAAAATTGATCCGATAAATTATTATAAAAGATATTCTCATTGCCAATCTATGCAACTCAGAAGAACAACGTATATTATCTGACTTTTTAAATTTAACTTTGATAAATGCAAGTTGATCAATGCAATAATTAGGTGGTCTGTTGTCAACAGATCACCTATTAATTTCGTCAGAATTTTCTTTCTTTCTTATTATTATTATTTATTTATTTTTATTTATTTCTCCACTTTTTTGTGCAAGCGATTACTCAATATCTAACCACCCGATTTCTTTCAATTTTGACACAGTCATAGGTCATTGTCATAAGAGGTGACAGGAACATTTTCAAGTTCATCAAATCATCGTGACGTCATCCAGGCGCCATTTTGTGAAAATCAACTAATGATCATATCTTCATAACGGAAATTCAATTCTCATTCATATTTATCAATATGAATTTCAATATCCGTCCGGTCAATTTCATGTCAATAAACGCGCGCAGCGTCGTCCGCGCGTCAGTCGCGTAAAAATTTTAAAATGCTCAAAATCACTTTTTATTCAAATTAGAGTACGTTTCAGCCAATTTTAAGCATTTCACCAAAAACGTGCACACGCGAATGCGCGTTTGTTCGTCATGGCGAGCGCAACATAAATCCCCTTTTTCCGTTGGCATGATATTCCCCATTTTTTCAGAACAATTTGGTACCACGTTTATCTCTTTATGACCATTAATAACGGAATGAGCGTCCGTTCCAGATCAATGTCCGTACGTGCGAGCTCTTGTAATACATAGCATATATGGGCAAGAACATGCCTTTACCAAATAGTTAATAGCTCTTAGGAAGCCCGTTGACCCCTAATTTTCTTTTCTTATTTAGATAGAGTATGAATCGTAGATGTGATTTCATGTCTCATTTGGCCATTACGTATATCGTGACATCATCATAATGGCCTTGGAACTCAAAAACGAATTTGCATATTATGACGTCAGCAAATTTATGGAAAATTAATTGTATCTCTGTAAATATTGATCGATTTTCTTCCAAATTTCGACATGTTGTAGCTCAGACAATTCTCTAAAAGACATGTTATTCAGATTACACGACAGACCACCTAATTCGTCCTCAATGACGAATTAAATTTCTCGTTAGGTGGTCTGTTGTCAACAGACCACCTATTAATTTCGTCAGAATTTTCTTTCTTTATTAGGTGGTCTGTCATCGACAGACCACCTATTGATTTCGTCAGAATTTTCTTTCTTTATTTCTTTATTATTATTAGGTGATCTGTCATTGACAGATCACCTATTGATTTTGTCAGAATTTTCTTTCTTTATTATTATTATTATTTATTATTTATTTATTTTTATTTCATCCGTACACTTTTTTGTGTAAACGTTTACTTGAAATCGACATGTTCAATTTCCTTCAATTTCTGTCAGTCATCAGGCCCTATAATATCAAGTTCAAGTAACTTTTTCAAGGTCATGGAGTCATCGTGACGTCATCCAGGCGCCATTTTGTAAACATCAGGTCATTATCTTATCTCGATAACGAGTAATCAAAAATCAACCATATTTGGTATACATCAATTTTAGGTCAAAGGTCAACAAAAATGTCGACAAAATCCGCGTCGCAGCCGCGTACGCGCATCAAAATTTCAAAATGCTCCAATTCGTCCCAAATTTTGTTTGCACACGTTTCAGGCCATTTTAAGCATTTTCAAAATTTGCGCGCGCTTATGCGCGTTTTTCGCGCGTTTGGCATTTTGCAACATCAAATCACCATTTTTTCTGCATCATATTTGGCACATTTTTCCAAGCATTTTGATACCTTGTTCTCTTTTTCTGACCAGTAATAACGCAATGAGCGTCCGTCAAAGTATAACAGCACCGCGGCGCTATCTCTATCCACAATACATAGGCAAAAACATGCCTATACAAAACTCATTGTAACTCTTCAGAATGGATGGATACCCCCAATTTTTTTCATATTTGGATAGATTATGAGTCGGAGATATGATTTCATGTCTCATTTGACCCTCAATTAACTCATGACGTCATCATAATGGCCTCCGAACTCAAAATTTCAATTTGCATATTATGACGTCAGCATATTTTGGAAAATTGATTGTATCTCTGTAAATATTGATCGATTTTCTTCCAAATTTTGATATGTTCTAGCTGAGACAATTCTCTACAAATGCAGTCACCACGATTTTTCATTTTGACAAAGGCATCATGGCGTATTTTTGCGATTAAAGGAGGCATGTCAATTTTTCACATTTTGCGTGTATTCTCTATGGGACATGACTTTTTCTAAACTGGATTCTACATTCCGTCTTTCGCGAGCAATATCTCCGTCGTTTTAGTTTTGTTTTGCTGAGCTTTGAGTATGTTGTAGCTGAGACAATAAGCTATCACAAGTGTGCCCTTTATTTTTCGATCAGATGCCGGGATCATGCTCATATTTCACTTGCAAAGTGGGATTTGAGAATTCCATTTTCCGTTCACGTGTAATGTCTATGTGGATTATTTTGGTATAGTGGTCATAGCACTTGCCTCCCATTCCGGCGACCCAAGTTCGATTCCTGGTGGGTCATTTTTTTTTTTTTTTTTGCCGTCGTTTTAAATTTGATTTTATGATCTTCTTCGACTATTATAACATATTATCATATACAATCACAAACAATGTAATAAAATGCCTAATTTTGCGTGTTATATCTATGGGAGAAGAATGTCAATCGTTTGAGTACAACCCTATGGGAAATCTGATTCCTTGTCGTGTATTAAACCTATAGGGTTAATCTCCCAAGTCTGTTGGAATATATCAAATCATCCCATTTTCTGATGTTTAGTCTCCTTCCCAGACGTTTATACTTTCCAGTTATTCAGCCCAGGTATATGCAATGTTTACGTCTCTCCGTGGACATAGAATTGTTTACATGTCTATAACTTCTCTCTTTCTCTATAATATAGTAAATATTCAATTCTATTTATGCTGGAAATATTAATGCATCGTTCTCCATTGCATCTCTTTCTCTTGCTCTGTCTCTCCTCTCTCTCTGCTCTGTTTCCCTTCCCTCTCTTGATCTGCCCTCTATCCTTCTCTTGCTCTCTCATTGCTCTCTCTCTCTACTCTTTCCTCTCTCCCTATCTCTGTCTCCCTCTCTTGCTCTGCCTAGCTCCCTCTGTCTCTGCCTCTCATTGTATACTCTCTCACCCTCTCCCTTTCCCGCCTCTGGTTCTCGTTCTCCCTCCGATATCTATTGTAATTTTCTTTAATTTCCACTAGCTCTTCATTTTGCCCTTTGTATTCTTATTTCACCCCTACCATGTTTCCTTATACTATCCTCTCTACTTCAAAGTGTATGCATTCTGATTCCTCTTTCTTTCCTCGGTCCAGCTCATGTATTTTTACATGTCAATAACTCGTCTCCCTCTCTCCTTCTCTATATCTATATTTTCATTAAATTTCATTATGATCATGATTTTGATCATAATCATTTCTCAATATTTTGTTCATCAGTTAAGTTATCACTTCAGTTCAGGTCACAGTTCAATCTATCAGTTCATTCATCAGTTCATCAGTTTAGCTCATCAATTCAGTTCATTTCACATCAGTTCAATATATCAGTTCATCAGTACTTCATTCATCAGTTCATATCTTAATACATCATTTTACATTAACATCATTAAATTGGATCATTGAATTGAAGATTAGCATGATCATAAGAATTGAAGACAGATCACCTAATTCGTCCTGATGACGAATTACTTTTCTAGTTTATTTATTTTTATTTATTTCTCCACTTTTTTGTGCAAAGCATAACTCCGTGATCGTTCAAGTCGATTTCTTTCAATTTTGGCACAGTCATAGGTCATTGTCTAAAGTTGTGTCTGCAACATTTTCAAGGTCATCAGGTCTTTATGACGTCATCTAGGCGCCATTTTGTGAAAATCAACTCATGATCATATCTTCATAACGGATTCATTTCTCATTCATATTTATCAATATCAAGGTCAATATCCATCCGGTCATTTTCAGGTTAATAAACGCGCGTACGCGTACGTCGCGCGTCAGTGCGCAAAATTTTAAAATGCTCAAAATCACTTTTATTCAAATTAGAGTACGTTTCAGCCAATTTAATTTCCTAAAACGCGCACACCTTGAATGCGCGCGTTTCGTTATTTCGCCGATAACACAATAATTCCTCATAATTTTTTTTGGCATGATATTCCTCATTTTTCTGAACAATTTGGTACCATGTTTATTCTTTATGAATTAATAACGGAATGAGCGTCCGTTCAAATAAATGTCCGTGCGTGAAGCATTTGTAATACATAAATATATATGCAAAAACATGCCTATACAAAATCCATTATAGCTCTTTAGGATGCCCGTTGACCACAATTTGTTTATATATTTCAATAGATTATGAGTTGTAGATGTGATTTCATGTCTCATTTGGCCATTAAATATATCGGACATCATCATACGGCCTTGGAACTCAAAATCAATTTTCATATTATGACGTCAGCATATTTATGGAAAATTGATTGTATCTCTGTAAATATTGATCGATTTTCTTCCAAATTTCGATATGTTGTAGCTGAGACAATTCTACAAGATCAGTTATTCAGATTACACGACAGACCACCTAATTCGTCCTCAATGACGAATTAAATTTCTCGTATTCTAATTGAAACTGTACAACACTCGGATTTTTGTTTTTTTTGTGCTGCGATTTCTCAAAACTGAACCATACAATTTCTTTCAAATTTGACACAGTTGTAGGTCATCATCGTGAGATGTGACTTGAAACTTTCAAGTTCACCAAATCATCCTGACGTCATCAGGCGCCATTTTGTGAAGTACTCTGAAAATCAACTAATGATCATATCTTCATAACCAAAAATCATTTCTCATTCATATTTATCACGATTAAGGTCAATATCCGTCCGGTCAACTTCAGGTCAATAAACGCGCGCGTGCAGCATCCGTCTCTTGCGTCGGTCGCGCAAAAATAAAAAATGCTTAAAATCACTTTTGATCAAATCAGAGTACGTTTTAGCCATTTCAAGCATTTGAAAATTTTCGTCGCACCTTCTTGTAGCACACCTATGTAGTTTTTTACATCATGGCCGTCGCACCATAAATCGCCATTTTTGTCTATTATAGTATTGCCCATTTTTTCCGAACAATTTGATACCATGTTTATCTCTTTATGACCATTTATAACGGAATGAGCGTCCGTTCCAGATAAATGTCCGTGCGTGTGCGTGTGTAATACATAGCAGATATGGGCAAAAACATGCCTATACATAATCTATTATAGCTCTTTAGGATGCCCGTTGACCCAACAATTTGGTGATATATTTAGATAGAGTATGAGTCGGAGAAATGATTTCATGTCTCATTTGGCGTTTAATATATCGTGACGTCATCATAATGGCCTTGGAACTCAAAATCAATTTGCATATTATGACATCAGTATATTTAGGAAAATTGATTGTATCTTTTAAATATTGATCGATTTTCTTCCAAATTTCGATATGTTGTAGCTGTGACAATCTTTAACAAGATCAGCGTCAAATTTAAAGACAGACCACCTAATTCGTCCTCAATGACGAATTAAATTTCTCGTTAGGTGGTCTGTCATCGACAACCACCTATTAATTCGTCAGAATTTTCTTTCTTTATTTGTGTTAGCTATTATTTATTTTATTTCTCCACTTTTTTTGTGCACAAGATAACTCAATATCTAACGTTTGATTTCTCAAATTTGACACAGTCATAGGTCATTGTCATGAGACGTGACAGCCGCATTTTCAAGTTCATCAAATAATCATGACGTCATCCAGCGCCATTTTGTGAAAATCAACTTATGATCATATCTTCATAACGGATCAATTCTCATTGATATTTATCATCATCAGGTCAATATCCGTCCGGTCATTTTCATGTCAATAAACGCGCGTACAGCGTGCGTCCAGCGCGTCAATCGCGCAAAATTTTAAAATGCTCAAAATCACTTTTTATTCAAATTGAGTACGTTTCAGGCCATTTTAAGCATTTCGCAAAAAAACCGCGAATCACGCTTCGTTTCGTTCGTTACGGCTGAGCACAATAAATCCTCTATTTTTGGGGCATGATATTCCCATTTTGTTCGAACAATTTGGTACCATGTTTGTCTCTTTATGACCATTAATAACGGAATGAGCGTCCGTTCCAGTAAATGTCCGTGCGTGCGAGCTCTTGTAATACATTGCATATATGGGCAAAAACATGCCTATACCAAATCCTAATAGCTCTTTAGGAAGCCCGGTGACCCTAATTTTCTTTTCATATTTAGATAGAGTATGAATCGTAGATATGATTTCATGTCTCATTTGGCCATTAATATATCGTGACATCATCATAATGGCCTTGGAACTCAAAATCAGATCTGCATATTATGACGTCAGCAAATTTATAGAAAATTGATTGTATCTCTCTTAATATTGATTAATTTACCAAATTTTGATATGTTGTAGCTAGACATTTCTCTACAAGCTCAGTATTCATCATTTTTATTTTGATGGCGTCATCAAAGTAAAAATTGCCATTAGAGGTGACGTGTCAGAATTTTCTTAATTTGCATGCTTTGCTTATGGAAGGTGAATTTCGTTCACACATGAATCTACAAGGCAGATCGCCCTCTAACTGAATATACATTATAGTCTGTCAGTTGATTTAATCATTAACACGATACTTATCGTCATCATCCCTATCACCATCATCCCTATCACCATCATCATGATCATCAATTTATAATGCAACACCAATTAGTCACATGTATATATGATTCTATTCTCTTTCAAGATGTTTATAATCTTCCAGTTATTATTTGCATATTATGACGTCAGCATTTATGGAAAATTTATTGAATCTCTGTTAATTGATTTGATGATTTTCTTCCAAATTTCGATAGTATAGCTGTGACAATCCTTAACAAGATCAGCATCCACAAGAATTTAAAGACCAGACCACCTAATTAGGTCATATTGGCCAATTCATTTCGTTAGGTGGTCTGTCAGCGACAGACCACCTATTGATTTCGTCAAATTTTCTTTCTTTATTATTAGGTGGTCTGTCGGCATCGACAGATCACCTATTATTGTCAGAATTTTCTTTCTTTATTTATTTATTCTTTATTTTTATTTATTTCACCCCTTTTTTTTGTTCCGAGGATAACTCAAGATCGGTTTTGTCAATTTCTTTCAATTTTGCACAGTCATAGGTCATTAGTCATGAGGCATGACAAAACATTTTCAAGGTCATCAGGTCTTCATGACGTCATCCAGGCGCCATTTTGTGTTTTTTTTTGTACTTTCAACTCATGACCATATCTTCACAACGGAAAGTCATTTCTTATTCATATTTATCATGATGAAGGTCAATATCCGTCCGGTCAATTTCAGGTCAAAAACGCGCGTCGTACGTCTTGTGCGTCAGCGCGGTGCAAAATTTCAAAATGCTCCAAATCGTCTCAAATTCGTTTTGGATACGTTTCAGGCCATTTTAAGCATTTCGCAAAAAAACTACGCACGCACATGCGCGTGCGTTTTAGCAACACCATTACACAACATAAAATCGCCATTTTTTTTCTTTCATGATATTTCCCATATTTTTTCAAACAATTTGATACCATATTTATCTCTTATTGACCATTAATAACAAGATGAGCGTCCATTCAATATAAAATGTCCGTGCTTATGAGCTCTTGTAATACATGCTGCTATATTGTTGCTTTATGCCTGAAATTCATTGCAACTCTTCAGAATCGATGGGAACTCCCAAATTTTTTTCATATTTGGATAGATTATGGA
>CP137671.1:16683953-16765571 GCA_037976565.1 Mesocentrotus franciscanus | reverse complement strand
GAAGGAATGTGATGCATTCATGCATGATTAGCCTATTGTTGGTAGTGGAAGACAAAGGTTCGCATGCATCAGGCAGGCGCTATAAGTCTGTGTGGATGAAGGACTGAGAGTGACTAGTATACAGGCGTGGTTTGAGCTATGGTGAATAAGTGTCAGGCTAAGGGATATATGTTGGGCTTAGAAAGTCATCCTAAATTATCCTTTACAAGCCACAAAGGGAGAACCAACGTCTACAAGACCCGCCAAATTGATTGTATCTTTGTAAATATTGAGCGATTTTCTTTCAATTTTGATATGTTGTAGCTGAGGCGACTCTCTACAAGACCAGTTATTAAGATTACACGACAGACCACCTAATTCGTCTCAATGACGATTAAATTTCTCGTATTCTAATTGAAACTGTATAAACACTCGAATTTTTTTGGTACACTTTTTTGTGCACACGATTTCTCAAAACTGAACCACACATTTTCTTTTAAATTTGACACAGTTGTAGGTCAACATCTTGAGATGTGACTTGAAACTTTTCAAATTCACCAGATCATCCTGACGTCATCCAGGCGCCATTTTGTGAAGTACTCTAAAATCAACTCATGATCATATCTTTATAACGAAAATCATTTCTCATTCATATTTATCACGATTAAGGTCAATATCCGTCCGGTCAACTTCAGGTCAACAAACGCGCGTACGCATTCGTCCTGCGTCGGTGCGCGCAAAATAAAAATGCTCAAAATCACTTTTTATCAAATTAGAGTACGTTTAGGCCATTTCAAGCATTTGAAAATTTTGCGTCGCACACCTTTCGCGCGCATAAATTAGCGCCGTTTGGTCGTAATGGTGGTACGCAACCTAGAATCGCCATGTTTTATCTATCATAGTATTGCCCATTTTTTTCCGAACAATTTGATACCATGTTTATCTCTTTATGACCATTATTAATGAAATGAGCGTCCGTTTAAACTAAATGTCCGTGCGTGCGAGCTCTTGTAATACATAGCATATGTGGGCAAAAACATGCCTATACAAAATCGATTATAGCTCCTTAGGATGCCCGTTGACCCCACAATTTGTTTAAATATTTGGATAGTGTATGAGTCGGAGATATGATTTCATGTCTCATTTGGTCTTTAAGTATATCATGACATCATCATAATGGCCTTGGAACTCAAAATATGAATTTGCATATTATGACGTCAGCATATTTATGGAAAATTGATTGTATCTCTGTTAATATTGATCGATTTTCTTCCAAATTTCGATATGTTGTAGCTGTGACAATCCTTAACAAGATCAGCGTCCACCAGATTTAAAGACAGACCACCTAATTCGTCCTCAATGACGAATTAAATTTCTCGTATTCTAATTGAAACTGTACAAACACTCGATTTTTTTTGGTACACTTTTTTGTGCACACGATTTCTCAAAACTGAACCACACAATTTCTTTTAAATTTGACCCAGTCATAGGTCAACATCTTGAGATGTGACTTGAAACTTTTCAAGTTCACCAAATAATCGTGACGTCATCCACGCGCCATTTTGTGAAAATCAACTTATGATCATATCTTCATAACAGAAATTCATTTCTCATTCAAATTTATCACGATTGAGGTCAATATCTATCCGGTCAACTTCAGGTCAATAAACGCGCGCGTGCGTCTCTTGCGCGTCGGTGCGCGCAAAAATAAAAATGCTCAAAATCACTTTTTATCAAATTAGAGTACGTTTAGGCCATTTCAAGCATTTCAAAATTTGCGTACGCACACCTTCGCGCACACCTATGCGCGCGTTTGTTCGTCATGGCCGTACGCACCATAGAATCGCCATTTTTGTCTATTATAGTATAGCCCATTTTTTCCGAACAATTTGATACCATGTTTATCTCTTTATGACCATTAATAACGGAATGAGCGTCCGTTCCAGATAAATGTCCGTGCGTGCGAGCTCTTGTAATACATAACAGATATGGGCAAAAACATGCCTATACAAAATCCATTATAGCTCTTTAGGATGCCCGTTGACCCTAATTTTCTTTTCATATTTGGATAGAGTATGAACTGTAGATATGATTTCATGTCTCATTCGGCCATTAAATATATCGTGACATCATCATAACGGCCTTGGAACTAAAAATATGAATTTGCATATTATGACGTCGGCATATTTATGGGAAATTGATTATATCTCTGTTAATATTGATTGATTTTCTTCCAAATTTCGATATGTTGTAGCTGTGACAATCCTCAACAAGATAAGCGTCCAACGGATTGAAAGACAGACCACCTAATTCGTCCTCAATGACGAATTAAATTTCGTTAGGTGGTCTGTTGTCAACAGACCACCTATTAATTTCGTCAGAATTTTCTTTCTTTATTTATTATTATTATTATTATTTATTTTTATTTCTCCACTTTTTTGTGCACAAGATTACTCAATATCTAACCACACGATTTCTTTCAAATTCAACACACGCATTGGTCATTGTCATAAGACGGTACAGCCGCATTTTCAAGTTCATCAAATAATCGTGACGTCATCTAGGCGCCATTTTGTGAAAATTAACTTATGATCATATCTTCATAACGGAAATTCATTTCTCATTCATATTTATCAATAACAAGTTCAATATTTGTCCGGTCATTTTCAGGTCAATAAACGCGCGACGCGACGTCCGCGCGTCAGTGCGCCGCAAAATTTCAAAATGCTCAAAATCACTTTTATTCAAATGAGAGTACGTTTCAGCCAATTTTAAGCATTTCGCAAAAAACACGAATGCGCGTTTTCGTTCGTCATGGCCGTACGCACCATAGAATCGCCATTTTGTCTATTATAGTATTGCCCATCTTTTTCCGAACAATTTGATACCATGTTTATCTCTTTATGACCATTAATAACGGAATGAGCGTCCGTTCCAGATAAATGTCCGTGCGTGCGAGCTCTTGTAATACATAACAGATATGGGCAAAAACATGCCTATACAAAATCTATTATAGATCTTTAGAAAGTCCATTAACCCCTAATTTTCTTTTCATATTTAGATAGAGTATGAATTGTAGATGTGATTTCATGTCTCATTTGGCCATTAAGTACATCGTGACATCATCATAATTGCCTTTTAACTCAAAAAACGAATTTGCATATTATGACGTTAGCATATTTATGGAAAATGGATTGTATCTCTGTAAATATTGATCAATTTTCTTCTAAGTTTCTTTATATTGTAGCTAAGACAATGTACTACAAGTAATTAATTCGCCATTTCTCATTTTGATAACGTTTTCATAGTGAACATTTCATTTGAAGGCGACATGTCAGAATGTTCTTAATTTGCGTGTTTTGGCTATGGAAGGTGAATTTTGTGAATCTACATGAATCTATATGACATTGTTCTTTGAGCAGTATCTCGCCTAGTGTTTCTCTATTTTTTCCCAAATTTTGATATGTTGTAGCTGATACGATTTTCTACAAGACCAATTATTCAGATTTCACAACAGACCACCTAATTCGTCCTCAATGACGAATTAAATTTCTCGTTAGGTGGTCTGTCATCGACAGACCACCTATTAATTTCGTCAGAATTTTCTTTCTTCTTTATTATTATTATTATTATTTATTTTTATTTATTTGACCCCCATTTTTTTGTGCAGTGGATTTCTCAATACTGAACCACCCGATTTCTCTCAAATTTGACAAAGTCATAGGTCATTATCATGAGACGTGACAGGAACATTTTAAGGTTCATCAAATTATCGTGACGTCATCCAGGCGCCATTTTGTGAAATTTTTAAAAAATCAATTCATGATCATATCTTCATTATGGAAATTCATTTCTCATTCATATTTATCAATATCAAGTTCAATATCCGTCCGGTCATTTTCATGTCAATAAACGCGCGCGTACGTCCGCGCGTCAGTAGCGCAAAATTTTAAAATGCTCAAAATCACTTTTGTTCAAATTAGAGTACGTTTCAGCCAATTTTAAGCATTTCACAAAAACGTGCACACGAATGCGCTGCGTTCGTTCGTCATGGCGAACGCAACATAATTCCCCTTTTTTCGTTGGCATGATATTCCCCATTTTTTTCAGAACAATTTGGTACCACGTTTATCTCTTTACGACCATTAATAACGGAATGAGCGTCAGTTCCAGATAATGTCCGTACGTGCGAGCTCTTGTAATACATAGCATATATGGGCAAAAACATGCCTATACAAAATCCTTTATAGGTCTTTAGGAAGTCCAGAGACCCCCCAATTTTTTGTCATATTTGGATAGAATATGAGTTGGAAATATGATTTCAGGTCTCATTTGGCCATTATATATATCGTGACATCATCATACTGGCCTTGGAACTCAAAAAACGAATCTGCATATTATGACGTCAGCAAATTTATGGAAAATTGATTGTATCTCTTTTAATATTGATTAATTTACTTCCAGATTTTGATATGTTGTAGCTAAGACATTTTTCTACAAGCTAAGTATTCATCATTTTTCGTTTTGATGACGTCATCATATTAAAAATTGCCATTAAAGGTGACGTGTTAGAATTTTCTTAATTTGCATGTTATTCCTATGGAAGGTGAATTTCGTTTACATCATGAATCTACAAGGCAAGAGTGCGCCCTCTAACTGAATATACATTATAGTCTGTCAGTTGATTTAATCACATTATTAACAGGAAACTTACAATCGTCATCCCTATCACCATCATCATGATCATCAATTTATAATGCAACACCATTTCGTCCCATGTATATATATGATTCCATTCTCTTTCAAAGATGTTTATATATAGTCTTCCAGTTATTATTTGCATATTATGACGTCAGCATATATATGGAAAATTGATTGTATCTCTGTAAATATTGATCGATTTTCTTCCAAATTTCGATATGTTGTAGCTGTGACAATCCTTAACGAGATCAGCGTCAACCAAATTTAAAGTCAGACCACCTAAATCGTCCTCAATGACGAATTAAATTTCTCGTTAGGTGGTCTGTCATCGACAGACCACCTATTGATTTCGTCAGAATTTTCTTTCTTTATTATTATTATTATTTCTTTATTTTTATTTCTTGGACCCCCCATTTTTTGTGCAGTGGATTTCTCAAAACTGAACCGTCCAATTTCTCTCAAATTTGACATAGTCATAGCTCGTCTTCATGAGACGTGACAGGAACATTTTCAAGTTCATCAAAACATCGTGACGTCATCCAGGCGCCATTTTGTTAATTTTTTCGAAAATCAACTCATGATCATAACTTCATAACAGAAAGTCATTCATCATTCATATTTACCATGATCAAGGTCAATATCCGTCCGGTCATTTTCAGGTCAATGAACGCGCGCGTGCGCGTACGTCCGCGAGTCAATGGCGCGCACAATTTCAAAATGCTCAAAATCACTTTTTATTCAAATTAGAGTACGTTTCAGGCCATTTGAAGCATTTCACACAAAAGCGCGCAGCGCATCTTGCGCGTTTTCGCTCGTCATGTCCGTACGCAACATAGAATCGCCATTTTTTTTCTTTCCTGTTATTCCCCATTTTCTTTCGAACAATTTGGTACCACGTTTATCTCTTTATGACCATTAATAACGGAATGAGCGTCCGTTCCAGATCAATGTCCGTACGTGCGAGCCCTCGTAATACATAGCATATGTGGGCAAAAACATGCCTTTACCAAATCCTTAATAGCTCTTTAGGAAGCCCGTTGACCCCACATTTTTTTTATATATTCGGATAGAGTATGAGTCGGAGATATGATTTCATGTCTCATTTGGCCGTGAAATATATCATGACGTCATCATAATGGCCTTGGAACACAAAATACAATTGGCATGTTATGACGCCAGCTTATTTATGGAAAATTGATTGTATCTCTGTAAATATTGATCGATTTTCTTCCAAATTTCGATATGTTGTAGCTGAGACGATTGTCTACAAGATGACTTATTTAAATAACAAAACAGACCACCTAATTCGTCCTCAATGACGAATTAAATTTCTCGTATTTTCAATAGTCTTGTATCTTCACCATTAATTTGGTATTGTGAAAATTCTTGTAACATTTTAGTAACTTTTCTTGCATCTTGTATCTCTCATTTTGGGTTTACATTGCAATGATAATAATTTACGCTTCATGGCAGCTTTGAAAGAATAAATCGTAGTACACCCTGTACATGATTTAACAGTAGTCGGGAGACTATTCTATAGGTAAAGGCCATGGTGTCTGATAGATTGTCGGATAGATGCGCAATTAGCAATTTGGGGTTTATCAAATGAAAGTTCTGAGAGTTTCGAGTAAAAAAAGAATGAATTGTGTTGTTTATAACAAACAGGTTGTGGAATGCCAGAGGAAGTAGGTTATTGGAGTATTTGAACATACAAAGATTGCAACCTGCAAAGTATTGATATAAAAAACTTCAGCTTCTGAAATAAGGGTTCTGAAGTTTGCAAGAAATGGTGATCTGGTACAAATGCGAATAGCCCTTTTTTGCAAAAAATGAATGAGATTTAGTTTTGTCTTCGCACACTTTTCTCAAACAATATTACAATAAGAAATATATGGAAGTACCATTGTATTAAACAATAAGAACAAAATCTTTTTAATACAAAATTGTTTCATTTTACAAATAATTCCTACACCTTTAGATATAGATGTTTTAATATAATTTAAATGGTCATCCCATGTTTAGACATTCATCGATAATCACTCTGAGAAATCTAGAGTTACGCTTGTTCTAAGGACAAGGTATCGATCAATAAGTTAATTGTCATATCTGCAGCTCGGTGCGCATTGGGGGTGTTTAAAGTGTATAAGAGGAGTTTTGTTTATATTAAAAGATAACTTATTGCACTTAAAGAGAAGGTTGAGTTCTGGGAAGATGTCAAAAATAATTTGTGAGCGTTATCATTGTAAATTATGCAAGTGTGAAAAAACATCAGAGAAAAAATGCTCCCTGAAAAGCATGGCTCTTCAAATGCTTTCATATTCTAAATATGGCATGTAACAACATAAAAATCGGGACGGATTTTTATGCCACATGTTTGTGTAGCCTCATATCCATCTTTCTGTGTACAGTGCTTGTAACTTTACCAAGACTGGGCCAAATTTCTTATCATTTGGATGATTCCAGAACCTTCCAGTCACACCAATACTTATATGCCAGATGATCAACCTTTTCTGATCGATTCCACACCTTTTCTTGCACAATGCAATTGCATGACCAGAACTCAACTTTATCTTTAAACCATGCGGACACTTTTGGTAAATGAATTCATTAGTGTTTCAATGTTATTGTGTGAGTAAAAAGATTGTGTGTCGTCTGAGAAAATAAATGACAAAACAGATGATGCATTCATTATATCGTTTACATACAAAAGAAAAAGAAGTGGTCCCAGAACGGAGCCTCGAGGGACACCACACTTGATCGGTAAAAGACTAGAGTAAGTACCATCAAATGAACCATATTGTTGTCTGTTCGACAAGTAGTCTTTAAACCAGGATAGAGTTTGCCCTCGAATTACATACATGTATACAGGATCCAAATCAAAATAGTATGGTTGAGTGTATCAAACGCTTTACTTAAATCCAAAAATATTCCTATTTCCGTGTTCCTTAATTGCCATAAGATTGCACTTGTAATGTTGTCATATATTTGTACGAGAGCTAAATGTGTCGAGTGGTTTTTCCTTAACCCATATTGGTTTGGATTCAACAATTTGTTTTTTATTAAGAAAATCATGTGACCTGTTGTAAACTATTTTTTCAAGAATTTTTGATATAGTATAGAATAAAGATATTGGGTGCTAATTGCAAATTTCATGTGAATTGTCCTGCTTATAAATAGGAATTACTTTCACTACTTTAAGGAGATCTGGACATACTCCTGTGGAAATTGATGATTTAAATCTACAAACTAATGGAGATACAATGAAGTATATAATATGTTTAAGAAGCATAGTGCTAATACTATCATGACATTGTGATTTACTGTCATCTTATATTTTTGTGTTACGGTATAGTGGTTCATGCACTGGACTTTCAATACAAGCGTTGAAGGCTTGAATCTCTGCCAGGCATTAAGTCCTTTGGTAAGACTTCTTGCCATATTTGCCACTCTACACCCAGGTGTACATGTAAATATGTACCCGATATATACAACATATTTGGCCACTGGCTCTAAGCGAAAATATTGTTGGAGTGACAAGAGCAATACAGCATGATGGATAGGTGAACTGTATAAGAATCCACACCATCATCATCCTCCTCTTCCTTCCTTCCTCCTCCTCCCTCTCCCTTTTTTTCTGCTTATTTTATACCTCCCCAAAAAAAAATGGGATCAATTCACTACACATAAACATTTTACATGTTTTTTAGATAACCGGCCGTGCACCTCTCTGCATCTGGCCTACATGTAGGATGGATTTTGAAGAAAATGCCTGCGTCACATGCACGGGTCTGGCCTATGACCTGATCACAGTGGCAGATAAGCACCTGCATAACATAGATGCAAGGGGAGTTGTCACCATAGGATGACATCAAGGGGATACTTATTTCAACTCCAATTTCCTAAAAGAGGTGACTATACCTACCTGAGTGAAATATTTCCCTGTTGGCTTGAGAAGTTGCATTGAAAGATCTAGGATTAGATGAAGAAAGTCCCACTGGCTGCCTGCAAGTACAGAGTGATGTAAATACAAAAAGTGCATTATGTTAATCAGGGGCGGCGATTTCTTTTCATGACCGGGGGGGACGAAATGCAAGGGGTGAGGGAGCAGTGGCTTAATGACCAAAAACGTTTTTTTTGGTTTTTTTTTTTTGGGGGGGGGGCAGAACAAAATTTGCATCACCACCATTCTTACATGCTACATGAAGGCCCGCGAACGTTTTTCAAAGTGGGGGTGGGGGGGGGGCTAAAGTATTTACGATCAGGTAGAGCAAAGCAAGTACGTGGAGCGTAAATTGGCCTGGGGTCCAGGGGCAAAGCACCGGCGGGGATGAAGGGGCAGAGCCCCACGAAGCTGAGGGGTTTTAGGCATTTAATTAAGGTCAGATGAGCAACCAGGGGCCTGCATAGGACCCTGGTGGGGTCCAGGGGGCAGAGCCCCCGGAAGCTCCGGGGTTTTAGGCATTTAATTACAGCCCGAGATGAGCATATTTTGATACCTTTTTTGTGTCACTGGCATGCAGGTCACTAATTGGAGTGGGGTCCGGGGGCGGACCCCCGGAAGCTCAGGGGTTTTAAGCATTAAATTACGATCAGATGGGCATCCAGGGGCCGCCTTAGGGCGCTTGGTGGGGTCAGGGCAGAGCCCCATGAAGCTCAGGGGTTTTAGGCATTTGATAACGTCAGATGAGCATCCAGGGGCCCGCCATAGGGCCCTGGTGGGGTGCAGGGGGCGGAGCCCTCGGAAGCTCACGAAAAAATCATGCCATTTCAGCAACATTTGTAAATCACTGGTATCGAATTAGAAATAAACCACATATATGAATTTTATTTTGGGGGGCAACTGCCCCAAGCCCCCCCCCCATCAGTATGCCAGCGAGATCGAGCATAGTGAACGAGAGGGGTGAAGGGGATGGAAGTGACTACCCCTCACAGCTTTTTAAGTTTTGTTGTTTTAAAAAAAACTATAGTATAAAAACAAGCAATATATTTTTTTCACACTTCACTTTTCTACAATATCTACTTTTACATTTTGAAAGATATTATGCGAGGGAGCTACGAGTGAGAAGATTTTTGCATTTTTATTAGTCTAAACGCTGCACTTTTGGGCCCTCCAGAGCCTTAAAGTGTGTGTTGGTGTTCAGTCAGTATTTGCTGTACATTTTTTTTTTTGCACCTTTTAAAATTTTCCGGGGGGGGACAATCCCCCCCTAAAAAAATCGAGGGGAGGAAGTGTCTCCCCCGTCCCCCCCGGGATCGCCGCCCCTGATGTTAATATTAGTCAGATTCCTGAGAAATATTTCTGTGTTATAGGCTAGCATTAAGCCTCATTCCCATATGATGTGGCCAATAAAATGATACTAGAAATACACCTTACATTTCTTTATAACACACAGAGCAATGAGTCTAGATATTTAAACCTAGTGAGTCTCTGGTGAATAAATATTTGAACACTCTTCTTGAAATTACTCATTGGGTGGGAAGAGCCATCTGTTCAAATAACGATCAAATAATGATATGCAAATAAACTAATGCATGATATTAACTGTAAATATCCCATTATGAAAACAATTTGGGTGATTGCATAAATTGTCATGAATGGTTTGTGATGATTCTTTATTTTTTATGCAGTTGATAAATTAATAATATTGATTTTAATTGAAATAAGGTACTACCATTCATGTGGTAATCTCAAATATTATTGTACTGAATTATATAAGTATAAAGATAAAGTTGTACTTTCCTCCAGTCTACCTCTATTCAAACAATACAAATCCTACCTGTTCACGAATTATTAGCTTTGGATACAGGTCTCTATTTTCATGTTTAAGCTGTCTACCAACCTTCTTCCTGTAGCTTTTAATGAGTATTTTACTTTGAATGACTCTATTCTTAACCACAATACTAGAAATGTTCAAACTACCCCCTACCTCCGAATCGCACACAATTACACAAAATTTGAATTTTCATAATGGCCTGATTCTCTGGAATAACCTGCCATCGAAATTTACAAATGGTACGACGGTAAAACAATTTAAAATGATTGTATATAAGACATCTCCTTGAAGACACAAGTCAAATATATTATGTGAGAAATTGTTGTTAATGTTTCCTTCAATCTGTTCTCTTCCTTTCTCTTCTTAATGTTATTTTGTGCACAAATTATTCAATACTTTTTCATTTTGATTTTGTATTTCTGTTCAGGGGTCATTTCTAACAAGCTTTTTGTGCTTCCTTTTATGGTCCCGCTACTTTTATTTACAAATATATAAATGTTTTACAGTGGAACATAAATTACAATTTGAATTGTTAAATGTATTGAAAATTTGTCACTTATGAACATTAGACGGGACTGGGGACCAATTAAACCTGAATGCGAGGAACTGTGAGCAAGTACAAGTATAAAGTTTCAGGGATCAAATAAAATGTAATCCTATCTGAGGGACTAGGTAATTTTAATTCTTTATCCACAGGCTTAAGCCACTTTAGTGCACTGACTTGGCATCCAACATAGCACCCACCCCCTTCTCAACTGAGCCACATGGTCTTGTTTGATTTTTTTTTAATCTAAAAGGTTATTTTGAGAAACCTTATCAGTAATTCTGAAAAAAACCATATCAGTAAACACATCAGTTCAATATTGATGCCAAGCTTTCAAACAGCAAGGCAAAGCATTTGCACCTGGATCACCAGTTATCAACGACACAAAATCGTGAGGAGGGTAAGTTTATAAACGGTTAAATTATTATATCTTCAATTACAGTGAAATAGAATGCAGATATTAGTTGAAAGGTCTGGTAGATATACATAATTAAAAACATATCACTTTAAAGCCATAGCATGTGAATCAGTATTAAAAAAACCTGAAAAAAGATAGAACCAAGCAGCTACTCAAATCAAATACAAAAAAGCTTTTAAAGCTGTTTGAATTTCTTTTCTATATTTGATTCAGGTGATCACTTCGAATCAGTCAAGACGTATTTCTTTCATGGATGAATCTTCAGCATTCTGATTTCGGATTGTACAATATCATTAGTAAAAACAGTGACCGGCAAAAACATCTTGAGATCAGACTTCATTTGAGATTTCTGATACCAATGAACTCCACTCAACAATACATGATTAATCAACATATGCTTAGAAAAGCTCAAAACTTTTAAAGACCTCAACCAACAGTGTTTAAATTGGTGTTCTGGTTCTACCTGCTACTGAAGGAAAATTGCTGGGAAAAACAACAGAGCAAATAGGAGGAATTTTCTGAAGGAACATCAAACTGATAGGCCTATTTCAATGCATAAAGGCGATAGACAGTGATCTCTTGTTGCCATCAACAAATACTGCAATTTGTTATGAGATTCCAGCCAACATGGTTAAGTCGCAGGAACTTATTTATTTATTTGCTATCTTTATTGCACTGATCCCATTATCCAGATGTGGTTCTTTTGTCACGGTTACTGAGGATGAAGCCGTGCAACTTGAATTCCTATATCCATGTGACAGTAATACAGTCACTATACAGAGCGCAAACAGACTTCCATTTTACAGTTCAGCAAAGCCTGAATATCTAAATTTGCCCCTCTATCAATTGAGTAGGTTTAGTGTGATAGATAAGAACTGTTCACTAAAGGTTGAAATAAATCCTGTAAATAGAAATGACGAGGCAACATACATATGCCAAGCGTACAGGGATGGTGCAATTCAGAGCGAGTTAACAAGGATTAGGTTAAATGTCAATTATCCTCCTGGTAATATCTCTTGTACATTCAGTACCAATAATGAAGCAGTTGGTGATTGGGTGCCATTGCAATGTACGGCTCCTATTGGCAGCTTAGCTGGGGGGATTTACTGCTACCAAGATTATAAAAGATTGCCTCCACGGAGTAATCTTGTTGAAACTGGTGAAACTTTGAAACAAATAATCTGGGTTACAAAAGAACATCCTATATTTTGTTGTTCCGCTAGCTTTGCTCGACCTAAAGATATGTGTGAATGTAATGATTTTGTATGGGATCCAAATGACACAAAGGCAATCTTCAATCCCAGTCCTGTGACCACAGCTGGACAAGGCGCAATTACCAAAGACCCGGCAGAAAGAAGTAAATATCTTCTCTTGAATGACACTGTTAATCCATCCATATCAAAAACATATACAAATAATGTAAAATCAAGTCCATTACTATTGGTCAGTGGGATTGCCATCTTAATTCTACTAACCACTCTTGTCATCGTTACTTTATATCTTTATCATGTTAAGAAAACCAATAACAATACTTTGACAGTAAAGAAAGGGGGAAAAAAGCAGGAACATTCACCCGAGCGCCAAAAAAGAAATTCATTCCATGCCATTCCATATTCAAAAATAGAAAGCTAGGTCAATGTCATGAGGGCATCATTGCCTTAACATTAGAAGAATCTATTAAAATATGAGGTCATTGACAGCAAACAGCATGGACACAAAATTCTAAATTTGGAGATGAATAGACAGATGTGCAATTTTTCTGATATGACATCAGGGTCTTTGGAAACACATGCCTTCCTTTTACTTCCAATTTCTATCCTCAATATTACTTATTTGCCTCCAGTGTTTAAAGGTAAATCCAACCTTAATAGACAACTATTCTAAAAGAAAACAGAAAGATTGGAGAAGCAGACTGTTTAAAATTTGAATGAAATCAGAACAAAAAGGACATTAATATGAATGTTGGAAAGCTATAATCACTATTATACCATTTCTAGGTATGGGCACTTTGAACTGGCTGAATCGGTAATGTCACTGTGGTGAAGTGCCGCACAACTTTCCAACTTGTTTCAACTCATAAAATGATTAAAATGTCAACTTTACAAAATTTATGACTCAGGAGGGCATTTCCTGTTTAGAGGACCTATACTAATATGAAATTCATAAGACCTTTTGAGTAGTACCCTAATGGAGAAGGCACTTCGGAGAAAAACAGAAATTAATGATATCTTTGTATATGACAAAAGGGAGAGTTGTCTGTGACTACATCACAATCCAATGACCGAGTTTCCAGTTTGAGATTCGCAGAGATTTAGTGATCTCATATTTCACAAATTTGTAACTCCTCTCTATTGGTATAATATATTTTAAAACTTCAACCATTCTGTTTCTCTTATATTTCTGCTTCCATACAAATGAACAAAGGTTGGATTGCTCTTTAAATGGTGCAGCTGTTGATGTGTGCGCTGCTATTATCATGTTGTGCAAATAGTTAATCATAAATAACTACAAGCCCTCGCACTGTAACAAAAGCATCGAGTGTTATGTGGTAATATTTCAGCACATGAGATATATGCTTAAACACTTAATTAATAAGCAAATCAAATAATGTTGGTGGAAAAGTTTGTATTTACCTCTTGGTTCTGTGGTGATAGGAATGGCTGTTAGATCATTGATGATGTAATCAAACATCTTGCCTTCTGCAATGTACTGTTGCATGATGGGTATACAGTCAGCTACTTTTACCTATTAAAAAACGGTGTGTAGAATGAAGTAAATCAGTTACGTTATATTTATGTACTGATGTACTAAGTTATCTGTTACCAAATCAGGACAATATGCTTGTATAGAACATATGAGTTATTTAACAAAAGTTTTGTAAAATGTTATTACTCAACAGTGCAACAGTGCATAGTAAAACACAAGTACATGTATATGTTGGGTTAATTTTGTATGATAAATTCAACGACGTCAATCAAAAAAAGTAGGATGATACAGATAATTGCCTTCTTTCATTACAAGGTTGACTGACAGCCATCTAGTCATGTAGGAATGTTTACGTGTTTGAGAAATATCACAATATAACACTCTTATCAAATATCTAAATGAATTGTTCTGAAGAAAATCACACAATATAAATGAATAAACTAATTTTCCTAGAAATTCTGCTTTTATATACATATAATCATATGGAAAATGTGAAATTAACCTCATAATTGTCTCCTGTCAGCGAGTCCATAGAGTCATAGCAGATCCCTCGCAGGTGCTTGATAGCAGCATCTATAACAACCTGATCTATGTGAGGTCAGAGAGGTCAAGGGTCAAGGTTAAACAGACAGCAGTTTACAAAACATGAAACTTACATATACATGTACCTGTATATATATATTTAAGAACTACATTTTTCTTCCCCTTACCAAGTGTTGTAAGAACATTTTTGAAGTATCTGAAAAATTGATTTGTCTCAATTTATGTTCCTTGTAGATTAAAGCTTACATCTAAAAGTATTCAACAAAGGCCCTTATTCAATCAGTCCACTTTCCATTCTTGCCTTACAGAGAGAAAAAAGAAATATAAAATTAAATAAAAAAATAAAATTTACAAGGAGTATGTCTGAATAATTCAGTTGTTATATCTATATACACACACTTCTAAATTAATTAATGTCCACAAATATAAACTATTTTGCCCTATGTTATATATCAACATCACATCTAGGATTAAAGTGTATCTGATGATTGTATTACATTATTAGCCAAAGGTTATGTTTATTTTATCATGTCTTACTTTGTATCTTCACTACTAATATCAATAGCCTATAATTTATTATTTATCAGAAACATGTATGTTTGTACAACCATTTATGTTATTTCCTTGAGTGTGCTTTAGAAATTCACATTATTAATATTGTAATATAATGTTTATTATCATTGCTTGTGGTGCTATATTACAGTATCGAAACATGAATCATGTACATTCTGTTTTTGCTGATAAATTGTTATGATCAGTTTACGGTATTAGGCTTAATAAGAAACACTATTATTGTCATGATTACTCGAGCTTGGATTAGCTTAAACATCATGAAAAATCATACTTCTTGTGGTCAACTGATGTTCATAACTCCATAATGTTCCGGTGTAGTAGGAACCATGTATAGCTCATGTGTCATACATGTCTTTTCACAGTATTGCTGAACTTCTTTTTCTTCTGTGTTTGCATTTTTCTTTTCAGAATTATACTTTGTATAATCAACCCTTAGCTGCAATAGCATGCCATAAACCTAATTTGTTTAGTAGGGAATTATTTACCCATTTATTTCACATAATTGAGCTGTAAAGCTAGCTGTGCTTTAGTTCTTTACGTTCTATCACCAAATTTGCTCCATAATCAGTCATTCTAGATCGATATGTTAAGAGTAATGCACACATTTTGAATACATGTATATTTCTTAACATTTGACCAATTTGCTAACAGATATTATGCATGTAACTGCTTATGAATAAATGGTCAATATTTCAACCATTCCATCTGTTGTAGCTGCAATATGATAAGCTTGAATGAGTATGAAAATTGAGAATATCTGGGCATTGTTAGTGTTAATTGTGTTTTAATGACATGTCTATGGGTGTGTGTGTTGTGTGATGTGGGTGTTTTGTGATGTGTGTATGTGCGTTTTGTGATGTGTGTATGTGCGTTTTGTGATGTGTGTGTTGTGTGATGTGTGATGTCTGTTTTAGCAACATTTTGTATAGAAAGACCATGTGTCTACAAACACAATTTTTTTTGGATTCCCTTGAAACTATATTTCTTGTTCATACGCTAGTCATGTGCTAGAGTAAACCTGTCTATAAAGACCACCTGTCTAAAGAGATCAATTTATGTGTCTCCCTTGGCTGGTCTTTCTATACAGGTTGGTCTGTGGTTGCATTTTTACAGACATGTAGTGAACTCTGCATTACTTGAAGCCTCACAAGTTGAATTTTTCTTAAGACCAGTTGATTTTTTTGTAAAATTATTGTTTGCAGTCCCAACAGATTCTACTCATGCTGAGTCAGCTGTATGTATCAATTAGGTAATTATACATACATTGTAAATATCTAGGGACTGACCTTCCACATAACCTCTTTCTAGGATGGTATGAGTGCCATAGAGTACCGAAGCTGTGACGTCATAAAAATCTATTTTTGGAATTTCTCAATTTTTTCTTCATTTTCCGAAAGAGCACCAAAAATAATGTCCAAATGTCGAAAACCAATTGAATATCTTAAGTATTTGCCGAGATATGACCATCTGAATAAAAAGATTGCCTATGGGAACTCAGTGTTATATTGCTCTGGCTCATAACATTAGGAGCCAGAGCAATATAACACTGAGTTCCCATAGGCAATCTTTTTATACAGATGGTCATATCTCAGCCAATACTTGACATATTCAATTAGTTTTCGACATTTGGACATTATTTTGGTGATCTTCGAAAATGAAGAAAAAATTAAAATAATTTTGATGACGTCACACTTCACCACTCTATATGGCAGCTGGGATACAGTGCTTTGCACACACAAACAATTAAAATGTACAATTAAATGAAATTATAATCATAATGACTTATAATTGCTACATGTAGCTTTGCTTTCTCAGGTATCCTCTACAACACAGCTAGCATTATTTACTTACCACGTTATTTATTCATTTTTAAAACTGAATCTATCTCAATTTTTTTGTATTACTCTTAATAGTTTGTTTTGTGTTTGCCTATAATGATTTGTTAAGTGAGGGTCTCTGAAAATTTATTTGCTGTTATTGAGGAAATAAATGAAATAATTATAATGACCATATCCATATGGCAGCTCAGCTAAATTGTTTTAATCATTTTGCTAAGTGCTCTATATATAAATAATAACAATTTGAAAATAAGGCCAATTTGTATATTTTTACAATTTTTGTAAGAAAAATCCTACATGTATATGGCAGCCCAGCTAGTTAAAGCACTTTGGATCCTGTGCTAACAGGCATTTATTGTATTACATCAAATATGACAATATTTGGTAAACCTTGATTTTTGCATGAAAGATATTTACACCATTGGGATGGACTTCCAATTCTCTTTGAGGACCTCATGTACAATGCCCCCCCCCCTCCAATCTCCACCTATGACAACCCCTTTACACCTCTCCCTGATCCCTTATACCCACGCCAGCCCCATCTCCGAGTTCCGAGGAAGAATCTCATGTCTGGCTTGAATTTTCTTTGTTTTAATTAAAAGGATATATATTATAGTAATGAATTTAGGATTCTCCTTCAGGACTTCATGAAGGATGCCCCCGTTTCCACCAATGAGAATGAGGACACCTATACAACCCAACTACCACACCCCTGGTCTCTCCTACACTCTTCATCCCTTAATGCCTGTCTTTTATTTTGTTGTAATTAAAAGGATATTTCCACCATAATGATGAATTTAGGATTTTCTTTCAGGACTTCATGTAGGATGCCCCCGTCTCCGCCTCCGAGGATAAGGACTTCTTTACCGGTGTAAGACTCTCTCCCGTTACCGGTAATGGCCTTGGTGTACGCTAGATCACTCTCAGCAAGATCTGTGTTAGGAATTGGAGAATGAGAGACAGAAAAGTGAATGTTCGATGGTTTGTTTTACCGGACTGCTAAGAAAGCATGTGTATGCTTTTAAGTAAGCAACCAGGGGACCGACGTCTTACTTGGTAATGAGAATTTTCTCACAGTGGCAATAAGTTCCTTTTGCAGACTTGTGCAAACTCCATGAAACTTGGCTAGTGTGTAAAATATATCCTTCAGATATCGTGAGTGAAATTTTACAGTCTTAGGTTCTGAAACTTCTCTGTAAGAAATGAAAATCTGGCGCTGTTTTCAAAATGCCTCGGAGGGAGATGTCCTCAAATCAACAAATATAACAGTCAAATTAATTTTGAATAACGTACAAATATTTTTCGAGTCTAGAAAATAAATATCTGGAATTTAACATTCAAAATCTATTTCTTGAAAGCCAGTTTCCGTTTTATTCACTTGGTGGGAGGTTCCTAATAATAGACTTTTTAAATATACCACTGGATTCAGGGTTTTAGGTCTGCAAAAGGGACAAACCATCTTTATCAACAGAGCTGTTTTTGCGCTTTCTATAGCTAAATCGCTGATTGCTCCCATGCATTTTCCCCCCTGCTGCTTCAGACACCGTCAAGAAGATAATTGCAATTGCAATGCTACCCACAATCCCGTGAACTTACTTGGATCGTCATCGAGAATCAGCATATTGCCGTACTGCGGTGAATGCATGATCTTGACGTTCTGATATTCAGAGTCCGCTTCAAACGTCGCAGCATCAAAGTCGTATTCTACAAGCCTTCTGTCTGCAGTTGGGATGTACCGATCGACGGCCGCACCTCTCGAAATCTCTGGAAACCTGTTTCAGTTTTAGATTCAAGGTATAGAGATGATGAGATTGAAATTATGTCAATTTTGGAAAGGTAAAATCGGAAAACCCTCCAAGCAAAATTGCAACCTTGACACTCTTTAACAGTTTTACGTGGTCGCAGATGTATGGAATGCTTATCAACTTGGCTTACAATTCTGATTTAGCCTTTAACAGAATGTTCGAAAAACATGCCTTCAAATATTACTAATGCACAAGCTTCAAAATATAAATTGTTTAATTCATAATACGGGTCAGCAATATGAATATAAAATCAAGATTTTTTTTTGCAAGGTAGGCGTGGTAGGAAAGAATGATGCACGGTCACGTGTTGTCATTTCACCAATCAGACTGCCTACATTCTACAACTTGTTTTATAATATGAATTGTTGAAGTAGGACTTGTCCAACAACAATATCTAATGCATTACCCCCTCCCCCCCAAAAAAAAACAACAACAACAATAACAAGAGCAACAGGGAAGCATTTGGGAAACAAGCTATAACTTTTATCATTCATGTGGGGCTGGCCAATGTCGTCTCAGTAGTCTGAGGGCCAATGAGACCAACATTCCCATAGCTTCACCAGATGAACAGCCCAAGAGACTTACAAGACTCTAGATCGGAAGATTGAAATTGGAAAGTCTCATGGGCTGTCTGTCCGGTGAACGCACTGAAAAGTGGCTTGAAGGCCAACAAGACCGATATTCCAAATCGGAGGTTGACCAAATGACATTGTTGGTCTTGTGGGTGGTCAGTCTGGTGAACCATCTAAATAGCTGTCAGAAGGTCCACAAGACTTATGGTGTCTGTCTTCTTGGACTGTAACTGGACAGGCCCTCAACAGATAGTCTGCAAGCACATACTCTAATTTGACACTTTACCACAATTCCTAAACCCTTGAGCTCAGCCTAAGTCTGTCAGTCTCTGGCTGTGTCAAATAAGAGCAGCTATAGTGCAGAGCCTATATGTAATGTAGTCTCATAGTGCAGACACTTTTAAGTACAACGACTAACAAGGGTTTGAACCTGCAAACTACTCAACAAATACTTTACAATGGTATTGTAACCCACTCACAGTTTACATTTCTTTGGGTTGAACACTTTCTTCAGCTCCTCCGTCAAAGCTTCCATGCTAACTTCGTCCAGCACAGGGAGATTCTCGTTCATGGGCGATGGCTTGGCGTTTCTGTCGTACTGGAAGGTCAAGGTCACAAGGTCAGGGCGGTGACCGCTGAACATTGCACTCCTGATTGGAAAAGGGATGGAATCAGAATTAGGATCAGCACAACTCAACCGAAATAAGCGTCAAAATGGCATAATGTTGACAACATAATATTGCACACAGATAGGTTTTGGGACAGAAATTCATGGAATCAGAGTACCGCAACATAAACCAAATGCTTGAGGTCATGAGGTAGGGATGGTGACTGCTGAACATTGCATTACTCTGGATAGCGATGGAATCAGAGTGACATTGAAAACGAAAGGTCAAGGTCAAGTTAGTCAAGGTCACAAGGAGAGGTTAAGGTCTCAAGATTGAGACAGTGACAAATAAATGTTGAACAGTCAGAAGCATCCATACCAAAAGGTCAACTTTTTCTTCAAGGTCATGAGGTCAGCTGTTGTCACTAGGGGCAGAAGTGAGCATGCAGAGTCATACATGTACATGAATGAGCCTTTATGACATATCAATGACGTCATACATTATAATAAAATCAAACTAGTGCTGTAACCGATTCCACCCCAACACCAAATAAACCATCTCTTGGCCATTAGGGGTTTGGTCTGTCGCCTGTCTGGTGTCGGTATTTTAAAATGGAAATCCTTCATCAAAACTTTTACAAATTCTGCTCTTTCTTTAATAAAGGGCTTTCAAACACATACTACTATAGCCTACAGTCATACTACGGTCATACACACAAATGTCCATTAAATAATAAAACTGTGTGGGTTTATATAAATGATGACAAACCATAGCTTGTTTACAACTCTTTTATACTGGACCTCTGGTTACAAGGTGGACATTATTTTTGTTTTAATCTGGTTTGTGTTCAACGTGGCTCAAGCCCTTCAGTCTAGTGAGTTTGACAACGGTTCTGGTTTTCGAGCCGTAGCGTTAATTGAAACTTACCTTGCGTGCCCGAAACTGCAGATAAAGAACTGTTCTCCGCTGGAATGGACCTGCATGTTATCACCAAGGCCTACTGATGAAAGAACACCCATCAACTGTTTGTTGATCTTTGAGCCTGTCTGACCTGCGGGAGTTAATAAAAAATTTTAAAAAGGGAAATTAAGAATGTGGTGAAATGAGTGAAAGAAAATATTTTTTGACTTGGAAAAATAGTATAACCACACATTTTGAAAAAGAAAATTTTACAAAGCTGTTAGTTTTTTTTCCCAACAATGTTAATTTTGGAGAGCCTAAAATAATAATCCAAAACGGCGACTCCATTGTTTTGACTCTACTTTCAGACTGATTTTTAATTTCAGAGGCATGAAAAGGCACTAACCATCAACAAAAATGGTCCACAACAACTGCAAACAACAAGATAATCCCAGGTATGCATGTTTTTTTGTATTTTATTGCCGAAAAACTTGTTAAATTTAAGCCTTTTTAGTAGGCACACATTTTTCCCCCCATTGTCATTATAATCCAAAATGGTGACTTAATTCCAGAGGCTGGTCTGTACAACACCAAATGACAAAATAATCCCAGTTATGCATGTTTTTTTCGTATATGATTACCCAAAACTCGTAAAATGGAAGCCCTTTTTTGTAGGCACACGGGTATTATTGCTGGTACATAATTTTTTCATGTCATTAAATAATCCAAAATGGCGACTCACATGTTGTGCCTCTACATTTTAGACCAACAAATGACAAAATAAACCAAATTTAGCTCTACCAGATAAAGCAAACCAAATCAAAATCGGTCAAGAAATGAGGGAGAAGAAGCAATTTTTTTTTTTTCTGGAATAAATTTTGCATAAATTACATGTACTGTATAATTAATTAATGGAGAAAAATTTCAAAATTCTGTGTAGAAGTTAAATGTTCCAAATTTAGCTCTACCAGATAAGGCAAACCAAATCAAAATCGGTCAAGAAATGAGGGAGAAGAAGCAATTTTTGTTATTTTTGGAATAAATTTGCATAAATTACCATAATTAATTAATGGAGAACAATTTTAAAATTCTGTGTAGAAATTTAGTGTACCAAAGTTAGCTCTACCAGATAAAGCAAACCAAATCAAAATCGGTCGAGAAATGAAGGAGAAGAAGCATTTTTTGTGATTTCGAATAAATTTGAATAAATTAGCATAAATAATGAATTTCATGATTCTATGTAGAAGTTTTAAATCCCCCTCCTAGCCCTACATGTATAATATGAAACAATCAGAATCAAAATTGGTTGAAAAATAACAAAGAAGAAGCATTTTGAAAACTGTGGACGGACGGACGGACGGACGGACGGACGACGGATGCCACGCCATGGCATAAGCTCATCGGGCCCTTCGGATGAGCTAAAAACTGCGTAATTGATGTATGAAATGTTACTTACCTGTATCATATTCCTTCTACTGTACTAACCCTCCAACGTGCCAAAAATCCTGATTTTTTTATTAAAACCACAAAGATATTTATGGTTTTCTTTGAAGACATCACTGTGCATCACCCTAACAGTAAATTCTTCCAACCAATTTTTGACTTTTCCCAACCGTTTTTCTATAAGACATAAAACTGGCTTTTAAAAATCTTTCAACACTTACATGTAAATTGTACCGGTAATGGTACATAGAGCCAATTCATTGCTTTGTGACGATTTACATTCACCAAAAATTAAATTAAATTATAATAATATAGTTGGGAGAATTAAGGAATCATTCAATTCAGTTTTTCCTAAATTAAAAATGGTCTGTTTTCACTCAAACGTTAAGGGTATCTTTGATTGTACATCTAGCTTTGAAGTCACTACCTTAGCACCATTTTCTCTCATCTGAACAATGTTACCGAGTCCCTTTAAACATGGACTACAACAACTTCAAAATGACAGAATTATCCAAGGTATGAGTGATTTGGGGTTTTAGAATGCTCGAAATTGTCAAGTTTGGGCAATTTTTGGAGGCAGATAAAACAAAAAAAATCATCCCATTTCCCACCCGTTCTGCCGGTCCGATACCGATATTGGGAGCCAAACCACCGATTCGATCATCCAATCCGATCATAGTTCTTACTTACAAGGTTACATACAAATTACATTTCTGATGAGTTGGCTCGACATACAGTGTACATGTATATGCCTACGAAGACTGCAGACAAAAGTACAACAATACAGACTTTTGATTGTTCCCACAATATCTTGCTGTCTGCTGCCTTGAGATCACTGGTGCAAAGATAGGTGGCAATGAATAGCCAGAGTCCCTTTTCAGGGAAGGATTAATTCTTTTCATCCACGTGGATTATTTTACCTTTCTTGACCAGAAGTGCGTTTCAAACTCAGTAACTTTGGCATCGTCCATGTTGTGTCCAGTATAAAGGGCTTGTTCTTCTACTAGTATTACTAAATGAGATTGAATGGTCAATCTGAGGGCTCCTTTGTGCTCTTTTCAAAAAGAGCAGAAAAGGCCCCTGGACATTATCCGTAAAGAAAGAGGTGGTTCCCTAGACAACCCTTTGTTCTCTAAGATTTTCCTCGGAGAGAGTTGATTTCCAACGAAAGTTATCAATAGGGGCAGTGCAATTTAAATAGTTTTTATAGCCTATGTTAAAGGTTCTGAATTGCTCAAACTCGAGAGCTTCCAGGGGATGCGCTACCTGGACCCTTGGCAGGGGCACTGTCCCTGAAACCCACCAGGGGTCCTAAGGTGGGACCCTGCCTTTGCCCCCCCCCCCTTTGTAAATTCCTGGATCTGCAGCTGAGAATGTACACATTTCCTCTGAATTAAGTTTAAGTACAAGTCCACTCCAAAAATAACTTACTTTCAATAGAAGCAGAAAAATCAGACAATACAATCAAAAAAAGTTTGAGCAAAATCGGATAACTAATAAGAAAGTTATGAATTTTTGAAAAAGTATGTAAAACTATGGAGCAATGGAAATCACTACACAAATTGCCAATTTGGTTATCAGTTTGTGACGTCATGTCCTCACTATTTATCAATTGCTTTACCGTATATAGTTTAATCCCATTAATTTCCCTTTTTATCCCCCAAAACTTGATTTCCCAATGCCTTTGCCCAGGTTATATGATTTGTATCATATTACGTGCATGACATTTCACAAAATCTTTTATGAACTTTGAAGAATTTATACTATTTTCTGAATATTTTATATTCATAATTATTGATTTTTATATAATTTTTATCCGCACAAAAGCATGTTACTATCAATCTAACTTTAAGGGTCTTTTTCCCCTTCCTCGTCGGAATTGAACTCTGCTCCGGGTTGAAATTTTTGCAGCGCATGCGCAGTAACAATTTCAACACGGAGCGGACTTCAATTCCGACGAGGAAAACCGGGAAAAAAAAACCTTAAATGCATCATACAGTCAATCTGGTAAGTGGAACCGATGTAATATTAGCCTAGACCTAATTTTCAAAAATAAATGCATCGGATATGATTACGAGTCGGATATGATTACGAGTCCGATAAAGTGACATTTTAGTCCAAAAGTTTGGCCGGAATTTGGTGGCCAGATCCGTATTACCGAGTTTGCACAGGAGCGCCTATGGTCGGCTTCTGTCTCTAAAGAGAGAAGCCGACCCTACCCAAATCAGAGGCTAACGAACGAAAGAGACAGAAATTTTCGGTCTACACAGTACACTGTGCCTGTATTACTGTAATGTAAGCTCATCTTGCAAGCTTCGCCACCGGATCGGTCACTCGCTCATACTCATAAGTCATAGTCATACCAAAGAGATATCACAACATGGAGTTCCAGCCTAGCATTTTTACGACCAGAAGTATTACGCAACGCGCGAGATAACGACAGACATCAGAGTGCCGCTCGCTGGAATTTGCCCGTAGGCGACAGCTCAGCCGCTCTCTGATGTACCAGCTTAGAAGCCGCCGTTCAAACCCATTCACATTGAGTGGAGTAAAGATTCGCAAACGAACAAAGCAACTGGACGTGCGCAGTACCGACCTACTAGTAGTGAGCATGCGCAGTTGTTGTTATTGAATTCCCTTTGTTTCTCTGATTCCAACGATATATTTTTCGTCAAAATCCACCGAGAAATGGGCTAGTTATGATACTTTTACTGACTTCATATTAATTTTTAGTATCAATTTCATAATTCGTTATAAATATGTTCCGATCATTTGCGGAATTTAGATTGTATTTCATTCGAAAGAGAATGTTTTTATCTTTGAAACCCACCCTATCGGAAGAGTGCCCAGGGGTGCCCATACGTTTAGATTTGCACGTGAAGATGCCTATGCATTTGGTCAGCTTGGTTTGTGTCGTCTGCTGGGGAAAGAAATGCCAGCCCCACGCGTTCAAACTCGTGTTCTGTGCACCTAGTGATTCTGATTTTCAATTCGGCTTGTTTATTTTTTTCTGATTGCAATCTAACGAATCGATCTCGATCTCGATAATTGTACAGGGTCTAACGTCTATGTAAAGAAAAGTTACTTTTTATGAATTATTGAATTTCAAGTTAATCTAGACTAGTCTACTAGTCTACTACTAGTTTAGTAGTTAGTTATAGATCTAGACCTAGAACAAAGTAGAACTTAGAAGTCTTGGTTACTTTATAGTGTTTGTCTTAATTCTTTTTATCTAGATTAAAAGTTACTCACATGCATTACATCGTTCATGATGGTTCAAACATCATTTTCAGCCATCAAGGCATCATTATTTTTTTAAACTTTGTTTTCAGGACTGTCGGTGTCATTTTTCACTGCATCTTTTACAGCTATTCATCCCTAATTGTGTTGTGAACAAAGAGTTGCTCCTCGTGTAGATTATATTTCGTTTCTAATAAGTAATAGACTCTAGAGGGGTCTATAAATATAGAACCTAGGCTATGACCTAAGGAAAAGGCTATACTATAGTAGGAGTAAGGTCTAGACCCTAGATCTAGTTGATTTTGATGGAGGGGGTAATAATGGCTGGATTTTTGTTAACCTCTTCTGACTTCCTTCTGTTTAATCAGGCAATGTAGACCTATATGTTATTTAATGATATGATAACCATTGAAAAGAAATGTGAAAAGCCTGTCATAAACGCGCAAGGCTATATTTCCCAAAACATTGCAAAACCGACACGGAATGCAATGTACGGGACCGAAGACGAAGTCATTACTTACACGTTTGTGCTTCCTCTTATATTAGATCTAGTCTTAATCGTAATAATACTTCAATAAACTCATCATGAATTCCGATTTCCGAATCATCAGGAACGAGTTTCAATTCATCGATTTCAGATAACAAAGATAACTCGTCATCTAAATCAAAGTTGTATTCGGAATCGGTGTTATCTGCCATTGTTTGCGATTGTCAAAATAGTTAATCCAAGAAAGCCAAATACGAAAGTAGGAACTGCGCATGCTCACACTGCGCGAAGATCTAGAGCGAACCCCAAACAGCTGTCGTAAATCATCTCGCGAACACCCGCTGAGTTTACGAGTCGGCTTCACAGCTAGTTCAAAAGGCTCTCACTAGCTAGAACTCCATGTTGTGTTATCTCTTTGGTCATACTACATGTAGGTGGTACGAGTCGCCGCGCCAGCCACTGGGCGGGGCTTAGGCCTTGGCGTGCCTTGCGTGTGTGTGTAGCACGTGCAATTATACAAAAGCCAAAGCGCCTAGCTGCTGAGCTGTAACCGACGTCTGTAAAATAATCATATGATCCAAGTTTTTACTTACACAAATTATCAAGTATCTCTGATTCCACCCGAAAATCAAGCAGCACTGTTCTGACATCCATGTTGATAAATTACAGTGCAACGTACCAGAAATTGACTGACTCCGAGCTCCAGTTCGGTTCGCTTGTTATGATCGCTTTACCTTTATGATCGCTTTAATAATTTATGGTGTTGCTAAGAAGAAAAATAAAAGAGTAGACCTAGTTATGATGGAGTAATTTCATCATTCTAACTTCCTTGGTTGCTGTACATGCACTTTGGAAGATGATTAAATTCGTTTTTCTCCTCTTGAAAGCGAAACCTGAAGTTCTGTGAAAAAGATCTTTAATTGACTTAAAAACAAACCCCAAAGTAACAAACAAACAATGAATAACCGACCGACTGACCAACCAACTTAACCAACAGAAAAAGAAGGAAAACAAAATGAAACAAAGAAATATTAGAAGACAAACAAATAAAAACATCCAAATAATAATCCTCTTATTTCTGTTGTCTTGTGGGTAAAGGTTTCTCAACCCTTAATTGTCGGGTTAGAAATTTTAATGAGCTCCTCCGGGGTTTTTTTTCATTTGCATATCGTTTTCTACAGCTCAGTTCCGACACCACGTCTTCTCCCCCGCCTTGTTCAGAATTAATTGTCTTAAAAATAATAAAACAATAAAAAAATGAACTAACCAACCAACCAACAAACCAAACAACCAAACGGCAACTAACTAAACAAACAAACAATTTGTTATCATTTTATTTGTCTTGTGAATAAAGGTTTCTCAACCCTTAATGGCTGAGTTGACAAATTCTGTTTGTTATTTAATATTCTTTGTTTTTTTGTTTGTTTTCTTTTCTTTTTTGCTAGCTGGCTCCGACATTTCGGACAGCATTCTAAATCTGAACCCCCGCCCGCGTCATTTTCTTCTGCGGCACAGATTGGGGCTTTTAAAACAAAAAAGAGGTCTTGATTTAACCCTAACCCTAACCCTAACCCTAAACTTTCCCATAGGCTCAACACGCACATAACCCCAATCTGTGCCGCAGAAAAAAATAACGCCTCCCGCCGGGGGTACTCAGATTTGGTTTGGACGGGGGTGTGACGCTCAAGCCTCGAAACCCCTACCCATTTTTAAGGGTCATTTGGGGGATTTTTAAGGGATTTTTTGTGAAAAAGTGACCCATTAGAGCGGCACACGTACCCCCGTATGTCTTAATAATTATGTGAGTACCCCCGGGCGAATATTTTTTACCTCTTTAAATTATAAACCTGTTTGGGAATAAAAAATTCGCCCCCCGGGCACGTACCCCTTACTCTCGACGAAGTTGTGAACTTGTGAAGGTCAGAAGAAGGAGAGATTCACAATGGCAAATACGGGGATAGTCAGAAAAAAACAAGGGGGTTGCCCGGTGCGATTATAAATGTGTTGCAGTCGAGTCACGGGTTTAAACATTATTTTTGCTGGAGATGCGAAGGTCACGTTTTCAAGCCTCGGTGTGGCTTTGGTGTCCTATGGCAAGATAATAATGTAAATTTGACACTCTCCACCTAGGTTTTTAAAGAAAGGTCGGAAGGAATTCCTTGAATGTTGTGAGCAACAAAAACGGTAGCATAATTATTATTGCTAGAGCCGGGATGATTTTGGAGCACCTTTAGCATCTTGCGCGATAAAAAAAATTCAATATAATTATGTTTCACGTTTCTTCCCAGAAAATAATCTTTTCCCCAATCTGAAATTGGAATATGAAGTTTTTAACTCTTACTCTCTCAAGAGGAGGGGGAAAGGGTATATTTCCCCAACACATACAGAGGAAGATTTTCCAGGGAGAGGGCAAGGGGCGATCAAGTGCTCCCCTATGATTTGCCAAAATATGCCTCCACCTAAAAGTTGAAATCTTCTTTTTTTAGAATGAAACTGTAAATGGTACAAGTCTCAACAGTTAAACTGTTGAGACTTGTACCTCCTTATGTCCCGGCGCCAACCCTTCGGCACCAACAATTATTTTCTTTTCAATGGTTTGGCAGGGGAGGGGGGGGGGGGTGTCGCGGCCCCATCCGCCGATACCTTTTACAGATCCCGCCTTAGGTCCGACCACTTTGAACTAGAGTTGGGGTAGAGTAAACGGAAGTAAATCAACATAGTCGGGATCTAATCCGGTGAACTTTGAATCTTTATGCTGATAATCCCTGCTATATTGCCATGATTTGAGCGTATACATAATACTATCGGACTCGCCCGCTGTGCATTTACTGATCTACTCAATTTCGAGCTGCAGAAACCTGTAAAATCAGGTAAGTTTATAACCCCCCAAAATGTCTCTCAATATTTCCCAATTTCAATATTATGTCTTGGATCTTGGATCTTGGATCTTGGATCTTGGATTCAGTTTCTCCTAAATACTCCAAAGAAGAGTTTTGACTGGAGGTGGTGGAGGGTGGACAATTTAATTTCTGGAAAAAATTCTTTAATAACCACAGTTTTAAACGAAAGTGGGGAGGTTTGGTCGATGGTTGCTTGTTAGTAGAAATTCGCATTTGAAATTATGTATTTGATTATCCATACTTTTTAAATCTAGGCTATGAAAATAATTAAATGCTTTGTATTTGATTTATTTTTTTCTCAATTACAATCTTTCATTACTTTCAACATTTAACGCCTCGTGTATATTTCCGCAGAATTTGTTATTACAAAACTGTGTTTCCTGCTATTTTTTCAGATATTACTTTTTCAGGAACCGTACGCTTATAAGTTTGTCATACTGTATGCGACATATTTATATAATGCGTGTCTTCTGCTTCTGCAACTTCAGAATGATTTTGTCATATTGTTTCAATTCTATCAAGCTGATGCTTTTATTTCAGTGGGGGTCTAGCATTATTAGGCGGACGATCATCTAAGCACATCAAGACGATTGAGTAAAGAATAAGAAATAAGAATGTTGATTATCAATATGGAATATGGGGATTTCGGGAAGTTGCTAATTTCGATCTTTCTCTCTCTCTAATATATTTTCTTCTTCAACATCTTATTTTTCTTCCTATTCTTATTCCTTTCCTCCTCCTCCTCCTGCTCCTTCTCCTCCTGCTCCTCCTCCTCCTTCTTCTTCCTCTTCTTCTTTTTTACCTCTTCTTCTTCCTTTCCTCCCCCTCCTCTCTCTCCTCCTCCTCCTTTTCCATCTTCTTCTTCTTCTTCTTCTTGTTCTTCTCCTTCTTTTTACTGAAGTACTTTCATTGTAGTTAAGACGGTATGTTTTAGTTTTAAAGGACATGTCGCATCAAGATGCCTTGATCTTCATCTTTGGTTTATCAAATCACGCCCCATCGTTACAGTCCGAAATAATCCACTTTTGGACAATTTGAATACGGGAAAATTAAAGTGGAATTTGAAAATACAAAATGAAAGCTTTCCCAAGCTTTCATCGAAATTTTAACAAACCCTTAGCTAGCTACACCATCTTGAATTTAAGCTGAGGCATTCAACTTTCTTGTGGTATTTACTGGGAAAGTTGTAGGCCTACTGTCGTAATAGTCCCACCAACGAGACCGGTCCTAGACCGACAGCAGACCCCGGCACAGACCGAACTTTATACAATTACATCTAATGGCAAAGAATTCGATGTCGTTTTGGCGATGCGACTCATACCTATAAAAGCGAAATAGTTTAAACTTTTATCTACTTGTTTTTATTATTAGTTGATTATAATTATATCCTTAATACCGTGACATTAAGTTTTATTGTGGTAATATAATCCACGTAACGAGGCAACATGTCCGGATTTTACTGTTGTAACATGAATAATGGCCTTTGATCACATTATAATCACGACAAAAACGTCAATTTTTTTTTCTTTATAGCTGTATACAATTGAGCGCAAAATGATTTGATTGCATCATTGTCTCTCAAACTTTGTAAAAGACGTGTTTTATTATTAGCTGATTAAATCATTTTATAGCTGAGCAAGACATTGAATTTGTCGTGATATGCCAGGAGTAGCATGCCTTTTAACCCTAACCATGTACCCTTGGTAATAATACTCCATAAATTACCCGAGTTCGAACAAAGCCAGTCGCCATAACTTCTTGAATGAAAATTTCTAGAATGGTTTGATTGCATCATAATTTCTCAATATTTTTTTGTAGACATTTGAATGTACATATTATATTATTGCCTGATTAGGGCCTTCTAAATAGAATGTAAAAGCTGAGAAAAGTGATTTAGCTTCTTCTCGTGGTGTATAAACTATCGGGGCAAGATTTCTGGGTCATTATGCTTGAACATGATAGAAATTACCCTGCATCGGCGCCGAATGAGAACATGATCAAAAGTCAAAAGTCACTATACTTTCGTCCCGTCGAAAAGAATAGAAAAATATTTAGCTGATTATACAATTTTGTAGCTGAGGCATTAATTCTAGCTTTTTCTTGTTTGGTTGTACAGGATGGCCCTGGAAAAAGAAAATCGAACTTTATTGGTAAATTATTTACAAATTCATTTTTCCCTCCATATCAATTGTGTACATAGTTGGAAAGCTAACTGTTTCTTCTAATCTTCTTCGATATGACATTACTAAGATGATAGTATATCACGCATGACGGGTTTCAGACAGTTTGGAAGGGCAGTGTCAGAAGCCCAGTTGTTCAACATGTATGTCTGTAATCAATAATGAGTAATTTTATTGATAATGTTCATATTACAAAAGATAAAGTGAGCTTTACAACGATGTGTACATTAATCAAAAAGTCACTGGGATTATCGAGTAATTTATCCATCAATCTGGTTTTCCTTTTTCTCGGGGACACCCTGTATTGAGGCCAGATGTTTGGATCTTATTATTAACTTGATTAAAAAAAAAAAATTACATTCCCCATCGGAATATAAATTTGGAAATCCAGGAGGGGCTTTTAGAGAGTGAGAGAAAGAGGGGGTAAGGGGGTGGGGAGCGGCATTATTTGTCTAAACAGCATGAACTTTTTCTCTCTCTTTCAAAGCGATTTTTTTTTTGGGGGGGGGGTTCCTGACCCCTCCGTTGATGGGTCAGATCATGTGGAATCAATGTCCGAGTCAGCGACATTGCAAAAGAAGATGATAAATCTAATTCTGCGTTATCTAGATTTAATCCGATGTCCTTTGAATCCAATAATCCATTTCGTAAACTGCAAAATAATGAGCAAAGATCATTTTATGCCAAATTTATTATTACAAAAACACAGACATTAATACTGGATAGGTGCTCATCAAAGTTATGTAATCATTCAATACATTAATTTTATGCAGCAATGGTCATGATGGTGCTGTCCATGAGATCATTATCCTATTTATCTTATTATCTTATTTGATTGTCAGAAAAAAAATTTCTTCTGACTTGTACCCCCTCCCTAGCTGCAAGAGAATCCTTGATCCGCCACTGGTCGGCATCATTCAAAGTGCTTTTAAGAATCCTGTTAACCGGTCAAGTAGATAATAATTATCAGTTAAACGACTCGATGGTGTCACTCCAGTATCAAATGCACACCACATGATCGGGGTAAAAAAATGTCCCCCTAGAGTATTTTGCATACTTTCACAAACGTTTCCACAAAATATGACCTCTTCCTGCTAAAAAGCTGGTATGAAATAGAATTTAACCGATTTTGGGCGTATCCTTTACACATTCACAAAAAAGCACCCTATTTTCATGAAAGAATTGTAAGTATGCATTACATGTTTGCGAACATCGTAAAATAATTATGACCCTTTCCAACAAATTTCTAGCTTTTTCACAATTCAAAAAACAAACAAACAAACAAACAAACAAACGAACAAACAAACAAAAAAAGCGATTACACAATGTACCTCTATAAGTCTCTATTCTCATATCTAAACAAATATATCTTTTTTTTTCAAATTCGCGAAAAACACCCAAAATGTTATTAACCCTTTTTGCAATTTGTTTAATTACGATGCTTACACAGAATTAGTAATGATACCTACCACTGGATTCAACAAAAACTTGGGTTCATTTAAGGGCATGCTGTTGGCCATTGGTATCACGTAGTCATCAGTAAACAATGTTGAGATATATATAGGCATATCTTCACTTTTGTTTGTTTTGTTGAAATTTGTATTTGGTTTGTACATGAGCTCTGACATCGGGCGGAACCAGGAACTTTGGAAAGGGGAGGGTGAAAAACCAAAAAATGACTCACAAGCAAAAAAAAAAGAAAAAGAAAATAAGTGTCCACATCTTCATGTGCATCCTGGGTCTAGCATTTGAAAGTAAAAATGGGGGGTGGGCACAAAAATACGTATAGAGGTCACGCTCTGGTGCACGTCATAATTTAATCACTATTAAGCTATGAATGGGGGGTGCACCCCCTTTAAATCCTCCAGTGTGTCCGTCGGTAACTTGGAGTATCCCAGGAGAAGAACAGCCCACGAGACCAACAGGTGGGAGGGGGATGGGGGTGCAGGGTGTTTAATAGTCGATGAAGCCCGCGGCGTCAGGGATGGGGCGGGAACGAAAAATGACAACACGAATATAGCCTTTTTCTGTAGAAGGGTGAGGGAACGGGGCAAGGGGCAGTTGTCTTAGTGGTAATTTTGTTTTAGGGTAGGAAATTGAAAGAGTGTATTAGCCTTGTTCTTCTTCGATCTTCTTCTTCTTGTTCTCTTGCTTTCCCCCTTTTATTCCCCATTTTTTATTCGAGGAGAGGGGGGATATACTTCGTTGGATCTGTCTTGAGAGTTGAATCCCTATGAAAGTATATTTTGTATTTTGTCCGTTTGTTTGTTTGTTAGTGATCATCAGTCAGGATGCGTTTCGACGATATTCTTGGTGAGCTGGGCTCGTTCGGTCCCTATCAGAGACGCGTTTATCTGGTCGTATGTTTGATGGCAGCTACCACCGCATTTCACTCCATGACACAGGTTTTTATAGCTGGGACCACAGATCATTGGTGTACGGTAAGGAGAAAGGGAAAATGTTTTTGATTAGAATAAAATGGAATAGGAAAATATATAGATAAATTAAGAAACTGAAAGATAATGATAATAATAATAATCTGGAATTATATAACGCTTAATACGAAATACCGTCTCTAAGCGCTTTACGGATATTTAAAGATAATAGAAATAAAAGCCCAGAGAGAGATGGAAAAAAGTGCTGAAAAAATTCATGGAAACAAATAAGGAAAATGGAAAAAGATAAGGAACAAGAAAAATAACAAGTGTACGAAGAATGATAAGTTTTGTGAAAATGATGTTGATTATGAAGATTATGATATTAATAGAAGTATTAACAACCGCTCCACGGTCGGTCACCTCCTGTCAAGAATTAGACAATTCTGGGTTCTCACTGCCCAAATATGGATATTCAGGCACGGGCTGCTAACCGAATATGTTGATATTTCACCACCTCTCTGCTCAGATTAAGAGCATATTATTTTGAGCACATCGCTGCCGAATCCAGAATTTGAGGTGGTGGTTGCCAGAATATCCGGGGGGGGGGGGCTGCTCACCCTCCTCGAATTTCTAAGGCTACGCCACTAGATTAAACCCAATCCAAGGGTTGAGGGTTCGAAACCCAACCCGACACTAACATCCTTTGGCAAGACATTAATCCACATTCGCCAGTCTCCACCCGGGAGGTGTTAAATGGATATATCCGGTAGGATGCAAAGTCATTGTAGTTTGTTCGGCATTGTGAGCGTATGTAAAATGGCGCCTCGCTAGAATGCTCCCCGGGAGTGGAGATTGTGCAGACATTTGTACGTGGGCAAGCCTGAATGACCGGGGTGATTCTGTATTAAAGGGCTTACAGACATCGTCGGTGTGTAAAGCGCTTTATATACCTCACTTTAGAAATCTAGCCATCTGATTGGTCGAAATTGGAGTCGTGATTTCAAGCCATGCCCCACTCACAGGGCATAGCAATAGCCCAAGGGCCTAGTTAAAAGTTTCTACCCTCATCCTCATTATCCTGCGATCCCCATTGGTTCACTGCGATCCCCATTGGTTTACGTGTTAAAATTGTCTTTGTGCGAGCGCGGACGCCATACAGTGCTTTTTGTCTGCGATTCCCAAATGATTGAAAATTTCACTCATTTTGTAAGCGAAGATTAACAGACAGTGTTTCAGATTTTCTGTGATGTTTTAACAAATTTTTACTTACTAAAAGGCTAAGGTAAGAATTCTTGGTAGATTTTTGTTTTAATTCGGCATATAAAAGTCATATCGACTGCTTTAATACTCGAGGACTAGCTGTTTCTATACTGGCTCGCGGGATAGTTGAATCCCTTGAGCGTATAGAAACAGCTAGTCCTCTCGTAGCAGTCGATATAACTATAATATAAACCAAGAATTTTATCATTATTTTATCATTATACAAACCAGGCCGAAAGCTGGGAGAATGAGAACTGCACTGAGTGGAATTTGTCTGTTGAGGAGTGCGAGGAGGCGAAGAAGAACGGTAGTATCCCAGTCAGTTACGAGGACGACGGGGATCTCGTCTACGATCAATGCTATATGTATAACATCACAGGTAAAAGTAAAAATAAAAAATTGAAGTATTATTGAACAATTATTTTACATAAATAAATGCCGGCCACATAATTATATACACATACACATGATACATATACACAATAAAAGCACAGTATAACGCTCGAAACAGATCTTGGAATATAGCTTTATTATTTATTGGCTTTAAAAGCGAATGAAAATTTTTCATTCGATTGATTAATTATGGAATGTCTAACTACTTCACAAGCAATTCCACAATCTTCTGGTGTCAATCTTTTGACTTCGAACTACTTTAATGATCGAAAAAAATGAACGAATGAATGCACGAATTAACGAACGAACGAATGAATGAATGAATAAATGAATAAATATTGAAAATGAATAAATAGATAAGTAAATAAATATCATAAATAAATTAATTAATTAATACATAAACCAATAAGTACATATAAAATAAATAAATGAATATATAACATGAATGAATAAATATTTCTTTCTTTCTTTCGCACAAAGGCGTGGATTTTGACCCATCATACGATTCGTCGATGAATGGTACCGCCGAGATTTTCCCGTGCCAAGATGGTTGGGAACACGATAAGAGTGAGCTGAAATCATCCATCATACAAGATGTCAGTTCTCTTTTTTTATTTCTTATTATCTGCATGTAATTTAGTTTAGAAAGCAGCAGCCTCGCCATACTTGCCTCAGAAGAACAGAATGACCTCCCTCATTTTAACCCCTCCATTAAGGATTTAATACTTTCATGGCCATTTGATAGTGCCTTCAATATCGTGTGGCATGATAAATAAATTTAAAAAATGATCCTGATGATTATTCGCTTGGAACACCCTGCTGAAAAGGTTGCAATGAGTTCTTAAGACCGTTTAGGTTTTGTATATTATATCAAATTTTGAATCATGTGCATGGGCTACAACGGATGTGTCCCCAGAACAAACAAAAAGAATCAATAAGAAAAAAAAAATTTAAAAAAAATTCTGGCCATGTTTGCAACGATCTCGGACAAACTCTGTTACATATGGAGCCCAATTATTATCAATAAAATTTTATTTCAAAATGTTGTCTTTGCAGTGGGATCTAGTTTGTGAAAAGAAAAACTTGCCCGACTACGCTCAATCTGTGTTTTACTTTGGTTATATGGTTGGATCTATCTTCTTTGGGGTCCTTGCAGACAAGTAAGTCCATAGTAATTTTCTTTCTTTCTTTTTTAAACATATATGTATCAATTTATTTTTTGATTCATTCATTTATTTAGTAATACCTAGTTATTTGTTTATTTTTAAAATATTTATTCATCTCTCTTTTTATCTATTCATTTGTTTATTTTATCTATTTATTAATTCATTCAATTTAATACTCATTTTCCCTTTCTATTTGCTCCGATCATCTCAGAATTGGGCGATATCCTACACTGTTCATATGCCTCGGTGTCCAGGCTGGTGTAGGTGTACTCGTCGCTTTCTCACCTAACTACTGGGTATATATTGTCCTTCGATTCTTCCAAGCGGCTGGCAACAAGGCTGTTTTACAAGTTGCATTTATCATAGGTATAATAATCTATTTTAACCAGTCAAAGTTTGTGTTCTAAATTCTGAATTTGATGCGCATTGAGCATAATAGTATCGTAACAAAAATTAATGGGACAGACTCGATCCACTGCTTTAATCTAAGCCTCTCTATACCCACACCCACCCTCACGCACACTCTCTCGCTTGTCCTCTTCCGTCACTCTCCCTACTCTTACTTTCTTTCTCTCTCGCTAGTCCTGTATTCCCCATATCTCCCACGCACCCCCCCCCTCATGTCACCTCCTCTCTATCTTATCCACATTTGCTTAAAATGTACATCATCCTTTAATTCCTGTTTTTTTTTTTTTTTTTGCTTTTCATAATGGAGTATTCCCAAGTTTTCCTTGGAAATATTCACCTTGTGATAAGATCCCTTTGATCTTTTTACTCGTCTCCATAATAAAGCGATAGTTTTAGTTGACTTATAGTTGTGATGTTTGCTTTGAAACATAAAATCGTAAGAGGAGGAAGTCGGTTATAAGTAGCGTAACCTCATCGTTTCATTTCGGCAAAGTATCGGCTGATTAGTTCTATATTCGAAACCAAAAGCCCCTCCCATAAACATTCAATTTGGTACTTGCCTACATGCATTGTATATTAGGCTACTAAGTAAGAAAACAATATGTCAAATGCGTTGGAGAATGTATATGGTGACAACAAATATATTTCACGTCTTTCTTCTTGTTAATATAAATTATTAAAATGTCATTATTACAGGTCTTGAGTTTGTAGGACCAAAATGGCGGACGGTGGCCGGTATTACCATCCAGATTTTCTTCGCCTTCGCCTACATGCTTCTTGCTATCATCGCATACTTTGTCCGGTATTGGAGGACTCTGCAGCTTATTATCTCTGCTCCGCTGTTCCTTTTCTTCTTGCTCATGCCGTACGTATGTTTCTATTATTCTTGCAATCGTACTTTTGCTGTAATCAAAATAACGCCGTCATAACAACAAACATTGACTTTCCACGACCTAACCAAATAGCGCTTTGTCGTTATTGACCACGCATATCCGGCAGAGGGCGCATAATTGGGCACCACCGAAGTAAACCTTGTCACCTTAACGAGCTGTGGCTATATTTCTGTTGTGTAAATTGGGTTTTTACAGACTTATATCAATCAGCTATGATTATTTACATCTGTTGCCATCCGAAAAATGGGTTTGTCGTCAAAGAGATTCGATCATACACACAGTGCAGTATACCCTCCAGGGAAAAAAATTAATATTTATTTTTAGGGGGCTACTTTTCAAGCTTGCCTGCATAAAAATAACACTCTAAAATTTGTTTTGCATTGAACTCTATGCAAATTTACAGGGGCTCTTTTCTGATTTTCGGGGGCTCTTTTGGGCATTTCGGGGGCGAATTCACCCTGAGCCCCCGTGTATTTTTTTCACTGATACCCTCTAATGACACCGAGTTGAAATTCTAGTAGACGTGACGAGCATTTATTTGTATTATTGCTGCTTTCCAAAGAATTGTCCGGCCTGAATCAAGGTTGAAGTTTGCCTTTAAAAACTTGAGTGAAAGTGAATTGAATCTATTCTATTTTTATTTTATTAGCTTCGTTCCAGAATCAGCTCGTTGGCTTCTGTCTCATGGTGATAGCAAGAAAGCTGAGAAGATTATTCGCAAAGTCGCCAAGGTCAATAAAAGAAAACTACCTGATCCGCTCTTCACAGAAGAAGAAATAAAAGAACAGGTACGTTTGGATCATGTTCAGAGAACCTCTTTCTTCTTTTTTAAATCCTGTGATTTAAATCAAGACTGTTTTTAGTCGTCGGTCTTGGTGTGTATCAATTCAGTACCATCAAAAGCCTGTCGCAATGTAACAACAGTATTTACTATCAAAGATGCATGAAAACAGATGAAAATTAATTTTAAGAGAAAATCTTTGCAAGAATTCGTTCAATTATTGATAACGATTGATATATTCCCCGCATCTCAAGATGTGTATAATGTCTTCTAAAGTTTTGTATCTTATTCGTATTCGTTTCAAGGAAGCCGCTAGTTTAGAGCCAAAAGCAGGCATCGTCGATCTTTTCCGAACACCTGTACTCCGTTGGAGAACCATCAACTTCATTTACAACTGGTGAGCTATTCTGATTTGATTTGATTTGATTTGGGACCTCCTGCCCTCATTAATTTTTGAAGCCGATTCGGCTTTTATTCTGACTGGAAGAGTTTAATGAACTAAAATTCCCGTTGTTAATATATTTATCATTATTTAGAAGCTAACTCAGGATATTACTTTTTTTTTAAAGATTTCCTATCTATACGATTGCCAATTATTCGAAATACGTGTTTGCGATGGGCTTAAGAACCCATTCTGGGTTGAACCAAGAAGTTCCTTGGTTGAACTGCGCTATGTAAAAGCTACTATTTTGCAAAAGGAATCGATCCATAAGACACCATGGTCCAGACCTATGGAACTCTCTCCCAGAATCTATTAAATCATGTTGCTCCCTTTACTCATTTAAGGCCAAAGTTAAAACGATGTTATTATCAGAATATTCAAGGTAAAATGTCTGTGTCAACTCTTCAGTCTTTATCATAATGTCATCTCTTCTTTCATTCGAATCATTATCATCATCGTGATCATCATCATCATCATCATCATCATCTTCATCATTATCTTCCTCATCATCCTCATCTGCATTGTCAATGTCACCATCATTAAATTTGTATTTTCAATTAACTATCCGTTCTGCTTAATAAATGTGTTAATTTATTTCATGAGTTTTGTCTGGGGCTGTCGTATTATCAAGCAATCTGCTTACAATGACAGTCCTTCTTCCGCAAAAAATTGTAATGTTTGAGGAAATTTAGTATTTATGATAGTTTATCATTTCGTTTTTGAAAATAACAATTCTTATATATATTTGCTAATTTACGATTCATTGTCAGAAAAATACTTATTGTACTTTATATTATTTTTCTTATCGAAAAACTATGTAGTTACATGAATGCAGAAGAAAATCAATTCAAATCAAATCAAATCATTTATTATAATAGCATTTATAGTAATTTACAACTGTATCACATAGTCCGTACTTTCTTCAACATTATACCCAGGGGGGCTCAACTCCGCTTCTGCATCCGTCCAGCCATGGGGAAATTTTGGAGGGTCAAAAGTTGCACACTGCTTCCACTTTTCATGTATTAGCCTATGAAGACGACAACTTTTTAGTGCACCAGCGAAATAGGGATTTTGGCCTGCGCGCACCGCGTAAAATATGCAAATTAAAATTGTGAATATTGATGAGCTCTTTCCCACTTATTAGCATATTATCGCAATGAAGAAAAGACAATGCGCATGCGTTACTGCATGTCGACAGAATCTGATCCTGGAGCTAGACCATTATATCGACCCGATCGAACTAAAAGTGTAGAACAAAGGTCAGAGTTGGGGGATTTAAAGGGTTAACTTAATTGGGGCCAGAAACTTCACTGTCACCAAGATTGAAATTAAGTACATTAAAAAAATCAGTTCAGTAAAGCAAATATAAAGACCCCATTTCACCTTTTAAATCAATTATTATCAATCAAATTGCACAGATCATTTAGCCCAAGTGCTATATTAATATTGTTAGTGCCCTCATCTCGCCTTCAATGATCTTTCATATTGTGCCCCCTCCCCAATGAAATTTCAATTTTGCCTCGTTCTTTTCATTTTTGATTCGTCGGCACTGATTTTTGACATTTGCCCCAACCCCGGCAGTAACATTTTCAATCCAGGACCCCTTCCAATACTGACATTTCCATAGGCCCTATTACCCTCCCTCCTTCACCCCCAACCACCACCACGATTACCATGCTGTCATTTTGGCACTGACTTATTATTTAACTCCCCCTCTCCTCTCTATTGTAAAACATTTTTTATACTGCATTTATACTTTAGCCTTGCCCACTCTCTTATTTCCGCCTATGAGGATAGACGATTAAATTTATCTCGCTGATGCCAGATCTAAAAGAAATCACAAGGTCGAACACCAATTACTCAATTCTACACAAGACTGCATCAGCCCCATCACACCTCATTCATACAGCATGCATTATCAATACAGAGTGCCTACATCATCATAATCACCAGCATCATCACATATCTTTCATAAAATAAGAAAATGAAAAGAAAAGAATTAAGCAGTATTAACTAATTTTATTAACATTTATGAACTCATTGATCAACATAATTTTTTCTATAATGATCTTTTAAATGCAACATGACATATACATCAACAAAAGAAAGGTAACAAATAAATGGGGGGGGGCTGCTGTCTCTTGAATTCAAATTTTTCAGTTGTAAAATTTTACTATAAATTTAGAAAATTAGATATTTAAAAAAAAAATCCTCACGATTTATTCAATTATCAACATGCTATATTACTATGTAAGGCACAGGTATATACTGAGTTTTACGAGTACTTTTTTTTTACATTGGACATTAATTATTGTTGTTCTTACTACTATTATCATTATTATTATGATTATTACTGATATATATGCTATTACTGCTATAGGACCATTGTCATTATTAGTACTATTATTATTATTATTATTATTAATATTTTAAAGTACTACTATTGTACTACTCCTACATCATTTTATTCCCCCTTCAATTTAGTATACAGTTCAGCATCCCTAATATATTTGTCAGAACTTGAATTAATCCAAAAGCTATGTTACATTTAAAAGAACAAATAAATACGTTCATGATCTTCGCTATATCTTCTCTTCTTCTTCTTCTGGTAATCTTCAAAGGGCTATGTAGCCTATCACAAAGATGAACTAGTCAGTACTAAAGATTACAAGTGGTGTGAGGAAGACAGATGATGTTTTTTAGTGGGATAAGGGCATTAGATGCCTCAGGAGTAGTCCCTGGCAGTTCCCTGGACTGTCAGCATGCACTACATTTTCTGGAAGTCAGTTCCATTAAATTTGGGACAGAGCATTGGTCAAATACAAACTTTTCTATGTCGCTTCTGGCTTGGTGCAACTGGAGGGTCATGCCATGGTTCTTCCATGATCGTGATTTGTTGAAGAAAAATAGGGCTTTGGCAGAGAGACCATTGACCATCTTGTGCACCATTCCCAGTCTACTTGCAGAGTGCCTCGTAGATAGAGTAGGCCACTAGAACGTCATCATCTCAGTCACGCTGCTGGTTCTCTTGTAGGCCCCATTGTGACGTAGCATGTGCCCCGGCGTTGGATCTTGTCAAGATCCTGGACATTTGAGATGTTGTAGGTATCCCAGACGCTGGAACAGTTCTCAAGATGAGGGTGGACTAGGGACTTGTACGAAATAAGCCTGGGTATCAAACCTTCTGCATGGGACAACCTGCATAATAAAACCAAAAGAGAGGAGAAAGCAAATAAGATTAAAACTAGCTGCACTACATTAGATTTAAAAAAATAGTACCTACCCACTGTTACGTCTTAAATTTTAGTTTTATTAAAAAAATGATAGACTTATGTCTATCTGTAAGATTTGGAAGCTAGGAAGAGACACTTTTTTTAGACCTAGCTACGGCCGGCTATGATAGTCTTTGCCATGGCATAACACAAGCTAGTAAAATTGCCCATTGGTAGATGACTATGTCCCTGGCAATGTCACATCTGAAGAAAAAAGGGGCACAGAAGGGTTGTGCCCCCCACCTCCTCTTTAAAAATCGACATTGCCATTGGTTCACTTCCAGGCAGTAGACCTAGGCCTAGAGCTCTAGTCTAGGCCTAGGTCTACTGCCTGGAAGTTAACCAATGGCTACTCTAGCTAGAGTAGCCTAGACTACATTGATCTTCCTAAACCAGGCATTTATTTAGTCTTTTTTAATAAGAATGTACATGTAGATCTAGGACTAGGCTATATCTACATAGCAAAATACAGGATTCCATTAGGCCTACTACAGTCATTACAGTCATTAGAAGTACCGATTAGGCCTATAGATGCGGGGATAAATGCTGTTCAGACTAGTGTAATAGATCTAGGCCTAGACTATATTACTAGCCTATATTCTAGATCTAACACTAGTAACACCAAAGTGTAGCCTACACTATATATAGACTTCTAGCCGCGCCAGCTCAGGAAACGCAGTCACTTCTTGGTGAAGTGTTACAGCCGGCTAGCATCGGCGAATTGAAAATCATAATCCGCTCGACGAGATCTCATCGGCTGGACTAGCAATGAGCCATTTGCGCAGTCTCTGTAACAGGTCCACATCTACCACTGATTATTATCGATAATCAAGCTATAAACTGAACTTTAAAAGTATGAGACGTGCTCAAATGAAATAATCTACGGTAAACTACTGATTGTTTTAAAAAATATTACTGTCGACGACTTCAATTAGAGTTCATTCAATCAGTTAATATTCCTTGATCAGACAAAAGAAAAGGAGATGGGATAGGTGGTAATACGTTGTGACGATGCAGAAAGCACCTCACTGCAACGACGAACACATCACAATCATTTCAGAGATCTTCACACAAAATGGATCTTTACTTACTTTTGTTGGTATCGTATGGTATCACTTCGATGTTGATGTTTGCCTGAAGATTTTCTGCTTCACTGAGATGTACTTGACAAACTTCTATTACAATAGAAATTCACTTAAAAGAAAAATGCTTCATTGTTTGTAGTTGAATAACTTCAAAGTTGCAGTTCATACAACCGCCATTTTTCTTCAATTTCGTGCTCAAATCGTAGGGAATTCTGGGAATGCAAAAAATGATTTATGCATGACCTAATACATAAAACATTTTTTTGATGGCCAATCACCAAACAGCAATTGTCGTATTTTTACGTCATTGCTCATGAATAAACATTGACCCTCCAAAATCGTCGTTCAAATTGGACAAAAGCCCCATAATGCATCCAATGCAAAACCTATGGAATGTCAAAGGTCACAATTTGAGTCGCTCCTCTAGTCCTCCTACGGAGGACATACTGGCCCGAATTCACAAAGGAGGTTTGTGGACAAACCTAGGTTTATGTACGTCATATGACGCGTTTTAGACCTTGGTTCAGACCTTGGTCTGAAATACGATTCACAAAGAAGGTTTGTCATCAAAACCTAGGTTTATGTACGTCATATGACGCGTTTCAGACCTTGGTTCAGACCTTGGTCTGAAATTGCGATTCACAAAGGAGGTTTGTCATCAAACCTTGGTTTAAATGCGTCATCAAACCCGATATTTACAGACTGCTCTGAGGGGAGGTTTGTAATTTCTCAAACCTGGTCTGAGGCGTATTAACCAATCAGGATGCAGCGCTGTGAGCAAAAAAGTTTCACTCGATTATCGTCAAGAAAATTTTCGCCGCCCAAAATAAGCTGCGAAATCGTCTGCTCGTCCCAACACTTGGTGCGATTGAAATCCTCTATTTCTCGCTTCTTTCCATAAAATCGTAAGTATAAAACATGTTCATGTAGTTTGAATCCATACTCTTCACTTTATTTGCATTTCAATATGTGATATGCTTTATAACGTTCAATTACCATGAAATGTTCGATGTTTTCGATGTTTTCAAATCCGACGGCCTCGCAATTTTTTTGCTTCAATTAATTTGACTAGTCCCGTGCATGTACATTTGTGCTATATTTATTATCTGACTTTTAAATGCGACTACGATGCTTCGATTCTTTGAATTCGTCTCTCTGAATTCGTCTCCTTGTTCCTTTAAATTCCAAACTTGATCATGCCTGAAAGTTAAAAAGAAAACAATGCAGAATCCAGAACGACCATTCTGAATTATTCTAGATTCTAGACTCTAGTCTAGATCTAGATCTAGATCTAGACTAAGACTAGAGTAAGACAAAGTAAATTAAATTTAAAGTAGTCTAGGTCTATTAAGAGATCTAGACCCCTAGATCTATTCTAGGTCTATTATTAGGTCTAGATAGTAGATCTAGACGTAGGCTAGATCTAGATCTACAGTAGTTCTAGATCTAGACTCTAGTCTAGATCTAGACAGTAGACTAGATCTAGACCCGGCCTAAACTTTTCTAGACCGAAGATTTCTGTCTCTTTCGTTCGTTAGCCTCTGAATCTGATTTGGGTAGGGTCGGCTCCAAAGAGGAGCGGAGCCGACCCTGCCCAAATCAGAGGCTAACGAACGAAAGAGACAGAAATCTTCGGTCTAGACTAGACTTTTCTAGACTTCTAGTTCTAGAGTAGAGGAGGCAGTTCTCGGCCACTAAAGGCAAAATCCTATTTTTGGACTCTTTACTTCCTATTTATTATCATTTCTTGTTCAAATCATGAAGCAAATATTATTAATATTTAAACAAAAAAAGAATCCCAGAAATAAATCATGAATTGCCATGGCAATATTAATTTCCATTTTCACTGTTTCAGAGGTAGTTTTCGGCCTAGCGAGGCAGTTTTCGGCCGCATGTACAAAGTCAATAGGAAGCGCGCGCGCTGTGCGTTTCCCCGCTGATCTATAGCACTAGCGGGCGGAGCAGGTATCCCACGCCGGAGCTCCCGTGCCGAAAACTACCTCTGCGGTGGTCAGAAATTGGAATCTGAATTAGCCAGAGATATCGTGTGTGTGCTGCGATGTCCGGCTGCATTGATTTAATACATGCGATGAGATACTTTTGAGCTTGCGACTCGCACAAAATCGGGCTCTAAATCTGAAAAATACTTGAAATAAAGCTCATTTTATGGTACCCATATTCCTTACAGACACGTGTAAGATACTCGATTTTTCAGATTCGGGAGCGGGACCGCCGATTACATCGCTAAAATGTGATATTTAAGGATATATTTTCATTGCAAATGTGGTTCTCCGGTGACTCTGGCATGTTATTGTATGTGTGTGATATGTGATATGCTATTATGCACTATATTTTAAAGGATTTTACCATGCATCCAACGGACCGGCCGAAAACTGCCGCCGGCCGAAAACTCCCTCCTCTACTCTACTTCTAGATCTAGACTAGACTCTAGATCTACTCTAGTCTATCTCAGAAAATTCTCAGGATTGCGATCTAGATCTAGACCTAGGTCCTAGTCTAGATACTAGATAGTCTAGAGCTTAGCCTTAGCTTAGACTAGAAATATAATCTAGTCTAGACTAGATCTAGATCTAGTCTAGATATAATTCTAGGTCTAGATCTAGACTAAGGCTAGTACTACTAGATCTCCTGGTCTGTAGTCAGGACAGTACAGTAGTCTACTGCAGAACTGACTAGAAGTTCTAGAGTTCTAGGTCTAGATCTACTGTCTATAGATCTAGATCTAGACCTAGTCCTAGCATGTAGGTCTAGATCTAGACAGTTTCTAGACTAGATCTAGATAGATGATATTAGATTTGTCTCGTTGTCAAACAATGCCATGGCCCAAGGGCGACGATCCAAGCTTGAGCATGGGGGGTCGTGAGAAAATATTTAGCGGTGAATGAGCAGGGGGAGCACTCATTTTGTTGTCCAATTCATGCCAGCTGGTGAATAATCTGATTTTTTTTTCCTGACAAAACATGGGGAATTTGATATGATGTCCCCCAGGAAAAATCGTGGGGGACATGTTCCCCCTGTCCCCCCAGATTGACGCCCTTGCAATGGCCCATGCCAATTATTCTAATTATATTTATAATCGTAAAATTAAAAATTCATGATATTCCAATGCCTAGACTTCAATTCACGCTGACCGTTGGGCACAAATTCATCGTTTACCCGCTCCGCTGGTCTGCCGTACGACCATACAAGCCCCCAAATGCCGTGCACATGTGCGTTTACATAGTCAATTTTAAAGTAGTTTTTGCCCAAATCCACTAGACGCTACGTTGATAGATAAGTTATGATATATTCTTTAACATGGTAGGTGATGAAAGCATAATTTTCATAATTTGTGTGTGAGGCATTTCCCAATACTGTTATTTGGCTTAAATACATGATGAAATTATTCAGTTTATGTGTAGGAAACAAGTTTGTGTTTTGTTGATTTGTGTACTAAAAGTTTACAAAAGGTGAAGGAAACTAGAAAAGGCACGGAACATTTTGTCTAATTATGTTAAACTGATTCACATCACAGTTAGAGTTTTTAAAGTGACAACACAAAGTTGATGATGCAGGTTATAATAGCATGAACCAGCAAAAATGATTTATTTGAATGCTTGTTTTCTTTCTTTTTTGTTGGGGGGTCATTCCCAAGGATGCATGGTGACGAGGCAGGCATGTCACAGTCATCTGTCTAATGAATGCCAACATTTTATTTCATATTGACAGGTTGTATGTGATCATGCTGGGAAAATGACTAGTATCGTTGCAAGCTGGCCTGGAAGCAGCCAAGATGCCAGGATCTTTTCTGAGTTCGCACTTAAGCAAGAGCTTGAGGACAGGGCAGATGGATCAGAGTTGCTGCTTGGAGATAGTGGGTGGGTAGACTATTTCTTCCTGTTGAATATTTATTTATATATATGTTTCTTCCTTAGGCCTAATCATGTAACTTTTTATATGAACAACAAGTATGTAACATACAAGGAATGTGTATTAATTCTCACTTCAATAATAGTTCAAAGAGGGCGCTTATTATTAATATTCAAACTAGTTAAAAGGTTAAGGATTTGTTTAGAAAACTAATGATCAATTATCAAAATGAATATTATTCATAGGCAATTTATGACAATTTTCCACTTATTTGCATGAATTACCATAAATATGTATGACCAAATGAAAATATGAGAAATGAACTTTATTGGAAAAAATAGATGAGTGAAGATTCATCAATTAATTGATTATACCAAATTTTATCCCATATTTCATACAGGTTGCGAGGAAAATAGTAGTATTGCTGCAAGTCCGGTGGAAAGGAAGCACCCACAAAGCAAGGATGTTTTCTGAGAGTGCACTGAATTGACATCTTGAAGCTAGGGCAGATGAATAAGAGTTGATGCTTGGAGATAGACTATCGGGTAGCCTGGGTAGGTAGATTATTTTTCATGTGAAAACATTTATTTATTCTTTTTCTTCCTCAATCCAGTTTCTTTTTATTGTATATATGGCCAACAGGTGACATGTAAAGAATGTTCATAATTTGGTAATATAGTAACAATTCACTTAAGTAATTCATTCAAACAAGCTCATTTGTTTTTAAATTTCAGTTCACAATTAATGTTTTTGATATCTGGATGCAACTCGATTAGTTTTGTTGTCAAATGGAACCTCATATTTTTGGTATTAGTGACACATGATTGAATAATTCCTGATTATGTGTACCCCAAGAAAAGTAAACAAATTATAATTATAGAGATATTATTTATTTTGTTCTTTCTCTCTCTTCCCCCCGTTATCCCTTTTGATTTTGTAGGTATCCATGCCTTCTCTTCCTCATCGGAAGCCATTTCTTCATTCAGAGGGTCGACCACAGATGCGCTTCAACACTTCACAACAAAAAAACTTTTAAAAAAGGGAGATGTGTGATTGAGCGCACATGTTCCATGCCTCAACAATCTAAGAGAGAAGGTGGACACTTCTGAAATAATTTTTATGCTTTCCCACTTCCCATACTGAGAAAATTCACCTTGTGCAAATATAGCAATGGTTTGGCAAAGTATAGGCTGAAACAGCCAACATGCGTTGCTCTGCAATCCTGTAAATAATGAGCTCAGTAATAATACATAATTTGATTTAGGATTCCACAATAGATGTGAAATACAAATTTATCTCAATTGCAACTGAAATTAGCTCAAAATGTATTTCAGAATACGCCCCTCCCGGTGTTCCCACAAAACTTTGTGCTTGAATACATAGATTATGGTTTGTCGAACAAAGCTGTTTGAAATTCCATCCATTTAAAACAAAAATATAATGGCACATGTGGTTAAATGCATTTATTGAGGTAATTGTATAACAGTGCAATTTTAATTGTCTAAATTCACAATGAACTACAATAATATTACTTTTGCAAATTGTTTGTCTATATACAATCTGTGCTAGGTCTACCATGAGGTAATGGTTACCTCTTATTTTACCCACACTTTCCCTAACTACCATATCAATATTTGTGCATGACATAATTCTGAAACAATTCTTGGTTGTAAAATTAGAATTCTTTTCAGGGGGGGGGGGGCTCAATTTAAGGTTTACAACTATTATTAGCATTGTATACATTGCTGAGTTGAGGGCGGGTCAATATATTATTTGCTGGTCAGGGGAGGGTTTTAGTACAAATGTTATTGTATACTGTGAAGTGAAGTCGGAATTAAAGAACTATTATATGCAAATTTGAATTTTCGTCATCCATTTTGTTGTATTTCTGATTTTCTTTCTGCTAATAGAGCTACAGTGAGACATTTAATTGGCCTTCCAGAGCCTCTCTTAACCTCTAGTCGGCTATTTTTCATATAAGCATGTTACAAAATTGACAAATTTGAATTGCGTTGTTTGAACAATGTAAATTACCATTGTGTAGCAAAAACAATTATTTATATAAAACATGAAGATACAAATACAATATTCCTGCCTTTATAGAATTTACAAAGATAACGGAAGTAGATAAGTCTGATTGTCTCTCTCTTTTTTCGGAGGGTGTATGGGTTTGCTGGCGGATCCAGGGGGCCGGGCCCCAACCCTGGCACACAAAAAAAATGTAAACAGCAATTTTACCTTTAAAAAAAAAAAGATGGTAAACTCAATTATACCTTTTTGTTTTTTGTTCTAAGGGGAGAGGGTCTTGAGTATAAATAAAGGAAGAATTATTGCTCATCTCTCCTCCTGCTTATCGCGTTATTTTCTCACGAATTGTTCAGGGGGTCTTGAGTTTAAAAAAAATTGCTCACTCCCCTATCGCAATATTTTCTCACGAATTGCTCAAGGGGTAGGGTCTTGAACAAACAATATTATTGCTCACTACCACCCCCATTCATCAAAAAGTTTTCTTCTTTCTAATTCCTGTTACATTATTGAGGGGGTCTTGAGTTAAAAAAAAATATTGTTCACTACCCCCATTCATCAAAAAAAGTTTTCTTCTTTCTAATTCCTGTTACATTATTGAGGGGTCTTGAGTTTAAAAAAATATTGTTCACTACCCCCCCCCCATTCATCAAAAAAAGTTTTCTTCTTTCTCTAATTCCTGTTACATTATTGAGGGGTCTTGAGTTTCAAAAAAATATTGCTCACTACCCCCACCCCACTGTTCATCAAAAAAATATTGCTCATTACCCCCCATGGCAATATTTTCTCACGAAATGCTCGGGGGTCTGGAAACAAAATTACCACCCCCATTCATCAAAAAAGTTTTCTTCTTTCTCTAATTCCTGTTACATTATTGAGGGTCTGGAGTAAAAACAAATAATTGCTCACTATATACCCCCCCATTCATAAAAAAAGTTTTCTTCTTTCTCTAATTCCTGTTACATTACTGAGGGGGTCTTGAGTTTCAAAAAAAAATATTGCACTACCCCCTGTTCTTCAAAAAAATTATTATTGCTCATTACCCCCGTTCATAAAAAAAAAATTTCTTTCTAATTCCTGTTATATTATTGTTCTATGCCCGTTCTAGATCTATGCTTATATCCTTTCCATTTTTACATTCTCATTCCTCTCCACTTGTAATTCTCTTTATTAATCTTTTTCTCCTTATTCAGTCTTTACTAACTTGACAGTTTTTTTTTTAATTAAAAAGTATAAACTTAAAACATTTAAATATAAATATTTAAAATAATAAATATATAAAAATTAAATATAATCACAATGAAAACTCAATTTACATTAAATTATCATTATTATTAGGTGATTTTATTTATAAAACATAAGAATGTGTAGCCCCAAAACAATAAGGCTCTTAGACCTTATATAAAAGACCCTTGACAACGTTAGATTTATCGATCTAACGAAGGTTTTCATGTATTAATGAGCCGATGTCAATTTATCTGGGTCAGTTCGAGTGCTTCACCGGCACTACACAAATGCGAGTACGTGGGGCATGATAACGCTGTTTGCGACGGCGCGCCAGTTTTGTTCGATTTAATTCATGAAAATGCACTTCAAAAGTTGATTTCAGAGATTTTCTAAGCATCATCTTTTCAAGAATGCTCATTAAGATGTCCGGATCACTCTGAGAATGCTTAGTTCAACAGTATTTCAATTCTTAACATTTAAACCGTGGCCCATGAAAATTATGTAAGGAGCCCTGCAGCTGAGACTAGTTTTACAAACCTTGGTCTGATTACAAACCTAGGTTTGTACAAACCTTCGTTGGTGGAATGGGTTTGTGGACAAACCTGGTTTGAGTACAAACCTAGGTTTGTACAAACCTAGGTCTGATCAAACCTGGTTTGTCCACAAACCTCCTTTGTGAATTCGGGCCACTGTGTATGATCGAATCTCTTTGATTATACCTCTCTTCTGTTTTTTTTACAGGATGGTGAATAATATGGTGTACTATGGCTTGACGTATAGTAGTGGTGACCTCGGGGTCAATGTTTACCTGAACTTCTTCCTGTCTGGAGCCGTAGAGATTGTCGGTTACGTCTTAGCCATATTCGCCATCGATTTCTTTGGTCGTCGCCCAAGTATTGCTACTTTCCTTTTCATTGGTGGATCTGCATGTCTGATCAACATTGGTCTACGTACGTAGTCATTCACTTATTTTTATTTGTCTTATTTCTTTTACCACTTTCGTTCTGTGTAGCACTCAGAATAGGGAGTTTCTTTCAGGAACATATAGGCCTACGTTGTGAGCCAGAGGTGACGCTTTAGGTGCGCCAGTTCTAGAAGAATAATTTTTTTTATTCAATTATTATTTAATCTTTTTATTCAATTATTATTGAATTCTTTTGTTTTCTGGAGGGGGGATGTCGGGGGCTTGGGGTTCATGCACACATTTTCTACATGTATCTCGCTTTGATTTGATTATAACTATATTTTTTGGAGCCCCAGTCCCCCACTAAAATTGTTACTGGAAAATATGAATGGATAATACCCCTCCCCTGCAATAATTCGGTGACCAAATTAGTCGTTCAATTATTTGTTTTTTCCTGTAAAACTTAATAAATTGATTTGATTTATGTACAAATAGAAAATTAGCCAGTACATTTTGTTTTTCTCCAAAGAAATATTCACCCAAAGGGTCTAGAACTTCAGGAAAACATAAATGTATATGGATCATTCTGTGTGTATGTGTATGTGTATTGGGTTTTTACAGACGTGTATCAATCAGATTTGATTATTTACGTCTGGGGACCGACCTTCAAACGTCACCATCCGAAAGACGTGACTCAGCTTCGAACCTGCATCCTCGGCTGAATCAGTTTGTAACTTCCACTGTTAGCTGGATTACAGGCGCACGCCACAACGCCTAGTTCTGTCTATAATTTCACTCTAATAATGCGAGTTTGTCTCTTTTATTTTTATCAGCCATTGGTACTTGGAACACAGTGGTTGCCCTGACAGGGAAGTCAGCAATATCGGCTTCCTATGCCATAGTCTACGTTTACTCTGCAGAGTGTTTCCCAACGCCTGTCAGGTAGGTATATCAGGTGACATATCCAAGGTTACACCAGGGGGGGACGTGAACCCCCTATCGAATACGAAAAGGGGGAGGGACAGGGAGGAAAGAGAAGAGAAGAGTAGATCAAAGGAAAGAAGAGAGAAGAAGAGAGAGAGAGAGAGAGGGAGGGAGAGAAAGAGAGAGAGAGAGAAGACAAAACAAAATCAAACAAACTAAAGAATTAAGGGGAATTAAATGTGAAAAGGAGAGGCTACCAATTGCAATTCGTATAATTATGTCATCCATCAAGTAAGACTAGCGCCCCCACCTCCCCCTCATACACATGTTGCCGGTGTACCCCAAGTTGGCGATGCCCTCTTTTAAAATGTCTTGACCCATCACGTTACGCTATTGAATAAATTAATTCAGGTGACGAAACAAACTTTAGACAATGATATAGTGTTGAATAAATTATCTAAAAATCTAAAAAGAGTGTGCCATGCATAGTGCATCCAATAAAAATGGAGCCTTAAAATATGGATGAGTTTACCAACAACGAGCTGGCTGACTGTTATAATCATAATGTGTTGTCTCAAATTAAAAAAGAAAACACGCTTCTGCGAGACTAGTTCGGTTGAATTCAAGAAAGTGGTTTAAAGATAACATGAATTTACTCTTTTGTAACGTGAATTCGGGCCTTTAGTTTGAAAATGCCATGTTGACACCCGTTTGTGACTAAGGCAAATTCTTAAAAATACATTCAGTATGTTCTAGCAAGGTTTATGCTTGAACTTTGTCATTTGCTGTTCTACCCACCTATATAATTATCTATATATCTGTCTATCTATTTATCTATCTTTGCCCCCCTCTATCCCTCTAATCCCTCTCTTCCGCTTTTAGCCGTAACATAATTATATTTTGTTTCATTTCTCTTTTTATCTCTGTCTAGTGTATGAGTGTTTTTACTGTATGTTAAGTCAGTAGTTTAATCAGTGAACCTACACGCAACAAGTCTAGCTGTTATTGTAGGCTCACTTTTCATTTCCGTATTTAATGATTTACAGAACCTTCTTTCACGTCATTTATTACTATGATTCAGGATTATTTACTTCTCGATTATTTAAAGAAATGTTAATATTTTGTAAAATGTAATATGCTTTGTTAATTTTGCATGGGATATGAATATAATCAACCAATCAATCTGTTTGACTTGTACGGAACAACAGGAGCATTGGTGTCGGGACCTGTTCCATGATGGCTCGTGTGGGGGCCATCGTCTCACCCTTGATTCTCATCCTGGGGGACTACTACTACCCCGCCCCTCTCATCATCTTCGGCACCACCACCATCCTGGCTGGTTTCCTCTCCTTCCTCCTACCCGAGACGCGCGGCAAAAAACTTCCCGAAACCGTCGAGGAAGGGGAAATTTTCGGAACGTAAGTATGATCATGATAATAATGTAATGATAATGATCTTTAATGCTAAATATATTACTCATTGCAGATGTAGTATCGAAAATAATATCGCTAGTGATATTCGTTTGTCTCGCAATGTATGGTCAACAAGGGATCTAAAAGATCACGAAGTTTCGTGCGCCGCTGCAACACTTCGTCAGGTGAACGTCGTGATCTTTTAGATCCCTTGTTGTCCATACATTGCGAGACAAACGAATATTACTAGCGATATTATTTTCGATAATGATCTTATTCACCCAGGGAAGCCTCATTACTACTAATAGGCCTACTGTTCTTGGAGATGGCCCTTCAATCCTTATTACCCCATCATGAATTGCTAGATACCCGTTTAATATACCAGGGGGTGTTTCACAAAGACTAAGATCGACTTTAAGTTGGACTTAACTATGGCAGGCCGTTCATGCCACTGTTTGCTCTCACCATTTACTGGCATTTGTCTCTCAAGGGACGTACAAATCATATACCTGGGTCGAGAGGAACAAACATCAGCAAAACGCCGGTAAAACATCTTCCAGTGGTGTTAGAAAGGATCAAACCTACGACCTTTCGTATGGGAGCCAAGTGCCTTCACGAATATACCACTGTGCCCCCATTATGCTACAGCTAGTGTCCCCCTGTCAAAAGTATTAAGACAAAGCTCTATTAGTATCTTACTTTTGCGACATCGTCGTGAAACTGTTTATCAATTTGCTTTAACATTAATGAGGATATCTTTCCTCAAAATTTTGAGGAAAGATATCCTCATTTGCATACTAGTGGTATTGTTGGTGTTGTTGGGGATGTTGGTGGTGCCGGTGGTGATTCTGATAAACGAATATACGCGACACTCATATACTCTTCGTCTTTTACATATAGCAAAAGATATTCACAGCAAAAAAAGGAACATAATGTTGAAATTTGGCTCATTTTAGGTATTTTCATCCAGGAGCCCAGAAAAGTCATCTTCCATGTCCCGAACTAGATGACAATTTAACAAGTGCGCAGGCACGAGTCATGTGTTTTTTTTTTTTTGCAATGTCATTATTGTCTCTCCCTCGCTTTCTTGTGAAAATAATATTGTTCTTTATGGGAACACTTGCTCAGTAGAATATCGAAAATAATACAAGGGTGAACATGGAGGATTATAGAAGAGAATTCTCGTGCAATATCATGTCAGATCTTAGCCAGTATAATTCCGATATTCTTACATTTTTAGGAAAGCCTACGATGACAAGATAGCAGCTGATGAGGCCAGGGAGAAGAAAGGCGATGAAGTCACTGAAATACCACTCGATGACATTAACGATGGAAAAGCACACACGAAAGAGGCTTTTGAATCTGATAATCGTGTTTAGATGCCGACGTGTGATGACCGTTTTTACACGGGGCCTCATTTTTTTATACCAGAGCTATTGTATATTAAATTTTGTATACATTAAACCTTTACAATCAAATGGACTTTAAATTGTCAGTAATTGATTGCTTTTAGCGGAAATAAGTAGGGCACACATTTCATGAGGTAATTTCTAGGCTCAACGCACACATCTTATCCTTGCGCGCTGTAGATTACTTTGCGCGCAATGTTTCGAACACGCACATCACCTCTTACATTTTTACGGAGCTAGCTGCGCTGATGAGGCGAGGAATAGGCTTTTTTTGGTCTTATTTCCATCTTAAATAGGAATTTATCTTCAGTGAATTATGCATTGCGTTGATGCAATTGTCTCAAAATAATGTTAAGGTTAAAGCTCAGTGCGAGCAAGCGGCCCCAGGCGGGGAAGAATAAGCCTTTTTCGAACGAAATAGCGACCAGCACGCGAGAGATGAAACCCACCATTTTCCGAGAACTCTACATGACGGCCGACCTGCCGGTAGCTATGGAGCACTTAAGAATGGGCAACAAAATATTTTGGAAGGTAAAGCTTATAGCTTGGCGTAGACTACTTAGCAAAGAGTAGAGTTACTCTCGACGAAGTTGTGAAACTGTGAAGGTCAGAAGAAGGAGAGATTCACAATGACAAATACGGGGATTGTCAGAAAAATAAGGGGGTTGGTGCGATAAATAGTGTAAGTCAAAAAAAAGTTTACACCTAGAAAATTGCTGATTATTAAAAAAAAAAAATCATTTATGAACAGTAAGTCATTTTATACATCTCATGAAAGAGTGTTTTATCCGAAATCATTTGTTTGTTGTCACGCTTGGATGAACAGGAGACATTGTTTAAGAGAGTGCAAAAATCGACTTGCGCCTAAGTGATGATGCCTGCGTGATGTTTGAATAAAATAATTGGGATTCGGGTATTAATTCGGTCTTTGCAGATCCAAATTACACCCCTAAGAAAATTAATCATGCCACACATATCAAAACACACACAGAGTCACACTCAGTCAGTCACACACACACACACACACACACACACCAGGGGCGGATCCAGCCGGCGGCAAGGGAGGGGGCCTAAAAAGGGGCCCACTTCGTGCGAAAATTTGAAAATCGTGCCGGTCGATTTTTCGCTCAGAGGGGGGGGAGGGAGTGGGGGTTGGTGGTGAGCACAATTTTTTTTGGCACCCGAAAATTGTTTCCCTCTGGGAAGGGTGATTTTTTCCACCGCCACCCCCCTCCTTGGGCGCCAGGGGGGCCCATCTTCTTTTCTTTCAAAAAGGGTGTTTTTACCTTCTTTTTTGCTAGGGAGGGCCTGGGCCCCCCTCGTCCCCCTGGACCCGCCACTGACACACACACACACACACGTCTCACCCTTGATTCTCATCCTGGGGGACTACTATTACCACGCCCCTTTCATCATCTTCGGCACCACCGCCATCTTGGCTGGTTTCCTCTCCTTCCTCCTCTCCGAGACGCGCGGCAGGAGACTTCTAGAGACCATCGAGGAAGGGGAGATTTTAGGAACGTAAGTTTCTGACCTTAAAGTGTCCTTCACTTCAAAATACGAGACAGGGCCATAGGCTTTTAACTCTTCCGTTCTTGGCACGTAGTTCTTTATATCTGGGCCCCATATCACAAAACTTGTCATCAGTGATACATGACAGTTTATGTTATAAGCTATATAGTGAAATTCTTGCTTCTGATTGGTTATAGCAGATTTGTCACTGATTTTTGTCATTTGTCATTGAAAAAAGGCTTTGTGAAACGGGTACCAGGTCAGCAAGGTAGTCTTGCTGTAATGATGTTGAATAGAATGTTAAGGACAACGACATACTAGGGGGAATTAATAATCGTGTTTAATTTACATCCTCACTGTTTCCCAAAACTCTATTTACACTATAAATGTTTCAACAAGACCGCAATTTATTTTTTTTTGTAATCAACCTAAGGCAATATCAATAGCGTTGTGCTTCATCTTTAGAAATGTGCGAATTATGGCTTAGCAATGGAATATTACGTATTCTAAACATGATTTCTGACTATTGAACCGGGCTATTGAATAGGTTATAAAATTACCCTTTAGTTGATTTCTTAATATTCTTTGTGATCGTATTCATATTAAATCAATTGTCTACTGGAACAGGGTTGTTCCTGTAATCAAGCTATGAGGAATATGATAATTCATTAGTCAACAGGTTAAATTCTTCCCCCTCCCCTTCCCCCTCACAGGCCACCATCCACTCAAGCCCCCTGCTTATGATGGTTGGTTTACTGCATTTAACTATTGTTATAATAATAAAGTTAAATTATTGTAACATTTATATAGATTGTTATAACTGTCCTCATTTCATTGTTTTCTTATTTAAATTTTATTGAAGAAAAAAATATTCTTTGTATATTTCGTTTTGATTTTGTTAATAAATGCAGAAATAAATCTGCCTTAAAAAAAATATTTAAAAGAATGCAAAATAAACGTACATGTATGAGAGTCTTCGAATCCTCGTCTATAATGACATACAAGATTTTTCTTTTCTTCTATATTCATTCAACATTTTATTATTTCCATTCTTTATGAAAGCAAAAGGCGACAACAGTGCTGGAATTTGAACAGGAAGAAACAAGACGAAGATGATGATACGATCCGGAAACCACTTTTTGACGCTAACATGGTAAAACTGGACAGTATCTAAGAAATTTGAGCATGACTTTCAAATGCGTCGGTCCCTTATCGAATCGTAAACGTAATACAAATGATGCTTGCTTTCAGGTCTTAAAGCTGCACTAGCATTTTTTGTTGTTAATTTCATCCTTTAATGATCATTTGATATTAGGAAATTTCCTTTTTTGTCTGAAGAAATGCAAATTATGAACTGTTTTCGATTCTCAGATACGTGTAATAGTAGAAAGTTTATATTAAGCATTTGAATAAAGGAGAGAATAAAGGAGAGATGAGTGTCCAACACTCATATTAGTTATAAATGAGAAATACGTGTTTATTTAGGTGTTTTTTTCCTTCATAGTTCTTCTTTTTCTTCATCTTTATCTTCTTCCTTCCCTTCTTCTACTTCTTCTTCTACTTCTTCTTCTTCTCCCTTTCTTCCTTTTGGGGCGCTGCAATGTGCCATACGTGAACAGGGCCTACACGAGGTATGGGAAGCCGAAACCAAATTGATGATGTCAACAGTGTACCTGTAAAAGTGGAATATCAAATTCTTTCTTTTTCTTGTTCTTCTTCTTTATCGTCTCCTTCTTTCTTCCAAAAAAATATGAGCGGTTTATCGCTTCATAATTATGTGAACGTTAAATAAACAGTAGATTACGGTAACATTGCGGTAAATAGATGCCGTCATCACTCGCGGCCGGTCATGGAGGGCTGGTAGGTGGTGCCCTCATCATCGCAGTCTTCTTCTTCTCCTTCTTTCGCTTCTTTTATCAAAATTAATTTGGCGGTTTACCGCGTCAGTTAGGCAGTAAATTGCGGTAATAGATGACGTCATCACTCCTGGACGGTCATGCAGGTTTCGTACGTTGGAACCATGTACTTGATGTTGACGAAGGCTTCTGCTCCCCCGTTTCTCTCGAGGACTTCCAGGGTCTCCTGGATCATGTCTCCGACGTTGAAGCCCTTCTGCTGACCGTACTCGATCCCATCACCAGAATTAACTGAAGAGAGAGAGAGAGAGAGAGAGGGAGAGAGTGGAGTGGGACAGGGACAGGGAGAAGAGAGGGGTTGGGGTGAAGAGAATGATATTAAAGTACACAGCGAGAGGGAGTAGAATGATAAAAGTTATGACCCTGCTTGATTTATTTTCCCTTTCAAAATAAGCACATATAAAAGTCATGTATATCTTCTTTTATGTCGATTCCATAATTAAAATAATACAATTTAAGGGTTTGACTTTTTGATGTATCACTTGAACACGATTAGAAGAATAAATAACAGGTCAAATTTGCCTAATCGTATGTATTGGACTGGGGGTGCACGCTACGTAATATTTCGGTCAAACAACAGTATAGTGAATAAAGATAGAGAGAGAGGGAATAAAAAGAGATTTATTATACAGAGAAAAATAGGGGGAAAGAAGACATAAAGCTATGTATAGAGAGAGAGAGAATGAAAAGATAATTATAGCACAGAAAAAGAGAGAAGTGTGGAAGAGAGAGAATGTAAGGAAGAATGAACGGGAAATTAATGTTTAATACAGAGAGAGAGAGAGTGATTTTAAATAGAATGTATCACAGAGTGAGGAAAAGGTACTGTATGAGTGATAGTGACGACCAAAATCAACATTTCATACTATTAGAAAGGACATTTTAGTATGCAATTCTCGAAACTCACAATTCATTCCGCGGAAAATGTTGAGAACGGGTAGGATTTGGCGGTAGTACGGCACAAGAGCCTCGCCGACAAACTCGCCCGATACGGCCAATTTCTGGAGGGCCTTCAACGTGCTGCAGATAACTCGTCTGTCGCGTGTGTTGAAAGCATCTGGAAAGCAAAAAGAAAAACGAAGGAACGAATACAAATTTAAAAATCTAAATGATAGAACGTAAAACAAGCTGTTACTAGCTGACCAGGTAAGTGCGATCTGTCTACTAGATGATTATCTGGTATAGTATGTTGCCTTTGATCCTGTTTGATTACAGTTGACGTAAGAGTACTTCGCTCATTCTCATGAGTGGAGAAACCGATCGGAATATCAACAAAAGAACGAAATGCCAAATTTACCAACAACATCAAAAAGCCACATCCCCTCCACCACTCGGCCGGCCTCATTAATGTTAATAAAATAGGTTTTCCTTAGAATCATGAACCCACCCCTGATAAATGGAGGTGTATGATGATGACTGAAGTATCTTGCGGCCTCCATACACTAACGAGTTATGGATGCCCCTGTTCCCACAGCTTTGAAGAATCCTGGATACACTCCTGGGGGTGTTTCACAAAGACTAAGATCGACTTTAAGGTGGACTTAAGTATGGCAAGCTGTTCATGCCACTGTTTGCTCTCACCATTTACTGGCACTGGTCTCTCAAGGGACTTATAAATCGTGGTCACAAATCTACAGAATTTACGTTTTTCGATAGTTCATTATTGCAGGAAAAAAATATTATCTAAAGATCATAATTGAGAGACCAATAGTGAGAGCAACCAGTGGCATGAATGGCCTGTCATAGTTATAAGTCCAACTTAAAGTCGATCTTAGTCTTTGTGAAATACCCTCAGGTGTTTGGACCCATTTCGGAGATGATAGTTACTGACCCTTGATTAGTATGAGCTGAGAAATGACTGGTAATAGCTTACGACCAACATGCTCCAACAAGTCACTGATGCCATCGCTCCCCCTCCCCTTAATTGCGTAGAATCTCTGATCCGCCCCTGGGTGTAGGCAACGTTCAGAGATTATACAGACCATATAGACGTATTAAATAAATTACAGACCCTTGGTAGGTATGATGGGCTGAGGAATGACTGGTAGTAATTACCGACCACCATGCTCTAATTATGAATCCTGAATGCCCCTGCTCCCCAAATCCCACCCATTATCATTATTATCATTATTTTTATCATTATCATCAACTCTAATTATGACTCCTGGATGCCCCTGCTCCCCAAACCCCACCCATTATTGTTATTATTATCATCATCATCATCATCATCATCATCATCATTATATCTGGTTGGTTGGACGTGGTTGGTAGATAATACTGACCCTTGATAGGTATAATAAGCTGAGGAATGACTGGTAGTATCTTACGGCCACCATGTTCCAACATGTCATTGATGCCTCGGCTGGCAAAGAAGTCAAACGGATGCTCGGTCTCACGGAGTCCCTCGAAGAACAGCGGAAGGTAGTGATGATAATCCAACCTCTCGATTTCTTTCTATGGATAAAAAAAAACAGAACAGGTGATAAACGCTAGTTTAGCCACTTAAACAAAAAACGTATGAGCAGTCACCTTTGTCGTTGGATTTCACGAACAATTATTATTAACCTATATACATGCCATGACAATCTGTGATAAATTCCAATATATCTTTATAAATATTTAGGAAATACTGCATTAAAATGCGATTTATACCCAGATGCGGTGTGTCCGGACAGGTTGTGTATCCGGACAGTTGATTTAAAACAGCGATTTGAAGAAGTTAAAGAGAAGGTTGAGTTCTGGGAAGAGGTGAAAAATAGTTTGTGAGCGTTATCATTGTTATTATGTGAGTGTGGAAGAACATCAGATAAAAAATGTTCCCCGAAAAGCATGGCTCTTCAAATGCCTTAATACTCTAAATATGGCATGTAACAGCATAAAAATCGAGACGGATTTTTATGCCACATGTTCGTGTAGTCCCATATAGTCTAGTACTATATCTACATCTTTCTGCGTACAGTGCTTGTAACTTTACCAAGACTGGGCCAAATTTCTTATCATTTTGATGATTCCAGAACCTTGCTGTACACACCAATACTTATATAGTCTACTAGATGGGTATGGGGGTATGGTGGTATATGGTGAGCGTCGTGTGTCCTGACGCATATAAAGTAAATACAGCTGTCACTTTTTTTTTATTTAACCCCCTAAAAAATATATGCATCAAAGAACACAAACCATCGTACAAATTTGCCCTTTAAAATATTGTCCAACGATTTATGAAACATTGTTTGTAAACTTCTACAAATTACTGTTGGAAATAAGTATGGTGGTGTGACCAAAGTTCGCGCGTGACCAAAGTTCGCGTACTAACACTAAACGCGCTTAAACAGGAGAACGATACGCGATGCCTGTGTGGGACTGAGACAACGAAATCTTTGAGCACCGTCGACAACTCCAAAAAAATGTGAATAAGCTAGCTTTTTCACGCTTTTTATCATAACAAATTGTGTTTTTTATATGAAAATCAGTTTATTAGAGGGATTTACTCAGAAAAATAATGATAAAATTTCAATTTCTTACGCAAAAAACAGAACCGGCGCGCCTGCTTCCGCGTCGTATCTGTGTGAATTTTAATGAATCTACGATTCTCTACATACGGGGTTCGTAAGAATACAAATTTAGAAGGGAAAGTGGAGAGACAAAGAGAGAAAAGAGCGAGAACTCATGTATGGCTGACATATAAAAAGGAGACTTATGAAATACGTTTTAAACAAACAAATGACATGCAGATATAGGGACTACACTGTAATTAACACGTGAACAATGACAAATATTGTCTTTTATTTAACAAGGGTATTTTTTTCGGGCAAAATTTCAATGATAGAGAGAAATTATTATCTATTTCAAAGTTTCAATATAAAGTTCGGCTTCTGATTGGAACTATGTCACTTTTTGGAATGTTTACATATATAAAACCCACCACAAGAGGGCAGTAAATATCATGCGCGAACTTTGGTCACACTTTTGACAGACGTCGGTAGTGGTAAGCCTTCCGATTTTCTCGTCTTATCATTGGGTTGAAGTCAATACAGCCTTGGAATGTTATATAATCTGATTATATGATAAATTACAATTCTTATGACGTATGGAACATGATATATGTTGATCTGGATATTTTGTAATGTGCAAGAAAAGAAAAATATCCGCGAACTTTGGTCACCCCTTCATATAAGCAACCAGTCCGGACACATACCGTGTCGAAAAGGGTAGCGAGCCCCCCATGAGCCTTAGTATGTTTAACTTACGTCGTCTCCACTCTTTGCTAAGTAGTCTACGCCAAGCTACATTCTTATATGTCTTACCTTCCAAAATATTTTGTTGCCCATTCCAAAGTGCTCCATAGCTATCGGCAGATCGCCCCTCATGTAGAGTTTTCGGAAAATGGTGGGTTTCATCTCTCGCGTGCTGGTCGCTGTTTCGTTCGAAAAAGGCTTATTTTTCCCCGCCTGGGGCCGCTTGCGCGCACTGAGCTTTAACCTTGACATCTTTTGGAGACAATTTCATCAACGCAATGAATAATTCACTGAAGATAAATTCCTTTTAAAGATGGAAATAGATAAAAACAACCGTTTCTTAGCCTCATCAGCTCAGCTAGCTCCGTAAAAATGTAAGAGGTGCTGCGTTTTGAAAACATTGCGCGCAAAGTAACCTGCAGCGCGCAAGGATAAGATGTGCGCGTTGAGCCTAGAAATTACCTTATGAAATGAATGCCCTACTTAATCCCGCTAAAAGCAATTAATTACTGACAATTTACAGTCCATTTGATTGTAGGGGTTTAATGTATACAAATATATAATAGCTCTATAGTATCATGACATCAATTAACTTTACTTCGTCATGACATTTTCTCTCCTCATAATTTCCCGGGTATATATGTTCCGTTTCTCCCCCTTTCTTTAACATTAATTTTGTTATGCCGCCCCTTTTTCTCTTTCTCTCTCTCACTCTCTCTCTTTCTCTCTTCCTCTTTCTTTCTTTATCATCATGCCTCTTTCAAATTTCCCCCGTGAAAAATCACTGTTAATTGATAAAGAAACGATAATGTTGGATGTTTGGGGTTAGGGCTTGACATTTTAATAATAATGTTTTTATTTTCCGCACGGATTCACAAATAACCATATCACGAATTTATAAAAATGTAATGAAAATATATAATCATCTTTATTTATACAACAATCGTATTCCATTGTCATCACATTTACTTATAATAGAAAATGATGGACAAGTCATCTAAAGAATTTATTTCATAAATGGTTGGTCGCCCGAAATTTTCACCTTAAATCGTGATAAAAAAGAAAATTAAACCTGGTGATGGTGATGATAATGATGATGAAAATGAAAATGAAAATATGTTGATGTAAATTATGTCTGACACTGAAAACTTATAGAAGTATACGTTATACGTCATTCGAACTCGTTATTATCTGCGCTAATCAAGTTTGTCGTACGTCAAGGCAATATGCGTCAGTGATTGAAATTTAATACTTCTACGGATTAAACGCAACGTTAGCATCGTTTAAAATAGGCCCTTTTCATAATTATTGTTATCATTATCATTATTATTATCATCATTATGCCATTTCATTCTCACATAGGCATCAAAGACTATTCGCCTGTCTCTGACGCAGCCCTACGTAAAAAAAAATGAGGCCCCGTGTATAACGGTCATCACACGTCGGCTTCTAAACACGATTATCAGATTCAAAAGCCTCGTTCGTGTGTGCTTTTCCTTCGTTAATGTCTTCGAGTGGTATTTCAGTGACGTCATCGCCTTTCTTCTCCCTGGCCTCATCAGCTGCTATCTTGTCATCGTAGGCTTTCCTAAAAATGTAAGAATATCGGAATTATACTGACTAAGATCTGACTTGAAATTGCACGCGAATTTTCTTCTATAATCCTCCATGTTTACCCTTGTATTATTTTCGATATTCTACTGAGCAAGCGTTCCCATAATTTTCATCAGAATTTAAGCAAGAACAATATTATTTTCACAAGAAAGCGAGGGAGAGTCATAATGACATTGAAAAACAAGCATGTCTCGTGCCTGCGCACTTGTTAAATTTTCATCCAGTTTGGGACATGGAAGATGACTTTTCTAGGCTCCTGAATGAAAATATTTAAAAATGAGACAATTTGTCAACATATTTTACTTTTTTTACTGTGAATATCTCTTGATATATTATGTAAAAGACGAAGAGTATGTGAGTGTTGCGTATATTCGTTTATCAGAATCACCACCGGCACCACCAACTCCCCCAACAACACCAACAACATCACTAATATGTAAATGAGGATATGTTTCCTCAACATTTTGAGGAAAGATATCCTCATTAATGTTAAAGCAAATTGATAAACAGTTTCAAGACGATGTCGAAAAGTTAGATACTAATATAGAGCTTTGACATAACACTTATGACATGGGGACACTGTAGCATAGTGGGAGCACAGAGGTACATGTATATTCGTGAAGGCTCTTGACTCCCATACGAGAGGTCGTAGGTTCGATCCTTTCTAACACCACTGGAAGATGTTTTACCCGCGTTTTGCTGATGTTTGTTCCTCTCGACCCAGGTATATGATTTGTACGTCCCTTGAGAGACCAATGCCAGTAAATGGTGAGAGCAAAATGTGGCATGAGCGGCCTGCCATAGTTAAGTCTAACTTAAAGTCGATCTTAGTCTTTGTGAAACACCCCCTGGTATATTAAACGGGTATCTAGCAATTAATGCTGGGGTAGTAAGGCTTGAAGGGCCATCTCCAAGTACAGTAGGCCTATAGTAATGAGGCTTCCCTGGGTAAATAAGATCATTATCGAAAATAATATCGCTAGTGATATTCGTTTGTCTCGCAATGTATGGTCAACAAGGGATCTAAAAGATCACGACGTTCACCTGACGAAGAGGCTTCCCTGGGTAAATAAGATCATTATCGAAAATAATATCGCTAGTGATATTCATTTGTCTCGCAATGTATGGTCAACAAGGGATCTAAAAGATCACGACGCTCACCTGACGAAGTGTTGCAGCGGCGCACGAAACGTCGTGATCTTTTAGATCCCTTGTTGACCATACATTGCGAGACAAACGAATATCACTAGCGATATTATTTTCGATACTACATCCGCAATGAGTAATATATTTAGCATTAAAGATCATTATCATTACATTATTATCATGATCAGACTTACGTTCCGAAAATTTCCCCTTCCTCGACGGTTTCGGGAAGTTTTTTGCCACGCGTCTCGGGGAGGAGGAATGAGAGGAAACCAGCCAAGATGGTGGTGGTGCCAAAGATGATGAGAGGGGCGGGGTAGTAGTAGTCCCCCAAGATGAGAATCAAGGGTTAGACGATGGCCCCCACACGAGCCATCATGGAACAGGTCCCGACACCAATGCCCTGTTGTTCCGTACAAGTCAAACAGATTGATTGGTTGCTTTTATTCATATTCCATGCAAAACTTACAAAGCATAATACATTTTACAAAACATTTCTTTAAATAATCGAGAAGTAAATAATCCTAAATCATAGAAATTAATGACATTAAAGAATGTTCTGTTAACCATTAAATACGGAATTGAAAGTGAACCTACTTAAAAGCTAGGCTTGTTGCATGTAGGTTCACTGAATTAAACTACTGACTATAATAGAGTACTATACATACTATCAGGGGCGGATCCAGCCGGCGGCAAGGGAGGGGGCCGAAAAAGGGGCCCACTTCGTGCGAAAATTTGAAAACCGTGCCGGCCGATTTTCGCTTAGTGTGGCGGGGAGGGTAGTGAGAATATTTTTTTTTGTTTTGCCTCCGATAATTGAAAATTGGAAAATCGTGCCGGCCGATTTTCCGCTCAGTGGGGTGTTGAGCACAAATTTTTTTGCCTTCAAAAATTGAAGAAAAAAATTCACCACCACCACCCCTTGAGCGCCAGGAAGGGGCCCATCTTCTTTCTTCCCCAAAAGGGTGTTTTTACATTTTTTTCTAGGGAGGGCCCGGGCCCCCCCCCCCTGGATCCGCCACTGCATACTATATACTGACTTCTACCGACTATACAGTCAAAATACAATACTCATACACTAGACTGAGACAAAAAGAGAAATGAAACAAAATACAACATGTTACAGCTAAAAGTGAAAAAGAGAGAAAAGAAGGGGCAGTGACGGAAAAAGATAGATAGTTAGATAGATATAGATAGGTACATAAATAAGTAGACAGATAGATAGATAATATAATGTGGATAGAATAGCGAATGACAAAGCTCAAGTAAAAAAAACCCGCTAAAACATACAGAATGTATTTCTAAAAGTTTTGCACGAGTTAAAAATGGGTTTCAATATGGAATTTTCAAAGAAAATGTCAGAATTCATGTTACAAAACGAGTAAAATTGTGTTAACTTTAAACCACTTTCTTGAATTCGGCCCAACGAGTTTCACTTGCTTCGTAAACTCATTCATGTTTTAAGGCTCCATTTGTATTGGATGCACTATGCATGGCACACTCTTTTTAGATTTTAGATAATTCATTCAACTCTATATCATTTTCATAAGTCTGTTTCTTCACCTGAATTAATTTACTCAGTGGCGTAACGTGGGTCAAGACATTTTTACTTGATGGGTGACATACGAGTTGGAAGCTTCTCCTTTTCACACTTCATTCCCCTTTATTATTATTTTTTTTATAAATCTTCTCTCTCTCCGTCTCTCTCTCTCTGTCTCTCTCTCTCTGTCTCTCTCCGTCTCTCTCCTCTGCTCTCTTCTTCTGTTTTATTCACTCCCTATCTCTCCCCATTTTCGCATTCGATGGGGGCGGTTTACGTACCCCCCCCCGACGTGCCATTAGCCAGGGGCGGATCCAGCCGGCGGCAAGGGAGGGGGCCTAAAAAGGGGCCCACTTCGTGCGAAAATTTGAAAATCGTGCCGGTCGATTTTTCGCTCAGTAGGGGGGAGTGAGCAAAAAAAAATTGGCACCCGAAAGAGTAATTTTTCCCACCGCCACCCCTTGGGCGCCAGGGGTAGTGGGCACAATTTTTTTTTCTTGGGCGCCAGGGGAGGGGGCCCATCTTCTTTTTTTTTCGAAAAAAAGGGTGTTTTTACCTGTTTTTTTTGTTGCTAGGGAGGGCCGGGCCCCATCCCCCCTGGATGCGCCACTGCCATTAGCGTAGTTACTTTATATACCTACCTGACAGGCGTTGGGAAACACTCTGCGGAGTAAACGTAGACTATGGCATAGGAAGCCGATATTGCTGACTTCCCTGTCAGGGCAACCACTGTGTTCCAAGTACCAATGGCTGATAAAAATTAAAAGAGATAAACTAGCATTATTAGAGTGAAATTATAGACAGAATGCTTCATATAAATCTATGTTTTTTGTGAAGTTCTAGACCCTCTGAATGAGTAATTTGTTGGAGGAAAAAAAATGTACTCATTTTGTATTTGTACATAAATCAAATCAATTTATTAAGTTTTACAGGAGAAAATAATTAATTGAACGAAAATGAAGGAAAGACTACGGTCGATTCTCATGTTATTCCACAGGAAAAGGATTATGGGGTCTTAGTTTTGAAGATTTTTGAAGATTTTTGAAATAACCGGGTCTGGAGTAAAGACTGCGCGCTATACCCATGCTTTATTACAGGGTATTAGTTTTGAACAAATTCGACAAAATATCCCTTCAAATTTATTACATTTGTGGGTAAAGTCATTATTACATTTGTGGGTGATTCAAAATTATTACATTTGTGGGTAAAGTGGTTATTACATTTGTGGGTGAAATTATTACATTTGTGGGCGTTATTATATTTGTGGGTGTAACGGGGGAGGGTCAACCTAGCTGGAAGGGAAACCAATTTTCATGTCCACAGATGTAAAGATCGCATAGCTCCATATAACAAATCGACCGTCTGGCATGTTCTAAGTGGTGGGTGTGGCCCGGGGGAGCCCCTCCCCAAAAAGCGGCCCTTTGACGACAAATTAGTATTTTGTAAATAATATTGTAAGGAAACCTTGAACCACCATGAGTTTGGTGTCATATGAAAGAAAATTAAATTATCTACATTTTGATACCTATTTCAACGAAATTAGGATTAATTTACATAGCAAATTTAAGTAAAAACATGATTTTGGGTGATTTTTTTCGAAATATTGAATTTTATCAAAAAGATTATTTTCCATATATCAAAATCGGAGAGTGCATTTTTCATAACTTTCCAGGAATTTGCTTATGTACAAAGACAATATCCTGTGCGAGGGAGAGGTTTATATATCTTTTCAATAAAAGTTATAGCAATCCAAAGTAATTGATTCGATTTCCACAAAACAACATTTTTGCCCACATGTGTATTATCTGTATGCATATACGTGCATTAGTGTATTAAGGACCTGTTTGGTGTGTTTACATCGAGTTTTAAAGATAACTTTTAACTAAAACCTCTAATCACCATGTATTTGGTGTCAAAAGATGGATAATTAAAATACCTTCATCCTGATATCAATTTCAATGAGTGATGTAGTGTGTGAAATATAAATTTTGAGCCAAAAGGTGCTTTATTGTAGATATTCCTCTGATTTTGGCCAGTATCTCGGTATATTAACTGGACAAAAGTGATTAGACATTTAGTAGTGCAGAAAGTTCAAAGGATTTGGAGCGCTGAGTGCAATTGATAAGTTCTTCTTCTGTACTCTGGGATGTTTCAGGAAATGTGGACATTGGCAGTTGCCTCCCCAGGCGCAGATCCAGGGCAGGGGCCTAGGCCCCCCGCCAAAAAGAAAAAAGAGAGAGAGAGAAGGAAAAGAAGGGAAAGGGAAAGAGGAGAGAAAGGGAAAGAAAGAAGAGGAAGCAGAAAGAAAAGGGAAAATAGGAGATCGGGGGCGAAATGGCCTTGTCTCCCAGGTTGTTGCCTCCCCTCCCCGGCAAAAAAAAGAGAGAGAAGGAAGGAAAGGGAAAGAAAAAAGAAAAAGGAGATAAAGGGAATGAAATAAAGAGGACGAAGAAAAGAAGGGGTATCAGTTGCGATTCTCCCGCCAACAAGTTGTGGATCGGGGATGGGAACCTAAAGGCCCTTGCCTCCCCCTGCCAAAAGAAGGGGTGAAGGGAAAGGCAAAGAGGAGAGCTAAAAGGGAACAAAAACGAGGAAGAAGAAAAGAAAAGGATGAAAAAATTTTAATACCTACCCTGAGCTTACGGGGCTCTGCCCCTGGAATCCACCTAGGGCCCTAAGGCAGGCCCTTGGATGCTAATCTGATCGTAATCAAATGCCTAGAAACCCTGAGCTTCCGGGGGCTCTGCACCCTGGACCCCACCTAGGGCCCTAAGGCGGGTCTCTGGATGCTAATCTGATCGTAATCAAATGCCTAAAACCACTGAGCTTCCGGGGCTCTGCACCTGGACCCCACCTAGGGCCCTAAGGCGGGTCTCTGGATGCTCATCTGACCGCAATTTAATGCTTAAATCCCCTGAGCTTCCGGGGGCTCCGCCCCCTGGACCCCACGCCTATTAGTGACCTGCTATAGAGTCAGCTTAATACGCTTGAAATGATCAGTTGTAGCACATTTACTAGCTTGAACTTGCAAAGTATTACATGCAGATTTCCATTTCTTCTTTTCTTTTTGCCCACATCCCAATTAAAATTCAATAAATAGAAGTAATCAAAGATTGTCTATGACAGTGTCCCTGGTGGAACTGTAACTCGAACGCTGTTTCAAAGGAAACAATCTACGACAAGTTTGCATTTTATTTTATTCTAATTTAAAAAATGTTATTCTATGTTCAAAAGACCATATGGTTTATGCAACGGGCATGATAGAACTCTAATGTAGACGGTGATGTGTTACCAAAATTATAAGCTGGTACCTAATGACATTTTCCAATCATCAAATCGTGAGATCCTTAGAAGTTCAAGGAGTTAGTAACGATTTAAAGTTATTCATGGCTAAGCAGAAAAGATTTCAAATTGATCTCAATTGTAGTTGTGGAACTTCCTATTTGAAACACACAAAGACTAAAACTTAGATTCAATCGAATCAAGTAGTTTCATAATGTTCCTTCGATTTTTGTACCGAATTACTTGTAATCGAGAAAAAATAACTTTGCATACCTAGCCGAAACTATTTTATGAGAAAAGTTTATGTCATTCTAATCTAATCACAATAGGAATCATGCGGAGTATTGGTTGCTCACAAGCATACACATGTTTTCTTAGTAGTCAGGCAAAATAAACCATTAAACCAAACATGGCGATATTATATTATATTCATGTTGATCGATGCACTAACTTGTCTTGGTCATGGGCCAGATTATGACAAGCGGCTGGAAGGGGGTGTGGTGGGGTGGTGGAAGGGGGGCAGGAGGCGCGGATCCAAGATTTCTTAGGGAGGGGCTAAAGTATTTATTATCATGAAGAGCGTAGCGTAAATGGGCGTTGGGTCTAGGGGAAAAGCACCGGCGGGGTCAAGGGCGGAGCCCCAGGAAGCTCGGGGCGTATGGGCATTTAATTACGGTCAGATGGCATTTTTTATACTTTATTTGTGACACTGGCAGGACAATAATTGGCGTTTGGTCCAGGGGCAGAGCCCCGGAAGTTTAGGGGTTTGGGGCATTAAATTACCGTCAGGTGAGCATCCAGGGGCCGCCTTAGGCCCTAGGGTGGGTCCAGGGGCAGAGCCCCGTAAGCTCAGGGTTTTAGGCATTTAATTACGGTCAGATGAGCATATTTTGATACCTTATTTGTGACTCTGGCAGGTCACTAATTGGCGTGGGGTCCAGGGGCGGAGCCCCGGAAACTCAGGGTTTTATGCATTACGATCAGATTAGCATCAAAGGGCCTGCCTTAGGGCCCTAGGTGGATTCCAGGGGGCAGAGCCCCCGTAAGCTCAGGGGTAGGTATTAAATCACGGTCAGATAAGGGGGGAGGCAAGGGCCTTTCGCCCCCCGATCTTCACCTTGTTGGCGGGGAAAATCACTCATGACCTCCCCTACCTTTCTTCTTCCTCTTTTTTTCCTTTCCCTTCTTTCTCTTTTAAGTTTGCAGGGGGGGGAGGGGCAAGGGCCTTTCGGTCCCCCCGATCCATACATTGTTGCATGGCCGAATTAATCGCAACTGATCTCCCCTTGTTTTCATCCTTTTCTTTTCTTTCTCTTTTTGTTCCCTTTTAGCTCTCCTCTTTCCCTTTCCTTCCCCTTTTTATTTTTGGCGGGGAGAGGCAAGGGCCTTTAGGTCCCATCCCAGATCCACAACTTGTTGGCGGGAGAATCGCAACTTTTTTTTTCTTCGTCCTCTTTATTTCATTCCCTTTATCTCCCTTTTTCCTTTTTCTTTCCATTTCCTTCCTTCTCTCTCTTATTTTTTGCTGGGAGGGGAGGCAACAACCTGGGAGACAAGGCCCTTTCGCCCCCGATCTCCCATTTTCCCTTTTCTTTTCTGCTTCCTCTTCTTTCTTTCCCTTTCTCTCCTCTTTCCCTTTCCCTTCTTTTCCTTCTCTCTCACTCTCTTTTTTTCTTTTTTGGCGGGGGGCCTAGGCCCCCTGCCCCCTGGATCTGCGCCTGGGGGAGGCAACTGCCAATGTCCACATTTCCTGAAACATCCCAGAGTACAGAAGAAGAACTTATCAATTGCACTCAGCGCTCCAAATCCTCAATTCGAATCAATTACTTTGGATTGCTATAACTTTTTATTGAAAAGATATATAAACCTCTCCCTCGCACAGGATATTGTCTTTGTACATAAGCAAATTCCTGGAAAGTTATGAAAAAATGCACCTCTCCGATTTTGATATATGGAAAATAATTTTTTGATAAAATTCAATATTTCGAAAAAAATCACCCAAAATCATGTTTTTACTTAAATTTGCTATGTAAATTAATCCTAATTTCGTTGAAATAGGTATCAAAATGTAGATAATTTAATTTTCTTTCATATGACACCAAACTCATGGAGGTTCAAGGTTTCCTTACAATATTATTTACAAAATACTAATTTGTCGTCAAGTCCCGGCTTAACTTATGAGAATACCACCCAATGACGCTGGGGAAGGGGTGGCATTAGGCCTACTGGAAGGATGAAATGCGAATTAACAAGTACATCGATTTTTTTTTGGGGTTCGGAGGGGGTTCTATCTGTTGCCTCTTTCACCTTTTCTATTCCCTTTTCTATTCCCTTTTCTCTGTTTTTTTTTTTTCGTTTTTCATTTTGCATCATTTGGTGGGGGAGGGCCTGCCCCTGTGCCCATGGATTTCTCTCAAAGCTGTGGGAACAGGGGCGTCCATGACTTTTTAGTGTATGGACGCCGCAGGATATTTAATTCATCATCATACACCTCCATTTATCAGGGGCGGGTTCAGGATTCTAAGGAAAACCTATTTTATTAACATTAATGAGGCCGGCCGAGTGGGGGAGGGGGTGTGGCTTTTTTATGTTGTTGGTAAATTTGGCATTTTGATCTTTTGTTGAAATCCCGATCGGTTTCTCCATTCAGAATGAGCGAAGTACTCTTACGTAAACTGTAATAAAAAAAGGATCAAATGCAACATACTATACCAGATAATAATCTAGTAGACAGATCGCACTTACCTGGTCAGTAACAGCTTGTTTTACGTTCGATCATTAGACTTTTAAATTTTTATTCGTTCCTTCGTTTTTCTTTTTGCTTTCCAGATGCTTTCAACACCGTACTACCGCCAAATCATACCCGTTCTCAACATTTTCCGCGGAATGAATTGTGAGTTTCGAGAATTGCATACTAAAATTTCCTTTCTAATAGTATGAAATGTTGATTTATGGTCGTCACTATCACTCATACAGTATCTTTTCCTCACTCTGTGCTACATTCTATTTGAAATCACTCTCTCTCTGTATTAAACATTAATTCCCTGTTTATTCCTCCTTACATTCTCTCTCTTCCACAATTCTCTCTTTTTCTGTGCTATAATTATCTTTTCATTCTTTCTCTCTATACCATAGCTTTATGTCTCCTTTACCTCTGTTTTTCTCTCTATAATGATCTCTTTTTATTCCCTCTCTCTATCATTATTCACTATACTGTACTAGTAATTTGTTTGTCCGAAATATTACGTAGCGTGCCCCCAGTTCAATACATACGATTAGGTAAATTTGATCGGTTATATTCTTCTCATCGTGTTCAAGTGATACATCAAAAGATGGAAGTGCTCGAGAGGAACGGGGGAGCAGAAGCCTTCGTCAACATCAAGTATATGGTCCCAACATACGAATCCTGCATGACCGTCCAGGAGTGATGACGTCATCTATTACTGCAATTTACTGCCTAACTGACGCGGTAAACCGCCTATTTATTTTGTTAAAGAAAGGAAAGAAGGAGAAGAAGAAGACTACGACGATGAGGGCACCACCTACCAGCCCTCCATGACCGGCCGCGAGTGATGACGCCCTCTATTTACCGCAATTTTAACGTAATCTACTGTTTATTTAACGTTCACATAATTATGACGCGATAAACCGCTCAGTTTTTTTATTTGGAAGAAGGAGATGATAAAAAAGAAGAAAAAGAAAAAGAAAGAATTTGATGATCCCAATATACTACTCTAACATGACCGTTCAGGTAGGTTGACATCATCCATTAACCGCAATTTGGTTTCGGCTGTCCATACCTCGTGTAGGCCCTGTTCACGTATGGCACATTGCAGCGCCCCAAAAGGAAGAAAGGGAGAAGAAGAAGAAGTAGAAGAAGGGAAGGAAGAAGACAAAGATGAAGAAAAAGAAGAACTATGAAGAAAATAAGACCCTAAATAAACACGTAAAATTAAAAAAAATCTCATTTATAACTAATATGAGGGAGTGTTGGACGGTATTACAAAAATCTCTCCTGTATTCAAAATGCTTAATATAAACTTTTTACTATTACACGTATCTGAGAATCGAAAACAGTTCAAGATTTGAATTTCTTCAGACAAAAAAGGAAATTTCCTGATAGCAAATGATCATTAACAACAACAAAAAACGCTAGTGCAGCTCAAAGGCCTGACAGCAAGCATCATTTTTTATTACGTTTATGATTCAATAAGGGACCGACGCATTTGAAAGTCATGCTCAAATTTCTTAGATACTGTCCAGTTTTCCCATGTTAACGTCAAAAAGTGGTTTCCGGATCGTATCATCATCTTCGTTTTGTTTTTTTCCTGTTCAAATTCCAGCACTGCGGTCGTCCTTTGCTTTCCTAAAGAATTGAAAAAATAAATGTTGCATGAACATAGAAGAAAAGAAAAATCTTGTATGTCATTATAGACGAGGAGTCGAAGACTCTTATACATGTACGTTAACTTTATTTTGCATTCTTTTAAACATTTTTTTCAAGGCAGATTTATTTCTTCATTTATTAACAAAATGAAAATGAAATATACAAAGAATAATTTTTTTTTCAACAAAATTTAAATAAGATAAACAATGAAATGAGGAGAGTTATACAATCATACTATATAGATGTTACAATAATTTAACTATAAATGATTATTATAACAATAAATAAATGCAGTAGACCAACCATCATAAGCATCGAGCTTGAGTGGATGGTGGCCTGAGAGGGGAGAGGGAAGAATTTAACCTGTTGCCTAATGAATTATCATATTCCTCATAGCTTGATTACAGGAACAACCCTGTTCCAGTAGGCAATTGGTTAATATGAATACGATCACAAAGACTATTAAGAAATCAACTACAGGGTAATTTCATAGCATATTCAATAGTCAGAAATCATGCTTAGTATACATAATATTCCATCGCTATTAAAGCCTATCTGCACTAGTTTGGCCAGGAGGGATTAGACCTCCCTGCATGGTCACTGACAGGTGTTTATCTCATCAAATCAGCTCTCAATGAACATAAGAAAAAGGGGGACCATGGGGATCAATGGTCACCGATTAGGCATTGTTTGCCAGAGGGCGCACGTATAAGTAGTACAGTGGGGCTTTAAAGCCATAATTCGCACATTTCTAAAGATAAAGCACAACGCTATTGATATTGCCTCAGGTTGATTAAATTAAAAAAGGCGATCTTGTTCAAACATTTATATTGTTTTCATGAGAGTTTTTGGAAACAGTGATGATGTAAATTAAACACGATTATTAATCCCCCCTAGTCTGTCGTTGTCCTTAACATTCTATTCAAAATCATTACAGCAAGACTACCTTGCTGACCTGAGACTCATTTCATAAAGCCTTTTTTTCAATGACAAATTACAAAAATCGGTGACAAATCTGCTGATAACCCGGCAATCAGAAGCAAGGATTTCACTATTATAGCTTATAACGAAAACTGTCATGTGTCACTGATGACAAGTTTTGTGAAATGGGGTCCAGATATAAAGAACTAAGTGCCAAGAATGGAAGAGTTAAAAGCCTATGGCCCTGTCTGGTATGGATTTTGAAGTGAAGGACACCTTAAGGTCAGAAACTTACGTTCCTAAAGTCTCCCCTTCCTCGATGGTTTCTGGAAGTCTCCTGCCGCGCGTCTCGGGGAAGAGAAAGGAGAGGAAACCAGCCGTGATGGCGGTGGTGCCGAAGATGATGAGAGGGGCGGGGTAATAGTAGTCCCCCAGGATGAGAATCAAGGGTGAGACGATGGCTCCCACACGAGCCATCATGGAACAAATACCGACACCAATGCTCCTGTTAAGACAAAATACAAAAAAAAAAAAAAAACTATGGAATTGATTTTGTGGGTGTTTGTATCTGCACGTGAGTGTAGGTGGGATGCTCGATTTTCAAAAGGTTATAATAATAATTTTCTTTACTCAAGGATGTTACGCTCCATTTCAGACGTCGAAGCCTTCAAAAAAAAGCCCTTAAAACTTATCTTTTTGATAAGTATTACTATTGATTGTAAATTACACTTTGTAAAGCGCATTGTGAGGGCCTACGGTCCTGAAATGCGCTATAGATGAACTTATTATCATTATTATTATTATTATTATTATTATCAGCATAAAATTGCTATTCTTCCTGAAGGCCCTGCAAAAGTGGTAAATGTCTTGCAAAAGGACGGTAGTGCCGGCCTGGGATTCGAACCCTCGACTCTTAATTGGATTTTGAGTCAAGTGAATGAACAACTTTATCGATCGCGACACCTCCACCATTCTGATCTCATGCCCATTGCACACGAGGCGAAATTTCAATTGCTTTATTACCTACAGTAGTCAAGCCCATTGTTTGCATTCTTCATTTTGCAAGTCCCCGCCCCTTTTTTAAAAAGTTTAATTTGTTTTTTGTTTTAGTTTTTGTAAATAAATGACACAATCACATGAAGCGTCAAAGACCATGAAATTTGCTGATGCAGTCGTACACGTCACGAATGGCATCCGGTATGCAACGGACATTCGGCCTGCATGTCTGAACTTTGCGCAGTAAAGAATAACGCCTCGTGTGAAGCCGGTAGCATGTCTGATAAATAGGCCTACCTGACTGGCGTTGGGAAACACTCTGCAGAGTACACGTAGACTATGGCATAGGAAGCCGATATTGCCGATTTACCCGTCAGGGCAACTACTGTGTTCCAAGTACCAATTGCTGATAAAATCAAAGTGAGAAAATAGGCCTATTTGGGTTCGAGCTACATTTATCGACAGAATGATCCCCGTATCTATTATGATGCTTTTCTTGATGTTCCAGGATGTATAAACTATTATACTCGTTTTCTGTTGGTCACTACATCCAATCAATGCAGGATTTTGTCACACGGGTTTTTTACCTACAAGATGTCAGGCTTCTTTTACTTGCACACCACACACAAACACACACACGCACTATCGCCTTTACCTCGCCCTTGACAGTTCTCTACGAAGCTCTTCGGAGCGCAAGAAATTGAAGATTCGAGATTCAAGAAAATACATAATTAAGCGAATTAATAATTGAACGAAATATTCTAAAAGCTAGGGAGAGGGTCACACTTTCCTTGAGTGACGCCCATAGTGCCCCATGTATATAGACCTACTTTCCTGTTACAAACTCCCTACTCCGAACACTACAGTACTTCTTTGTTTTAAAAAAAAGGTGAGTGAATGACTACGTACGTAGGCCAATGTTGATCAGGCAAGCAGAACCACCAATGATGAGGAAAGTAGCGATACTTGGACGACGACCAAAGAAATCGATGGTGAAGATGGCTAAGACGTAACCGACGATCTCGACTGCTCCAGACAGGAAGAAGTTCAGGTGGACATTGAATCCGAGTTCACCGCTACTATAGGTCAAGCCATAGTACACCATGTTGTTCACCATCCTGTAAACAGAGAAAGTAATTCGAAAAAGAAAAGAAAAAGAAATAACACAGTTGCGTATCCTGAAACGAGATGCGAACTATACATGCTATAACAATATTGACTAACCTTCTAACCATGCTATTGGGATACCTCTATGAACTAGCTTTAGACGAAATGGGAGAGCTACCTTGCTGTATGACATCACACATCATGACCGCATTTCCATTAATTGGCAGACTCCAAATACATGAGTAATCTCATATTCCAAACATTCATACAAATTCATAGTATTTGTCGGCCATCTTTGTTAGTTCCTTTCTCAAAGTGTTTCTGTAGATGATCTTACTGCTTCTATAAAAGTCAACTTTCTACGATTATGAGAGGTCAATACCTCGTTTAAAATTAATTAACTGTATAAGCATGCATATAGTTAGACCTTACCAGTTAAATATAAAGTTGATGGTCCTCCAGCGGAGTACGGGTGTTCTGAAAAGATCGACGATGCTTGCTTTTGGCTCCAAACTCACAACCTCCTTGAAGAAAAAAACACAAGAATGATACCCCAAAAATAAAAATGTAGGAACTGTACTTCTTAAAACTATTTTTCTTGTGTGTCTTGGGGACATCCCAATATAACAATCGAAATCAAACTTTCAATCGATATTATGAGACCCAAATAGAGTGCAATAAAATTGCTTAAAACTTAATGAGAGCAACATACTACCAAAAAAAAATATGTACAAAATGAAAAATAAAGAGAGTTTCAGAGTGAATATGATGAATGAGGGATGTTTCAGCGTCTCATATTAAAACTGAAAACAAGAACCGAGAAAAGAAAATAAAAGAACAGAAGAGAAAAGAAAAGAAAAGAAGAAAAGGAAATAAGAAAATCAAAACAAAACAAAATTTACAATTGCAGACTTACCAGTTTCTGCAGTTCGTCTTCTGTGAAGAGCGGATCAGGTAGTTTTCTTTTATTGACCTTAGCGACTTTGCGAATAATCTTCTCAGCTTTCTTGCCATTACCATGAGATAGGAGCCAACGAGCAGATTCTGGCATGAAACTGACGGATATTTAGTTTTCGTTAGTTGATTGGTAATCCTGAAAACATATTTTTTCGATGTTACACTCTTGATTGGACACACATAGCATAAGAATGTCATGAAGTCGGGCCAACAAAACACAACAAAACAAACAATATTTGTATTGCAATACAGAAAAAAACCCGAAACAATCAATAAATACGACGAAACAAACATTAACCAAAGTAAACCAAAGTGGATTACCTCGTTCAATCGGGTTTTCGTGTCGGGTCGGGTTGTGGGGTTACACGAACTTTCGTGAATAATCGAACCCTTATTCCCGAAAGGTCGCGGGGGTAACGTTTATGAATTACACCCCTCTTATCGCCAAAATGTCGAGTCCAGGGCCCCGTCTTACAAAGAGTTACGATTGATCCAAATCAATCGCAATTCCTCTACTCAATCGCAAGTTTGCAGCCCCCTATATAATATCTCTTATACGTACAGAGTTGCAATTAATATCATCTCTTTATTAGACGGGGCCAAGTCTATGAGGCACTTTTTGAAAAACCTACAGAAAATGTACAAAATGTTCGGTCTCGGCCAGACACTCTTTAATACGAGATGAATAGGGCGTATCAAAAGAGTTTCCTAAGGCTAGCGACCGGAACTTCATCATTGACAGGTATTCTTTAAATAGCATGATTATGAGGACGAATCATGAAGGTTTAGAAGTAGCAATTGGAAATGCGTACAAAAAGAAGACTTTGTTTGCAAAACATGGAATAACGATGATTCACACTCATATTCATACATTCACATACAGCCATTCGAGATACACATAAACAAAGGTAATCAATGGCGTATACGCCACGGGCAAAACTTCTATACTTGTATTTCTGGAGTGACAGGGCGTATGACGCGGTAAACCGCCGCAGAAAAAAACCCGGCGTTGTTTTTTTAATAGGTATTTATTAACGTGTAAGTGATTGGCAACTTCGCGTCCAGCGCATATCCATTTTGCTCAGTGTTATAATATACAGAAATGTGAAGCGTACACTAGCTAGCACGTCATCATTAATAAAATAGACTGCCGCGGTTTACCGCTGCATTCTGAACAAGACTTTATGATTCGTGATCACACGGCAGAACTTACGGCATGAGCAAGAAAAATAGAAACAGGGGCCAAGAGATGAGCAATTGCAGAGTCCTCCAGTAGCGGACAAAGTAGGTAATGGTGGCAAGAGTCATGAAGCCCAAGGCGATGAAAATATGGATGGTAATTCCGGTCACAGTCCTCCATTTTGGTGTAACAAACTCAACACCTGTGAGATAAGCCGATGAAATAATCAGGGCATAATCATAAACGAATGACATTTACAGTTCCATTTATTTACCTTTTTAATCAGGAAAACAGCTTTCTTAGTTGAAGAAAAAAGAAGAGAGTGGACTGAGTTGGAATCATCATAATGGGATCTTAACCTCTCACCCGATAATGTGAGTACTTAAAAAAAAAAGGGTTCCGCACGGGAGCTGTAATGTTCTTGACTCTAAATCGTGCTGAACGCCGCACATTGTATAGGACTACATTGTAGAGAGTCTATTTCGGAGGTTGACCTATCCGATTTTGACATATTTGTTTCGTAGACTACCCCTGAAAAAACAACAACAACAAACAAACAGTGAGCTTTAAAGAGAAACAGGACTACACCTAAGCGAACATACTTCAGATCGGCTTAAAATTCATGGAATAGTTTTGGCCCTAAAAGTGTTGACCCAATCACATGATAACACAACAACATGGCTTGTTACGATCACTCAAGTAATAACGTTAATTATCACGTTTTGAGTACTTTCGTAGAACACGCTTTCTGATCAGAGAAGTATTTCAGTTTCAATTTCAGTTTCAGTTTTATTTTCACTTCCAACAGAACAATAAACAATTATGAAGAAAAATAACCCACAGAGATTGTGGCCGCCCCCCTCTTCAGGGGAAATCCGCCTACAGTTTCTGTAGCCGGAACTAACGATAACCTAGAATACATGTAAAATAGCACATTACCAATGATGAACGCAACTTGTACCACAGATTTGTTGCCAGCCGCTTGGAAGAATCTAAGGACATTATACACCCAGAAATTGGGTGAGAAAGCGACGAGTACACCAAAACCAGCCTGGACACCCAGGCAAATGAACAAAGTAGGGTATCGTCCAATTCTGAGGGGACAGGGGTACATACAAAAGGATGTAAAAGGTTTTTAACATAAAAGGTAACTATATAAAAATCATTGATATCATCTGAAGGTCTACTTCAAATTTCTATGGAATGATGGATTGGTAAGATTTCAAAGGGTACATGTGAACCATTAGTTTAACATTTTCAGGGGTATACTTAAAAAAAAATCACAATCGGGACATTCCTAGTAGACTGACAGCCCATGAGACCGACAGTCCACGAGAACGGCAAGGTGTGTCTACCAAACCTACAGATAAGTTGTCAGAATTAACGCCAGCGATATTGACACATCGGCCTCTTTGGTTGTAGCCTTGTGAAATATGGAGACAAAATATGTATATGTTCTTTGCTCTTAAATATCACATGGTGAAAGAGAAAATCCCGATAGTCATAGCCTGCACAAACTATTGTTTTAGACGACAACCAGTTACAGCCCTGTATCACTAGTTCCAATACCATCATGACTGAATGGGGTTAGATATGAACTACACTAAAATTGAAAATATCAAATAACTACTGTGGACTCACTTGTCTGCAAGGACCCCAAAGAAGATAGATCCAATTAGATAGCCAGAGTAAAATACAGATTGAGCGTAGTCGGGCAAGTGTTTCTTGTCACATACTAGATCCCACTGCAAAATAATGACAA
>CP137671.1:16606671-16683453 GCA_037976565.1 Mesocentrotus franciscanus | reverse complement strand
ATATGTTTAGATAGAAAAATGCCACGCCATTAGATTATTATGTCAAAGGGGTTACAGTATAAGAGAATGTCTCCACATTTGAAGGAGGATAACCATTAAATATATATTGAAAATTGAATTTCCAGTCATTCTCTATACAGTATATGAAGAATGATATCTAGGATTTGATATAATGACATGTTCGATATTGATCAGTTTGTGTACTTAATTAGATGCATTCATTCATTCCTAAAAGAAAGGCTTTGGAGCATACATGAATTTGAAATAGAGATCTATCCCACTTTAATTGTTAGGTTAATATAGAATTGATATGATTTTTTATTTTATTTGAGACCTTTGTAAAACCCCAATAGAATCCATTTGATTTGTTTGCACGATTGTATTTTTACTATCCATACTATCATTTTCTTATTTCTCTATGCAGGCTGCCATGGATCAGTAGCTTTCTTCATGGACGAGAACAGATGACAAGATACAACGGAGTACTTTCATCTTCTCTTTCTCCAGTTGAGGTGTACCCCAGGCTACTCGCCTTGGGCCAGCAATTTTCCTTGTGTTGATTAATGACGTATTGACAGATGCAGCAGGTATATATCCAGATGGAAATATGTCGAGGATATATCTTCTGCGGAAAGCTGCAGACTAGATCAAGCAAAGAGCTGCTCTGTTCCATCAGTGGTGTTCGGATAACGAACTTCGCATCAACTCGTCAAAGTGCAAATTGATGAGAGTGTCCTTCACAGACCGAACCTCCACCTATGCATCTTGAGTTAGATGATGCAACTCTGCACAAAGTCAAAGAGGTAAAGCTTCTGGGTGTCATACTGCAGCATAACCTACGTTGGGACAGCCACGTTCGTGATATCACAGGCAGGGCATCAAGAAAATTCTACGTCATTCGGGCCCTAAAGTGTTATCCCGCCCTGTGGAAGACCTCCTCACTATTTATACGTGCTACATTCAACCTGTGCTTGAGTACTGTGTTCCAGTTTGGAATTCATCCATTACATCTGAAGAGGCCAATGATATCGAGAGAGTCCAGAAAAGAGCCCTCCGTATCATTTTTCACGATCAATACCACAGCTATGAACATGCCCTCTAGAGTTAAGGTCTGCAATCCCTCTCTGACAGAAGGGAACATCTTGCCCTAAGGTTCACAGAATCGCTTTACAAGCACTTTCGCGACTGGCTCCCAGAGATGCAGAGCACGAATCGACGGTTAAAACACAGTGAAAGATTGAGAGACTTTAAATGCCGAAAAGAAAGACTAAGAAATAGCACTCTTCCTTACTTGGTAAGGACTCTGAATGAACATTTTTTCTGATGTCATTAATTTTGTTTGTCTGACATTCAGGGCCGTAGCCAGAGTTTGATGTTTGGGGGGAGGGGGGGAGGGGGCACATACATGTAATTGATCGACGTCCTGGGGAGGGGTCTATGAGGAGGTGTGTGATCTTGAAATTTTTAGGGGCATGTGCCCCTGGCTACGGGCCTGCTGACATTTACTCTTGCTGTAACATATAGTGAGATGCATGAAAACATTTTTGGGGTGTATTTGCCAGTGATTGTGCAATAGGTGTTTAATAATTGAATTTTGTAATCAATTTTCAATTATTTCCTATTTAATTGTGAATTAATATTTATATTAATTGCATTGAATTTTTAATAACGATTATGATTGGAATATGAACGAATTCACACCGATCACAGAGGATTTAGCCATTGCAATATGTTTGTTTTATTTTGATTATCAACAAATTTTAACATTCTTCGCGAATTTGCAATATTATTCACATTATTTCTTAATTCATTACGAAATTTGATTCCAATATTTCCAATATTTTCTACCAATGACACAAAATCAACCCTTCTGCATGTCGAATTTTTAATAGTAATGGTTTTAATGTTAATTTCAATAGTATATTTTTAGAATGTTTAAGTTAAGATTTTCATTGCTTACTTATTAGTCAAACTTAACAAAAGTTGTCATTATTATTGTCATTTGATCACTTTTATTTGAATTTCATTGTATACAGTTGATTGCTTGGACTGCTTTAATAATTATTGTACAATTGCTTTTATCATGTACGGTATATATATTTTCAACTGTTGTTACCATTGCAATTCAGTCTTTGGACTGTGAGAATGGATAATATTCAATAAAATCCTTCAATCAAGTAACACACATGTGCAGCCTTGCAGTCAGGAACGAACACCATCCATTCAAAAGTGCACTGATTATATTGGATCTTGAAGCCAAGAATCAGATAGTTAGACATTATATTGGATCATTTATCCTTACTTTCAAAAGGAATAGTCCCACCATTAATGTTGCTTTATAGCACATAAACAATGCTTTTTCATTTGCAATATTTCAGTATGCTTATGTGTAATTACATCAATGAATTAATTAAATCGCCATTGAATCTAAAAGGTATTTTATACCTCATGGGATATTTAGAAGAAAAAATGGGGAGGATAGCTTCAAATTTCTTTTTGTATGCAAGAGTATCCATAATGATGTGAATATGTACATGTACATGTATGTTTGTTGCATATGATTCTTTCTTGGTTTCAAAGCTGTAATTATTGCACATTTATAATTCAACATAATGCTCTGACGTTTTTTAAAGCAAAGATTTTATACTTTTTCAGAATGGTAGTGTAAAGAATAATGAAAGATTGAGGTGAAGGGATAGGATAAGTACTTCAAGATTGGAAAATATATTCTCTATAAGTATCAACTAAAATGTATGTTGTCAAATGAGATACTATTTTGTCCACAGATGCAATAAGTAATGGATTTTTTTTAAATGTCAGCAAACTATCTAAATGTACATGTGTATATCAAATCTTATGTACATGTAGTTTCTATAGCTAATATAGTTTGGAGGACTTAGAGATAGAAAACATGCTGATTGATTAATTACTCTTCTTTGCAATTTTCACTCTAACTGGCAAGGAAAGGGAAAATTAGAAGACACCAAGAAAGTATTCCCAAAGCAATTACATTTCTCTTATCCTATAATGCATTTTTCTTGTCAATAAATGCAAATGCGAGGGTTGTCCACATCACATCACAACTACAGAACAGTTTAATTAAAATTAACATACATGTAAACGTGTGTATTGTGGAATAAATTAGAAGATTTTATAATTTTATATTAATTATTATCTTTTCAGTTCCATCATGTTATGTCAATGAGCTTATGCATGTACATGTCCTTTTTGCAATGTACAGGTACTACCAAAAGATGAACAATATTGTTTTTAGATATAAAATATACAGTTAACAAGTGAATTATTCATACTCCTTGTAAATGTGATGTTTTTGGGGGGTGTATTTTTCGTAACGTGTGAATGAAAGGTGGACTGGGTGAATTAGAGCCCTTTTAAAATACTTGAAAGATGTGACCTTTGATATGGCATATTCTCAAAAACATAAATCGGGACAAGTAATTGTTTACATACTGAAAAAAGTAAGAAACTTGGTAAGGTGTGAATAATTTAGTTAAATGTACATGTAGTGTAACGTTTTCAAATGGTTGAAAGTTTTACAGTTGTAATTGTTGAAATTAAGAATGTTAAATCTCATTTTCATGTTTCCGCAATAGTTGTGTTAAAATTGCTATACAAAAATTAAAACTTAAAAAATATGTCACCTTGAAAATGGACTAAACTGAATATTTGTGAACATGCAATATCCACGAAAATTCTCAACAAATTGGGCAAAAATAAAATAATGCTCCTTACCCTCCACGAATTGGGCAAAAGAACACCTCCTTAAAAATCCTGGCTACGCCCTTGGTAGTGATGATGATGGTGGTGATGATGGTGGTGATGGTAGTAGTGATGAAGGTGGTGATAGCGATGGTGGTGATTATGGTAGTAGTGATGATGGCAGTAGTGATGATGATGATGGTGATGATTGCAGCAGGGATGATGATGATTTTGGTGGTGATGATTTTAATGATACATGTATAATAATAATGATAATCATACAATTGTACCAATAATGATGATGAAGATAAGAGGCCTCAATAATATCCCATTCCTTATTAAAGCGATTTTCATCATCAACAATTAAACTTATGCTTTTAAGTGAATAATATTGTTTATGACTGGAAAAGTGCATGTGCCTACAGAAACAAACAAACCTTGTCTTGCAATTCAACAGGGCATATGAATCATCATTACCAAGGTTATCATCCCCCCCCTCTCTCTCTCTCTCTCTCTGTCTCTCCCGAGGCGGTAATCACCATGAAGAGAAATGTTGGTCCCATATTAACACTAAGTTGATCGGCATTGATAACCGAATTATAATCATCATAGTCGTCAAGTAATGTACAATAAATTTTGTAAAAATGCAACTTTCTGGGGTGTAGCAACTCATTAGCCAGCTTTTTAAAAAAACTTCTTCTTTCTTTCTTTCTTTTGGCATCTTCTTTCTCTTCTCTTCTTAATTCTTCTTCTCCTAGTTGAGAAATCAAATATGCACTCTTTCATTCAAGATTATTTGGTAATCAAAGTTTGATATGGTACATGCTGTCGATATTGCTGTGGTCCGATTTTTCTCTACACTTTGCAATGAATATGTCAAATAACGCTTTATATAGTAAACGAACCTGAAGAAGGAGACTATAAGCTACTTAAATAGGTCAATTTTCTTTATTTGCTTTATTTGCAAAAGAGTCAATAGAGGGCTTTTTCCATTTTAAGCAGCGGTACATAGTCTCATAATTCTGTCGCTGTAAAGTTGGAAGTATAATATCCGAAGTTAATGAGTCAGACCCCTATTTTTTCTTCAAATTTACCTGTAATTTAGTTTTGCAGATTAATATTTGGGGAATGGTCGCACATCATGAATGATAATGAATAACAACATTCTATCTCTATATTTAAAAGTGTACATTTATGTTTTTGTTTGTATACCAATGTTTATTGGTACTTTTCCGCTTTTCCTTTTCATTGTCATATACAAGAAAGTATAAAAACTTGTCGGTTGAATTCATTTGAAAGATTTTTTTTCATCATTATATTTGTTGCATGATGCGTAGTCTGCATATTAGTCACCATAATAATCTTCAATTAAATAATAATAATAATTTTAAAAAAAAATCATTTATATTGCGCACAACTCTGCCGACATATTGGCACCCTTGGCGCACAGATCAACACATTACAAGAATATGGTCATTAATCAAAATTCAACAGAACTATGATATTACAAAATGAAAAGGCGACAAATGGTTAACATATAACTACAGATATACTACTAGTAACCAAACGTAATGAAAAATATTATAACTTAGATAATTATCCTAACATTAACAGTACGCCCCATGGTCATTAAAACAATTATTTGTGATTAGAATTTTTTGTTTCTTGACCTTTTGCTTATTTTTTAAAATGAAAGATAGTGTCGTTGGCCATTTCCAAAATGCAATTATTGAATTTAATTAATGACAAGCCTTTCAAATTGAAAGAACAAGAAAAAGTGACCCTTAGGTAAGCCTACCTTTGCTGGTTTGGAGGGTTCTAGATCATAGGGGCCTATATAGGTAGGACTCCAAATGTTTCGTTAGATTGCTATTGGCGCCACTAATAATTAAGCCCTGTAGGTTAATTAGCCTAATTAAGCCCTCCAGGATTAAGAACATCAATTATCCAACAAAAATGGAGTAAACCAATATATGAGTTTTTTTCATCATCTCTTTTGAATATTACCAGAACCTGAATAAAAATAAGGCCCCTAAAAATTGAGGTAAAAATTGCAATGTGTTCATCATATTATCGGAAAGATGTTCTGCAAAAATTAGAAGATATGATTAAGTAGTTGATTAATAAAAAGCAATTTACCAAAAAAAGTTTGTGCTCAGATATGTGTCAAATGTCGAAAATCACTTTTTTTTCAATTTTCAACTTGTCGTATTTTTCTTAATAATTATGATTGGATCGGCGGACTGCCTTAATTGTCACATTTCATCCCATTCTAACATATTACAACTTTTTTTTTGCTTCTTTTTTCATTAAAAGTATGGAATAAGAGCAATGAAAATGACTCGTTTTTCGCTCCGATCGAGCTCTAACCCATAGGTTTGTACAGTATAACCCTAAAAAGTGGGTGTACGAAAATTTATCACAAAAAACGTTGAATATCAACCATGAGCTATATGACCCTCAATTCAATTGAAAATTAAAAGTTCAACACCTTTCTGGCGTTGGTTTGATAAAAAAAGATGTATTTCTTTCTTAAAATGCGACCTAACAACTCCATTTTTCATCCGAAACTCAGCATTGCCATATCTTGAACGTAGAGAGCGCTTCAAACAATACTGAAGATAGCCGACCGATAAAGGGACCTGCTTGCTATCCGCGCAATATCTCCTCTACCATCCATGCTGACATACAACTCTAGGGGCTTGCGCGATTTTTAGGTTGGATATTATGGTGAGATATCTCGTCGGCTACCTTCAGCTTTCTTTGATTTTTCAACAGTCGATTCATCCGCCCATATGTAATCCGGTTTTTCCCCCATAGTCCCCTTTTAAAAATGTTAATCGAGAGCTGATTTGATGAGATAACCACCTGTCAGTGACCATACAGTGAGGTATAATCACTCCTGGCCAAACTAGTCCAGATTAACCTCTTTAACTAATCTTGTTTCCCTGATTATCAAAATTAACCATCTTTCAATCTAAATACAACTTTTGATGGAAAATTCAAAGACATACCCATACTGCCCCCATAAGTTGCATAACACACATCCAACACATATTATCAGCACCCTCCCCCTGGTGTTGCATATTGGAGGCCTTATCAAATATTGAAGGGGAAAGGGGAAGGGAGAAAAGAGAAAATTGAGGAGGATAAGAAGTGGACGAGAATGTAAAAAGATGATACGACACCCTACGGCCCCTCAAACACCCTTCAACTCACTCCTACACCCTCACACTCTCGCTCTTGCTATGCTACATCACCTCATGCCATCATTACAACATACAGATACACACATGCGAACCGAACACATCTAAACAAATAATAAAGCACATATAAAACAGACTTTTTTGGTATTCCACGATGTATACTTTGTATAATACCTCCTACAAAATTGCTTCACAATAGTTCCCAACACCAACTGATTTCCTAACTTCATCCCACCTCCCTGCTTCAATCCTGGACCCATACTATATCTAACCCTAAATCTAACTTGAATATAAATCTAACCTTAACCCTAACCCTACAATTTCCATTAAAAAAAGCCCGAAGCAATTATCACCAGAGCAAATGTTGAATCGCTGCAAACCGACCATCATGTTCCTGAAATCATTACACTATTTTATTTCACCATGACCTAAGTACAATAAGTTGGTCTGATTGTCAGGGACGTAGCCAGAGTTTGATGTTTGGGGGGGCACATACATGTAATTGATCGTCGTCCTGGGGAGGGGTCTATGAGGAGGGGTGTATGCCCCCTGGCTACGTGCCTGCTGATTGTATACTTTGAATGGAATGTATTGCACTATTATCCCCACATGAAAATAGCAAATCTTATTGAAATAATGTATATGACAATATTTACACAGGTGATATATCAATAGCCTCATATAGAAGCTATGCCGTAAACATGTTTACAACTTTACAATGCTTTCATTTATTACACATTTAATTTACAAAGAGCATAACTGCAGTCGGGTTCTACCCACAACTATGGATGGGCATCACCTGGAACATAGCACAAGATGTAATAAGGCCAATTGCATGTTATGGGAAAATACCTCTAAATCACTCTACATGTATATGGTTTAAAGACATTTCTGATGGAAGAAAAGAAATCTTAACTTGGTTATAGGGTATCAGATTACCCGGTAAGCGTGCTCATGCATGCATATACTACCCTAAAAATACACATCTGTGAGGGCAGTGTTGAGTGCATGTGAGCCTGAGGTAATAACTCCAACTAGCAACTTTCATGGCCAATTGCTCTTTACAAGGGTGCATAGCTACATAGTTCTTTAACTCAAAAATCTGAATGTTATGCATCAATGCATACTCTATGTAGCACTGGCTTTCAGGAAAATTAGTAGTTTTTCCACTTTTACACACTACATTATAGAATATGTTATTAATAAAACATTTCACTGTATTTTCATATAACATTAGAACAGGTACATAACTCCACCAAGAGGAGAGTTTTGGCTTTGAGTAGCAGTTATAACAATTTCCCTTAAACTGTAGTAACAAATTAGAAGAAGGAAAGGTGCAATATTAGTTACGTCTGTTTATATAGCACAGCTACTAAACAAAATATTATCAATTGCACTTTACATAAAGTGCTAAATTATAACTATGGTACCGTTTTGGCAGAGCTACTGTGATAAGGTGCTCAATTAATTTCTTTAGGCACCTTCATCTGATGGGAGAGTGGCAAATGAAGATTAATGTCTAGTGAAAGGACATTATTGCCGAGTGGGACTTGAATTTTGGGCCATGTGATCCTCACTCCAGTGATGTAACCACAAGACCATGTCACCTCTACATAATGACTGCATATTAAATTATTTACAGCTATTACAATGCAATACAAAATTAATGATAATACAAATGAACTATTATAGAGATATCGACTGCTTTGAGAGGCTGTTTTATAGGCTCAAGTGGACATGCACATCCTGCCATGACCCCGAGGCGCGCCGCCTGTTCTCGAGAGTCAACAGCCTGACCTCGAATATTAAAGCAGTCGATATGTCTTTATATGCCGAATTGAAATAAAAATCTACCAAGAATTCTTGCCTTATCCTTTTATTGAGTAAAGATTGGTTAAAACATCACAGAAAATCTGAGATACTGTCTGCTAATCTTCGCTGGAAAATGACTGAAAGTTCCTATCATTTGGGAATCGCAGACAAAAAGCACTGTATGGTGTCCGCGCTCGCACAAAGACAATTTTAACACGTAAACCAATGGGGATCGCAGTATGAGGGCACTTTTCAAAAGACTAGTGGCTGGTAGGCGGGTATGAAGGCACTTTTAAAAAGACTATTGACTGGTAGGCGGGCATGGCTAAAATCATGACTCCAATTTTCAACCACTCCGATAGCTTGATTTCTAAAGTGAGGTATATAATATTCTATACATGTAAGTACTATCAACCCCTTAATGTACTCTACAAACTTTCAAACATTTCAAAACATTTTGCATGGATTTATACCTTTCTCAGTGTCATTATACCCCTTCCCTGTCACTCTCTATCCTATAACTATGTAGTTCTGGTAGGAAAGTAGAATATATGGTATAAACTGTATTTTTTTTGCAGGCGTTTTTGTAAATGGGTATCCCATATCCATTAAGATTTTCCAGGGCCATGCCTCCTTCATTTGTATCTGAACGCTTTTTGTGCTCAATCTTATGTATGTAACAGAAAAGAAGGAATAAATGTGTTTTTTCATTGAAGTGAATTCAAACTTGATTAGAGTTAAGGAAACCTCACTAAAACAAATAACTTTACTTATTCTGAGAAATATATTATATTCTTGCAAAAAGGATCTACAAGAAATCCCCATTGTATGAGAGGCATAAAGCAAGAATAATGTACAGTTTCTCAGCACGACATGGGCATCGCTATTTTCTTGATGTGTGAAGTCGTTTTATATCAAGTAACTGTATTCAAATTTATAGATGCTTCCTTCCCAAGTGTGTGTGGTGATGAAGCATGTCATTCACCTGCTATTATCCTTTGTACGATTGCCAGAACGCAAATTGCATAAATGAGATGGTGCTCGTCTGGGGTGAAGGTTTCTCATAAATAAAATATATTTGTCAACTGCTACATTTTAGTATTAGTATTAGTTACAATCGTTCTCCTGTTATATATATGTTACACTAAATATAATTTCTATCTTCTCAGCTATGATTTTTTCATTGGAAGTAAAGGTTTTGTTATTGATTTTAAGCCTTTTCAACTAAAGCTTGGTGCATGATACATGTACAACTTTGACTGGTACGTCACATTTTCAAGAAAATGGCTGTGCCCATGTCATGCTACATGTAAAATCACATCATGCCAAGAATATCTTCATTTATATATCTCTTGTACATTTCCGTACAGAATTTTGTAAATCGCAGGCAGGAATACATCTCATTTTTAGAATAATTACCTACACTTATTCTTTGGGGGAGGTCTCCTTTAACAAAATGGATGATCAACCTTTCACAAAAATGTTTAGTACAATGAAACAAATGGATATCCCACATTTATCAAACTACACACCCTATTTGTTTAACTGATACCTTCTTGAATTCTTTGCTCTAATTCAAATTCACTTTAAATGCCTTCAAAATACAGTGGTATAACGATATAACGTGTGAAATTTTACAGTCATAGGTTATGTAACCTCTTTGTAAGAAATTAAAATATAGCACTGTTTTCATATTGCCACAGAAGGAGCTATTCTCAAATCAACAATGTACACATATTCTTTGAGTCTAGACAATAAATATCTGGAATTAAACGTTCAAAAACTATTCATTGAAAGCCAGTTTCGATTTGTTTGTATTTGGTGGGAGGTTCTAATAAAAGACCTCTCCAATAGTGTACTTTCGCATCCAATTTTGACCCGTAACTCTGGCGTGGAGATACCCTACTAAAACATACCAAAAAATCTACTAAGTCTTCATCAATTGTTCAAATAATGGTTATGATTTAAAATTCGTTATGTTTCTTACCTGTTTTGTGTCAATTTTCTTATCTGTTTTGGAGTATTTTTCCTAAAAACGAAGACATTATAAACCAGGTATACACTTTCTCACAGGTTTCACGGCAAACCGCTGCACAATTACAATAAAATTGCATACCGTACCAACGAAGGGGTGCAGACGGGCGGGCGTGAAGTTAGCGACCGTAACAATGATCACCATCGTCATAATGTGAATTACTTACATGAATTTAATGAGGATCTGAGATTACAGTCACTAACTTCATTTATTGTAATTGTGCAGCAGTTTGCTGTGAAACCCGTGAGAAAGTGTATATCATAATGTCTTGATTTTTGGTATGTTTTAGTAGGGTATCGCCACGCCGGAGATACGGGTCAAAAATGGATATGAAAGTACACTAGTGCCCTTCAATACTGTATACCACTGGATTCATGGAACTCAAGATTTCTAAGTCTCCAAAGGGACAAACCATCTTTAAGCTAAAGCTGCCAATATTGTAATGACAATGTGCAAGGTATCATTAGACTAGTAATACAACCAATAGAGTTTCAATACTTGCCACTGTGAAAATCAGAACCTTGAGACACCACCTGACTATCAGAGAGGCGAGTACACAATCTCAATGTAATGTCTCTTTGACTTAACCTTAGCACAAAGATTCACATAAGTGCCGACATGTTTCCTACTTTCCTTCTTTATAATTTTTACGATTAATTGTGTTGAACCCTGCAAAATAGAACACTGCAATTCACTTTTTGATTCTCCAATTTTACCAACTTCAGTGAGAAGTGCAATGTTGCTCCACGAAACCTGTCATGTTTATTTTTATAATGCCAGCACAAGTCTGCTTTAATTTATAGTCTGGTAGGCCATAAGATTTGACCACTATAACTTAATTAGACCATGTCATTAAAAAAGGTTTTCAGTCCGACCATACATGCAGCTGTCTGGTTTAGCCGAAATAGACTTTGATGTAATGTGCTTCCTCACAAGGATAGTGTCTGTTCTGCTAGATACTCCATTGTTGGTCCGCTTCCCTTGTAATTTTGACCTCCTCATTCTCATTTTTATAGTCGTGATTATCTTTCCCTTGACCCGTCCAGGTGTACTTGATCATCATCATTTCAGAGAAGAACATGAGAGTACTGTTTGAGTCAAACCAAGAGCCATGCCATTAGCCTCTGCCAAGTCCCTCTCAATGCATGAGTGAAGCAGGATATGCCTAGTACTTGATGGGATCCCATGTGGAATCTGTTGGTTTGAGAAATAAAGAACAGAGCTCCCAGTTAATGTTGGGTCTCAAGAACAGTGTGAACAGTGGTAATAATATTATATTTCTTAGGGTAGGATTCATTAAACTGTCTACAAATTTCTTCTGAGTTACCTTTTTTCCCTTTCTTACCATACCATCATACTGTATCATACAGTATATCATATCATATCACATAATATCATATAACAAGTCAACGCAAAGTGTAGCATCCCCTCGCAGGGTACAAATGCCTATATATGTCAGAACAAGTTACCTCCATTGGACTATACTATTATATTACTACATGTAGGCAAGGAAGTTAACCACATTTTCACATATATAATTAGGTGATTTTGCATATTTAATGAGCTATGACCTTTCACCTTTGACCTACATACTCCAAAATTGATCTTAGGCTGTGTTTTCATACCATGTACCTTCATATCAAATTCCATTAAAATCCGTCAAACATTATAAAAGTTATCGAACGGAAACCAGATTCGCATATTTAATAAGCTATAGCCTTTGACCTACATACTCTGAAATCGAACTTAGGCTGTGTTTTGATACCATGTACCTTCATATCAAATTTCACTAAAATCCGTCAAACATTACTGTTATCGGTCGGAAACCAAATTTGTTACGGAAGGACGGAAGGACGGACGGAAGGACGGAAGGAAGGATGGAAGGAAGGACGGACGGCAGCGTTTTACTATGAATCCCCCGACTTCGTCGGCGAGGGATAAAAGATGGTCTAGCACATACATGTAGCTAGTAATCTGCAACATCAATCTAAATATTTTTTGTAATCTTGTACACTGTATTGCCAATACTAAAAAATGGGAAGATTCACATTGTTTTTTCCCCCATAATTATCTATAACATAGCAATTTATAAATTGTATTATATGCAATGCCCTACAATTTCTATGTGGATAAGACACAGTACAGTACCGGTATTATATAAAATGAAATCACGTTTAGGAACAAAATGATAAAGGAGTTTGAGTTATTACCATAAGGCGTAAAAAAAGAAAGATGTTGTATTGCCCTTTGCGACCGACCCCAAAATTGGAAATCTACGGTCGGCTCTTTAAAAGTTTTTTTATAATGTTTTTTTGAAGAAAAAACTGTTCAATGAATCAGAAAATATAAATTTAAAGCATTCAAAACTGAGAAGAAAAAAATTAATGCTATCAAAACTGAGGAATATCAGCCTAAAGAGGGAGGGGAAAAAAAATAATAAAGATTTCTGACCGACCGACCCATGTTTTGGCACCATACATTGGGGCCATACATCTTCTTTTTTAGGCCTAATTGCGATTAAATATTTTAAGTAAAGACAAATAAAATGAAGTTTTTGATTGGAATACCCGGTAGTTTATTTTCATACTGCAAAATATATTTCATGCATATATACGTCTTTGTTAACTGCCTCTTTATAATAAATCATTTCATTCTCCTGTTATGACAAATTGTGTTTCAATACCGGTACTAACAAATCTGAATGGGTTATCCAGCCATTCACTTTACCATTGATTTTACTATGTACATGTACATGCATTTTCTTTGCATCGTTTTTAATATTGTGATATGGAAAATAAAAACCAATACCAATACCAAACCTTTACAATGTTTACTTATTAGATAAAAAAAGAGTGACAAAATAAACATTAAAATTGTAACTTGCAATACTCTTTTGGTGTTGAATAACATGTACATGTATGATGATAAGGTTTTAACCTTATTACCCAGCAAGTCTTCAATAATATTCCAAATATTTATAAGATTTCTTTTATTGTCATTGAAATGTTTCTGGATAATAACAAAGTCAGGTTTTGCATAACAATTTATCAAGTATATTACCCATATTCTTATTAACCTTTTACTAACTTCAGAAGCATTCAGACAATATTGTTTATGTTTATTGCATCAACCAAACTAACTCTAATGTCATCCAAAAATGTTGTTGTTTTAACAGCTACATGTACTAATGTATTTACAGTTCATTTCTATTTCTTTTTAAGAGATTTTTGTCATATATTTTTGTTTTGATATAGAAACAAAATTTGAGTAAATAATACCAACAAAATCATTGCCGTTAATTTGCATAATCTTCAATGGTCAATGTTAGGATTAATCGTTACATGTACATACCGGTAATCATCTGGTGTATGAGTAAATATTTTCATGTTTGATTTGGGTTTCTGAATATCACTGTAACTACTATCAGTGATAGTAGTGATTAATTGTTGCAGTAAAAAATCATCTAAGTCATAATTTCATCTCTAAAATTAGTGTCAAGAGAATCTAAAATTCACATACACCTGTAGGAACACCACCATCCCTTCAACACACGTATACATGTACATGTATATTTACATTGGATAAAAGTGTAACCCTGTTTATTGAACAATAATGAAGTATTTCATGAATCCATGTTTCAGAGAGGTTCTTGAGTTAAAGGCTATCTGTTTGTATAATATGTCCTAATTTGGAATTAAACTAATCTAAATTAACCATTATACCCTTGATAAGCTGAGTTAAGCTCAATATCAGTAACATATTTACAGAGAAATAAATTTGACAAATATTCTTAACATAATTGAAACATGCATGTGCAGGTGCTAGCATTTTTGTTATCCTTTTTCATAATTGTGTACATGTACATACATTAGTCTACTCTTAAACATAAACTGTACAAAGGCAAAAATTATTTTCTTTTTTTGGTAACAAACAAAAAAGGAGTAAAGTATTACACTAGTTAAAGGTATTAAAGCCCCTCTATACAATTGTATAATAATGTTACTAGTCAATGGATGAGAGTGAACATATCCCTGCATGTTGATCTGCTGATATTAGACATACAATTTGATGGTAACATTTCACTTGAATTGTATCATAATCTAAAAGGGATGTCATTTAAGACACATTTCTGATGAAAGAATACAAAATTTGGGTTTTCTGTGGACAATATAAAACCCAAATATTTTTTTTCAGAACCCCTTTCATTACCCTTGGACAATCACCCCCCTCCCCTGTTCATTAAAGGGGAACTCTACCCTGATACAATGTACTAGTTTTAATAAAAGCAGAATTTTTTTCAGGGAGGCAATTGTCCTGGGGGTGGGGGGGGGGGTAATTGTCTGGCTTGGAATCCACCGGAGGTGATTGCTCAGGGGGTAATAGTCCTAGAACCTGTTTTCTTTTATCAATATTTGTCTTCAAACACATTGTTGGGGGAATCTTTGCAGAAATGTGTCTTAAATGGCAACCCCTTTCACATTATGATATAGTTTACAACATGAAATTTTGCCATCAAATTTGGGGCTCCCAACACTTTAGAGGGCTTTAAACTGCAAGGAAAATGTTCAGTATATGTATGGTTCACTGTACAAGAGATGTACCAGCCAAATGTGACATTATGTATTTAAATTATCCATTATCTTTGCATGAGATTAGCTTTCTTACATCTTTGTTTTTATCACGGAGGATGAGTGCAATAACTTGTCCTGACTTGTCCATGCAGTGTTTTAGGACAGGATCTTGTCAGGGATAGCAAAGCAGCATTTTTCTTTTGTCAGGTCTTCTTGGATTGATTTTTTTTTCAAGAAAGTTTTTTCCTTCCTCTCAAAGAAGCATGCAATTGTGTAGAAGACTAAGAGTTGAATTTAGCTACAATTGCCAATTGGGCAAGATTTTTTTTCTTCTTAGAATCATCTGGCATTGCCTTTTTCCTTGATAGCTCGTCTGGTTCACTCTGATTTCAGCATTTGATTCACTGAGCCTAGTATGTTTGGCTCCACTGACTGTCTCTATACGTACGGGTTATAGAGGGGAGGTTATGCAATGCAGTTTGTGTGTGATTGCTGATCTCATCGCGCACAGTAGCTTCAAGAAAATGGTCAGATAAGGTGAAAGTAAACTTGTCTTTATATTTTGATGTTCTATAATGATTTTTCAACGTTATTTTTATTGTATATATGAAAATTAGATTATTTTTTCAACCTTTTTTCTAAAACAATTTTTTTGAGAAGAAAAAAACGGGCCAAATTTTGTGCAAAATTCCAAGGAAAATCTCTAATTGACCCCTCCATTGTGCATGTGCCAAGGATTACAGATTATCGTACACAGATGTGTCAGTGTATGGGAAAGTCTGACAAATGTTAGTTTTATTCAAATTAAAAAATTCCCCATACCAGACAGTTATTTCTGTCCAACTTCTTGGCAAGAGAAATGCCAAGGATCTCATCAACTGCTTTGGGGATGATTGCGTTTGTGCATCTGTAATACCTAGTTTAGGCGGAGGCTGCGGAGACTGCACGGCTACATATACTGCACTGAACTTGCACGATTTCTGTACAACCTCCGAGCAGCCTCTGTACGGATTGGCCCCGGCCTGCCGAGGGCCAATACAAGAAATGGCACGATGCTCGTACACTGTAGATAATGTAAACACAAACATCATCGCCCGTAGCCACTTACGATGCCCCCAAAATCGCACACACAAAAAAATTTCGTAGAACAATTTATCGTACACCGACCGGGGCACTGTAAACTAAGCATTAGCACTTATTAGTTATTGATACGTTGAAGTAACTTATAGTTCAACTTCTGTCGTGACTTGTGAGTAATTCTTCTGTACATTTGCTTGGAGTTGGAGAAACAAGTTTTACCTATGTACAGGTGTACGTACCTAATATAGTAATACCCCGCACATTTATTTATACACCGTAGCACATCGTCCCCAAAAACATGGTATCTAAAAATGTGCGGGGTATTCTGCAGTTATAAGCCCAAGTTTTTGCTATCCGTTTTTAAGACAAGTTAAGTTAAGTGGTAGTTTGCATTCTTTTCATTTTAGTTGTAGAGGTGTAGATCTTACTTTACTAGTACTAGTAGTCTAGCCTGTAGTAGATTCTAGTAGTAGTACAGTAGTAGTAGTAGTAATGGCTATGCCTCTGCCGGCTGCCTGTGCTTGCTGTGGTCATAATTCATGTGGACTTATTTCAGCTAAATTTTGTGAAGTTATTCACTTGTTATTGCCCAGCTCAGTCTAATAATATCAGTAGATCAATATGCAGGGCTATGTTCACTCTCATCCATTGACCAGTAACATTATTATACGCGAGATTGTCAAGATTGGAATCATGCATTTAACTGACTAGGCCTAGACTAGTACATGTACTACTAGTCTTAGACCCCGTTCTCACTCACTTCGTTGGAGCGGTCTAACTAAGACCCGTTCCTCAGGAGCGGTTCTTAGGTGAGTGAGAACGGTCAAAGTGGTCCAGGAAGTGGACTTCTGGACCGCTCCAGAAGACCACCTCGGGAGGTGGTCTTGAGAAACGGGTCTTATTAAGAGCGGTTTGGAGCGCTCTAACGTGCGAGTGAGAACGGAAGCGTACTTTGAACGGAAGTGGTCTAGTGACGTTGCACGCGAAACATGTAGTACGGTACATACGCTTAGTATTCCGCGCGCGAAAAATTTACTCGCTGACCTGAGCTGCCATAGCAACAAGACCACTTTGACTCGTGGAGCGGTTTGAGCCATAAAAAACTGCTCGGAGTGTGAACCCTCGCAAACCGTTCCTCAAGACCCGTTCCTCTGGAGCGGTCTAACTAAGACCACTTTCAAAGTGAGTGAGAACGGGGTCTTATCGTCTTACTCTTAGTGAGCTACACCGCGCCACTGCTAACTCCAAGGAGTTCCGCCGCCTTCGGCGGCGGAGCTACCTGGAGTTACGCCACTGCTTGCTGAGCTGTGCAGCTGTACCGCCAGCCTGGCACCGGGCTACATGTACATTGACTGTACATGTACATACTGCGGCAGAAGCACAATTTCAACTAATGAAGCTTAGCTATAAATAAATTTAAAAAAATATATATATATATAGACCTATGCATATACTGCTCTTGTTGTCAAAGAAAAAACCAAAACAAACCTTACCTTGAAACATCTCGAAAATACCAAAGATATGAGAATATGTAGCTTTTCACCGGCTTATTATTATTTGGAACGTCCGATAACAACATGCACGTGTTAAGATATTATCTAGATAGTCTAGTTCTAAGCACACGCAGACTGCTATTTGTGACATTAAGCTGATCAAGTGTACCGAAAAAGAAAAGAAAAGTGTACCGACCCAGCACTGAGCCACCGACCATACACCCAGTGGCGGATCTAGGGGCAGGCCCTCCCTAGAAAAAAACAGGTAAAACGCCCTTTTTTGTAAAAAAAAAAAAGAAGATGGGCCCGCTCCTGGCGCTCAAGGGGCCGGGAGGGGTGGGTGGTGGTTGAAAAAAGCACTCCCCGTTGAGCACAAAAAATGAGTGCTCACTATATTTTATCTCATAAAATAATCACAAATTATAGTAATCATCAAATGATTATCACACCTTAGGGATAATAGACGAATGTGCATTAGAACGACTGAAAATAAGACTATTATTGGAGATTACACCAAATGGCTACAAATTAGACCAAGTGATAAATAGATGAAATGATTATTAGATATGTAGATTGTAGACGAGCTTGGGTGTAGACCATATTGGAATAGATCAACTGGGTTGGGTAAGAGAACGCTTAATTAGTCTTTATACAAGCATAACACCAAAATTATCTTTATGATTTCAGCGTTAGATGGTTGATACTTGAATTTTTACTAAACAAAATAAAGGTGAGAATATATGGAATGGTAACTAAACATACGAATTATGGCTCATATAAACGAGTCATAATAGTGAGATGCGCCTACTATTTCACATTAGTATTTCTTCTGTTTTCACCCCATGATCCAATATCGGCTGAGAAGATTAGACTAATTTCAAACGATGTATATTCGGTATATTCCCAAGAAGAAAAAATCACTGTGTAGTATAGTCTCCTTAAAGAACAGTTTCCGATGTTGCATGGCTGAATATTGAAGCAAGAGATGTTGTATCTCGTCTTTATCTCTCTGACAAACAAAAGAGATACTGCTACATCTAGACACATGCATAGATCCCTCACAGGCTCACACACGCCTACAAAGGGCTGATTCGATCGGATATTTTAAGACTCGCGTTAAAATTGAATGTATTTCTGTTTTTTAAGACTAGCAACACTAATCAATGCTTATGGAGGCCATTTCACAATTATTTACTTTCAACAAGATAGCAATAGTAAGCATTTGAAAATATATAATTCACAAGAAAAATATTATTACATAACAAAACTAAAGAATTTGATTTTTTTACCAACAAATTTCATTCAGTCCTGGATGGTAACTTCAAATTGGCCACTAGCCTGGTTGCTGCAGAAAGATTTTCGTAAGTGGATTTACGTCATCATTAAGCTATACCACTTGTTATTCAACATTTTGCCATTTCAAACAAACATTTAAAATTTGTCCCTGAAAAATCAATTAAATATATTCTAAAACTAATATATTTTTATAGAGTTTTTATTTCAGTATTTTGAAGGTCCGACATTTAAAATGTGTACCGATATAAAAACATAAATACGAGATTCACGTCAAATCGGCCACATTTGCTACGCTCGGGAACGTTATAACTACGCCTCAATAGTCTATAGAACGCTTCATACCCCATGGTGCAGAGGTTGTAACCGAGTCGTATGCACATTTCATTATTTTCATCACATATCTCTTTGTGTCATTGAGAACGCGGATTGTATCGCCTGGCTTGAAAGGCCATGCATGTGTTTAGATTTACAGAAATAGAAAGAAAAACAAGTATCTTGAATATCTTACAAGCATGTGGTTCATTCCCGTCTCGGGAGAGGGGGGGGGGGTGAATTGTTTCGCATTAACAAAATGCTATTGACATACAGAAATAAGTGTTACTTACAATTTTTATTTGTGTATTTCCGTTAACATCAAGAATGATAGGAGCTGACATTATGTACCAATCATGATCTTACAGAAATCAATATGTGCAAAATGTAACAAAGAGTTGACAAAAGGCATGTTATTAAAACTTCCTTTGGAAATGTGTAATTATGAATGTTCCAATGTGCCCATTAGAAGATAAAGGCTGGATTATCGAAGTGATAAAATTAAGGTATTGTATTTCGGACAAAACATGTAATTCTGTATTACATTATTTGCGCTTTTCTGTATTATGACCTTTTCTACGTAATAGATTTGGATAACAGATTAGTACAAGTGGTTCTGTTTGACGTAAAGCTATATGATATTCAAGCTCTCTCTCTCTTTACCCTCCGTTTACTGCTCTATGTAATAATTTTGATGTATTGCAGTTTTTATGTTGATGCACACATTTTAACTTATCTCTCTCTTTCTCTCTCTCTTCTCTCTCACGTCAGTAAATTTTTTTGAAAAATCAGGTAGATGACACCGTACTCGATCTGATGAATCAGGCGGATCAGACGATCATTGCTCCAAAAGAAGAAATATCGGCTGAAGTGAAAAGTACATGAAAACACCATTATAGAGGTATCGGATAATCGCTCAAATTTAATTCAAAATCCGGACTAAGAAAATATATTTTGTCATGCAATCAAGTTAGTCACCCAATGAATCACGTTGATATTCATTTAATGTTACATGAATGTTCATTCTTTACATCGGTTTTGTGGCTTTTTTTCTTTCATTGAAGAAATTATGATTTTGAACACCCTTCGAAATGTTATTCTCAGTGTATAAGGTAGTTCATTCATTTAATATACTTTCAAGAGCGTTACAGGGATTTGCACGGTGCAAATTTCAAAACTTGTAAAAGGGCCGAAATGTTGTAAAATATCATAATTGAAACTGTCCTAATAGTATGGTGGCAAAGTTGTAATCATTAGAAAAGATTACAGTCATTTTTCTTGCCGAATTTAAACTGGCAATGTTTTATTCGCCACATTTGTTGTGTACCAAATTGGGGCTTCAATTTTCACATATTGACACAAAAGTCTTTTCATCTGAAATTTGTGCACATACTTTCATAAACTGATATTGCTGTAACAGATTAATTTTGAAATAGGTTTCTAAGGGATTGCAAATCCCTGATAGGAGCTTTAAACATATCCATATATAATGAAATCAAAGTGTGTTCTCATGGAAGAGGAGCCTGCTCAGTTAATCATGGACATTTGACAAATCTTCAGAGTCGGGACGTCTGTAAATAAGGTGATGAATTGACGCGAGCTGTCATTGTAAAGGAAATCGGAGAGTTGAGATGTAATAAAAATGCGGTTGTTAATGGTTGCCTGCCAAAATTAGAATCCATCAGAGTGTTCAATATCATGGACGGATGAAATACCAACACTAAATATCCGATCAGGCTTAGGACAGAGAGTTATTCACGCTATAATCACGTGACTTTTGAAAATACTAGTACAACTTTACTCTTAATAACTGCAACAATGTTGCCTGCCTTGTTACTCAGCTGTAAATACTCTAGCGTCTTCCTAAGATTTATTTAGATTGCTACTTTTGGAATGGATAATATGATTTCGCTCACAATTAGTTGTGTTGTTAGTGCATTAGAGTATATTTATATAGTGGCTGCGCTAAATAAATTGATGTAAATATTATAATTGCATTGGAGCTCAGTGCACACGATGCGGACTATACCTAGCGTATGACTGCATCAGTGACTGGCATAGGCATTGACGCACCGTGCGAGGGTAGTATCGTTGCACAAAGTAAGTGCAAACCTCTCTTCGAATTAAGGGCGTTATAGTCCTAGCTGAAGTAATACAGCAATCTAAATGCCTCCTCGTGTGCAATGAGCAGGCGCGTACGCAGGGGGGGTTTGGGGTTAAACCCCTCAATTTGTTGTTATATGTGTGTTTCGGAGGAAACCCCCCCCCCTCACTTTTTTTTCAAGTGTAAAACAAAAACAAAAAATTGGACTAAAGGGTGAAAAAACTGACCTTACCCCCACTGAATAAAATATCAGTCGGTATAATTTTCCAAGTTCCGGGACCAAAAAAAAGTGCTCTTACCCCCACCCCGCTTATTCAGCGGTTAGCTGAGTCGTTGCAAAATTTTCGGCGCGATTTTCAAATGTTAACCCCTTGGCTTGTTTTGAATAGAAGCTTTGGATGTATATATACAAAGATATTTTACAATTATACACAAAACATATGCATAAATGGAAGTAATTGGCGGACTTGAAATCAAATGTATATGTAAATAGAGAATGTACCGAAAGGAAATTGAATAATGAAAAAATAAAATGAATGTACACAAAGAACAGACGAACTGAAATTCTCAATGTTTCTTTACTTTGATATTAATAAACGTGGATACAACTCAACATTTGGATTGTAAACTCAGAAACTGTTTTACAATTGAGATGTGCAAACTGGCGATAATTTCAGTACCAGTTCTAATGTGATTTCATACAAACCCAAGAGTTTTACACAAATAGAATATTAAGTAAATGTATCTGGTCATGTATCCTTCATGGCCCTTGTAAAAAGGACAAATGAAGACCACATTTCTTTTACAAATATAACACTGTATCCTTGTTTTTTTCTAATATAGTTTGTGTTTGAACTCTTGCATGTGTTACTTGAAAGGTTTGTTTGTATTTTTTAAAATCTTAATTTGGAAAGGGAAACTATTTTGTCTGCTCTATATATATATATATATATGAGTTGTTAATTTTGTCTGTATATAAATTGTAAATAACGTAGCCAAATGATCGGTGCCCATTTAAAGGAGTGTGTTTGTATATGAATGTCATTTATCCAAGTAGATGATTTTCTACAATTTCAACTCTTGATTGTACACTATTGAAGTCGATGCAAGAGCATTATTAAGTGTATTTCACAAAGCATTAAGCTTAATTTTCGGAGAGTTTTCTGCAATTTTTGTAAACATGGTAAAAGTGCATTTAGACATTTCCGCATTAAAGATACTATGTCCCTTTTGCTGCTAACGTCAAATTCTGTAGAACTTTGCAGGAATTATGAATATGTCATGTATGTCCTATCTATGAAATTTAAACGTTAGCAGTGTCCTAATATTCAAATTATGCAAGGAAACCCGTTTACTTGCTAGACTTCACTGTCAGACACTATTGAGTGACTGACTGGCTTTTTTTTCTTTGGTAATAACATACATAAAATGAGCTGTAAAGGGTACATGAGCATTTGTCTACATCAATAACCCACTTCTTGTAATGGCCAAAATTAAACTGATTGAATCTTTGCGCAGCATAAAACGTACGACCATTCGGTACAATGGTCTGAAAATCAGACTATTACTTACTGGCTTATAGCACTTAAGTCGATTCGACAACTAATAGTCGTTATTTTCCCACTTAAAGACATTTTCAAGTCCCCTTTTTTATATAGGGAAGTTCTAAATTAGTATTGTCTTTCAAATGCCGTTGGAATTTAACCTTTTTCATTTTTGGGGCCTGCAAATGGGACATAGTACCTTTAAGCGAAGAAGTAAAATGTATTACTAGTAATGGTAGTAGTATAGTTTCCAGGATCAGTAGTAGTAGTAATACTACTTGTTGTTGGTGTAGTTATTGTCTTGTTGATGTTATTGCTGTGGCGGTATTAGTATAAGTAGTTGTATTGATTCATTTCAGACATGGTCTTTCAATTTCAATTATTCCGTTCAGCGTGAGTATTATATTGTTAAAACTCCAACTATTGTTTACTGAAACTGATTATTTTGTATGATTTTATTAGATTTTAAAGAATGACGTACGTCGTTACTTTACGTGTAAGTCTATTTTGCTGAACACATGACTAACTATACATGGTTGAATTCATTATTGTTGAATGTAAACATGATTAACTATTTCATTCTTATTCATGTATTATTATATGAAATGACAAGAATATTTACATGTCAATGTTTAAAGGTAATACAAAGTTTGGTATGGGGTCATGAATTTGGTTCAAATGAACATATTGGAAGCATATGCGATCCTACAATATTCAATGATCGTTGTCGCAGTTGAAATCGAGTCTAAAGTGATTAAATTGTGAATTATAAACTCTTTATGTTGTATAGCTCCCTCTCAATATTGATATTACGTTGTCTTCAAAACAATGTTTCTTGACTAAAATCGACCAATTTTCTATTCCCGTTTGGAAATAATATATCAGAACGGCATATTCCGAGATTTTTTTCAAAGTTGCTTATTCTAACACTAGGTTTCACGATGGTAATGCAAATTTTGAATTTCATAATTCAATCCTGTTGAAATATTACCAAAACTTTGAATTACCTTTAAGGCAGTCATACCTTATACTGTATATGCCCTATTAAATAAATGTAAATAGTGTAATGTGCCTCACATTTATCTCCTTTCGCTTTTCATATATCGTGTAGGTTCCCAATTATTGTGGTTTAATGTATTGCAATAAACATGGCTATATTTTTTATTTGTTATAATGTTTGAGAATATAGTTATTCTGCATTACCATGATTAGCGCATAAGGAGTATTATGCGCTGTACATATATTTACTTATTCTTATTTTGTATTACAGAACGATTTAATTAATATTGATTATCGCAAAGAATACATGTACAGTTTAATGAAATCCCTACTGATCTGAGAATTCTATTATGTTGAACTATTTTCAAGTAGTCATGGATTTTTCCACATTATTGAGATCATTGAATTGTATTATACAACTGTTTCATTGATTTTTACTCAAGTCTATGATTCAGATGCCTAGGGTTTTCACCCCACACCTCACTCTATGTGTGTGTATGTGTATGTGCGGGTGTGTGTGGGGGGGGGCGGGTGTGGATGTGTAAAGATGTACTTGAGATCTAACTGTTCAGTATTTTCTAGACCTTACATTTTTCTAAAATCAATTCTAATGTGCTCTTTCAGTGAATAAAGTCAGTAGGTGACAATCTCAACAAAACAAACTATTCCCATCAAAATTTCAATCTGACAGGAAAGAAAAGGCATACATCTTTCCCTGGGAATGGAAGTACTAAGACAAATCTTTGAAATAATAGATAAAATGGTCGCTCCACAATTCTCTTACCAAAGTCCTTCAGCTTTGATGTAAGGAGCTTATTTTCTATTTTTTGAGGCATCGGTGAATATTCAGCAAGCTTGTCTGCACATTAGGTTTGACAATCCTCTCCTATTTAAAATTTCCTGGCAATGCGCCCGTTTCTGTGACAACGGTTCATGGACATCAAAAGATCAAAAGATGAAATTCCAGTTAAACAATGGTAGGGAGAAAATTGTATTTATGCCCTCACAGTATAGAAGCACAGGTACAACTAGCCCGGATGCGTTCTTATTTTTTCGTATGCATGCGAGCCCAGATTCACCGACCTCTGAAACAGAAAAATGCCTATATTTTTTTTAATATCTTACACTTTTGAATGAAGATTTATTTGAAGAATAATATCATTTTGTATGCGCTGTGAAATTTTCAGGAGCTTTGAAGCCAAAATAAGGGAAATACGCGAAGTGAATTTTGGACGAATTTTGCTCCTCTTTTCGAACATGGCCTCGATAGCCGTTACGAATTCAAAAGCTTTTACGACTTTTCGGGGTTTTAATTGCACCCGAGCCCCGCGCCTCAAAACTGTAAGGTATTTTTAAAGATAAAGGCATTTTTCTGTTTCAATCTGGGCTCGCTTGCGTACGAAAAACTAAGACACAGTCCGGATAGAGGATAGGAAGAACTTCCCAATATATGATACTCCCACGTGTTGAAGTAGACAGATAAGCAAAATAGTCTAAGAATGCTTTCACTGCCTTACGTGGCTCAGCAGCAACAGCAATGAATATTTGGACAAAGCAAGGCTGGTTTCTCTTCCTAATGTTTAAATCTTTTTATAGAGTTAGATATCATGGGATAATAGAAAGTATAAAAATGAAAAAAGAAAAAGGTAGTCTTATTTAAATCTTTTGATAATACATGCTTTAATTTTATTGTATATTCTTGGAAAGTTGGCGGTGCTGTAAGTGTTAACCCGGCCTACATTAACTGGTTGTTTCCTGTATTGATGTGATAGAAATAGGACAATGTGGTTGTCAACTGGTTATATGTATACCTAATACTGTATAGGCCTGTTTGTGGTCATCATAGGTAACCCTACCAGCCCGGTTGTTAGCCTAGCTCTTCTTTCACCAACTCAAATCCCCTGCCATTGATGAGGAAATCAGTGTCGTTGGTGGCATAGATCAGAGGTACTGCCGCACAGCAAATGAGACGTCACCGTTGAGATGGATTTCATACTTTGTTGGTTTGGGGGGCAGGGCAGAGATCAAAACCTGCAAAGTTATTAAAAGTTATTTTGTATTTCAAAACGTCACTTGCAAGTCATGTTGACATCACTAGTTGAGACCTACTTAAATGATGGTTCTAAGAAATAGGATAATTTGTGCTTCTTGGATGAAAAAAAAACTAACTTTATTATGATATTATGACCATTATCATTCTCAAGGCAATTACAGAACACAAGACATTTCTATTTTCTTAAATACCAATATCCACTTGAGTCTTAATCAATACCACAATCATCTTCAAAATCATAAAGATCACTACCACCATTACCACAAAATCCTCCTTCTCTTCCTCCTTGTTTTAATAATCCCAGTCTGACTCTTCATCATCATCCTCATTACCATCATTAGCGCAAAGGCCAGATCATGCATCTGGCACTGGACATGACTCGTGTAGTTATTTGAGAAAAAGAAGCCCATTGCATCTTACCTTACCTGTCATATCTTTACATTTTGAAACTTCGTACCTATTTTCCGTGCATTATACTTGATTTGAAATCTTTAATTTGTGTGTGTGTGTGTGCAATGTACGCTTATACGCTTGTATAACAACAAAAAATTGTTTTTTTTTAATGTAAATGTGGAACAAATAAACTTCAAACTTCAAACTTCAATCATCTTCACAATCCTCATCCTTCTCCTCTTCCTCCATGTACTCATCATCACCATTCTCCTCCTTTTTACATCATCATCATCATCATCATCACTACCTCTAGTCTCATGCACTGCCACTAACCCCAATCACAATAGTATGCTCATGCATCATTTACAGTTAACAACTAAGTTATTCATACCCTTACCAAGTTTTGTAATTTTAGTATGTGAAAAACGTATTTGTCTCGATATATGTTTATAGAGAATGTGACATATTAAAGCTTACATCTTAAGGTATTCAACAAAAGCCCTAATTCAACCAGTCCACGTTTCATTCTTGAGTTAAAAAAACATTTAAAAACATCAAATTTACAAGGGGTATGAATAACTTAGTTGTTAACTGTGAATCATTTTACCGGTATAAGCCATCTCCCAAGGGAAGCGATCTCATTTTCCTGAAGTCTGGGCAGCGTATTCCCGTGGAGATACCAGCACTATCTCCTTGGTATTCCTTGGCAACCTCCAGATGCATGGTACGAGATTGGATCTTAGCTTGGGCTAGCGCTGGGTACAAGATCAACATTGGTAGGTAAATCCAGGTCTCCCGGTCCAAAAACACATGACCCCTATTTAAGTAACAAGATCACAATGACCATCATCTTCAGGATGTTATTGGGCACGACGGGAATACACAATGCATGCAGATTTCAAGACAACGTTCCAGACATAAAGTATACCAATCACCAACGAAATATATTTGTGTGTATGTTAGTAGTTCAATTTTGTAGTACTGTATTCAAAATATGAGATTAAAATATCACTACTGTGTAAAGAGATCTCAACATAAAAGTGATTTGTGAGGAGACTACTTCACCCTACCCGTATGTGCTCACATAAAATAGGGCCCGCACCGAAGCCAAGATTGACTTGGGTTTTGTGTGCTCAGTTTTATGTTATTTAATTTTCTTCATAAACCTTATCTGTTAACCCAGAGAATGCAGGTTGAAGTTTTTGGGGGTTGAGTTTATATATTCCTACCATACACAAGTAAGCTTTTTAGTTTTTAGGTGACTGCATGTTACATTTTAATGCTTGTTCAGATATGACAAGGTTAACCGCCACCAAAAAACCCGCCATGTTTGTTTATGTGTAAATTATATATATCCCCCCCCCCCAATATTTCAGGTGGGGGTGGCCTGTACAATAATCCCCTCCAATAATGCACATCAAAAAAAAAAATGAAGAGAAAAATCAATGATGAGAGCCCGATGAGAGTAGTTAATGGTTATTACTCGCAAGATGACCATCAATATACACATTTTGCTATCTCATTTTCATAATACATACATATATAAATAGAAAACGAAGTAAATGAGACAACCGTATATGAGACAAGAATAAATTGAATTCTCGCTCATACGGCTTCATCAGGAATTGATGAATTTATTCAATTTATTCAATCAACAGCATCATAGAAATGCAGTGCGCCAAATGCAAAGCCGCAGCGTTAAAAAGCAACGAGCTAAATGTTAAGCGCGAAGCGCAAAAGTGCAAAAAGAAGTAGAGAGTGAGATAGAGAGATATTGAGAGACAGAGAGGATAATAACCCAGGTAGCAAGCCCATGTGGGACCCACATGGGCCCCATATTCTCTGAAACATGGCCCCATATGGAAAACAATCTGGGGCCCTAAGGCATCTGCACCCAGAAGCATATGGGACCCATATGGGTAAACCCATATAAGACAGATGGGACCCAGATGGGACCCATACCAAACTGGGCCCAAATGGGTATGCCCAGCTTAATCCCATCTGGTACCCATATTGGTTAACTCAGATATATCCCATGTGGGTTAACCCAGATTTTCCCCATGTGTTACCCATATGGGCATATTCATATTCTACCCATATGTGTACGCCCAGCTCATTCCCATCTGGGACCCATAAGGGCTGGCCCAGATAGATCCCATATGGGTTACTAAATATTGGCCCCATATGGGATACATATATGGGTTCCATTTAATAGCCCAGATGGCACAAGTGACCCAGATCATCCCCATATGGGCCCCATATGGGCTTGCTACCTGGGAAAAAGGGAAAAGGGGAAGAAACGGGCAGAAGAAAAAGGAAGGGGAAGAGAAAAGGAAGAAAGACAAGAGAAAGAGGGACATATATATTCCAGCATTTCCTTCAGGGAACTGATGTGAATGGGCGATGAAAAAGAGGTTGACTTTAAAGTAACCTACAATGAAATATTGCTCATGTTTATTTCTTACAATGTCAAAATTACTTTACGGGACCCCTCCTAAAAAGCTTAGGCATGGGTGATGGTAGGTATGAGGTTAATGCATGATCAGGAATTAGTTGAGTGGATGGAAAAGAAGTGAGAAATAAGCTGAAAAAACATGGAAAATTGCCATGGAATGATGGAAGGCAATGTGAGACAGGCCCAACATGTTCTAAAACAAGTAATAATATTCAAGAATAGTTATGACTTCTTTCACCTAGTTCTTCAAAAACTAATTAAAAACGAGTAAATAATCAATGTCACATTATTGACAGGGCTTAAAAGGAAAGTAAAAAGAAAAACAAGAAAGAAAAAGGTTGAATGAAATTTGGGACTGATTGTGAATTTCAATACGCGAAATTTACAAGCTCAGGCATTCGCGCAGATATTATGCTTATATTTTCTGGTATGATAAGTATATGTCTGGGTGAAGAAGGAGATAATGGAAGTTTGTTGTTTGGTAGTTGGAACGTAAGTTTTATATTATGTTTTTAAGAAACAGACAGTTTGTATGAGATCAGGAGTGGAAATTTTCTGTCATTTTGAGAACCAAATTTTGCATCAGTGATATTCTGTTTCATTGAATTGAGTTTCCCGCAGAGAGGATTCAGTTGGTTTAATTAAAGAAGGAAGAGAGTCAAATGAAGAACCAAAAGCAATATGTTTTTCATTTACTAATGAGAACTATGTTTTTGAGATCTCCTTACACAGAATATTGGAATGGGTTTTCACGATGAATGTTGTTTGGAGACATCAATATTCATAAAATGTATGTTTCTATCACCAGGAAATAAAGAATTTTCTGTCTACATGAACCTTTCCTGGTTGCTTATTAATGCATTTGCCCACTGGTAACATAATACTTTCACAAGTTGATATCCCTCACCATTGGATTTTTTTTGGTAATGTCTAAATTTCGTTTAAAAATAGATGATATCAGTCTGGTAGGCCTACACTGCAGGCAAGAGTCAGGACTAACATTTAGCATGTTATTAATTTTATTACCACTCTTATATTCTCTGAAATGTTATCTTTATTGAGGGTGATTTGAAAAAGTTAATAACTTGGAAGGAAGGGGGTGCAACCTGCCACACGTTCTACCTCTTGGTTGCTTTGATCCATTGCCAAAAATATTTTGGCACCTATCATCCCCCAACCACGGATACAAATCGACACCCCTGGCTAGGAGTGTCAAGTGTGACGCATATGAGCGCTATTTTAGTTTGTAGGTGATTGGTACATTGTAATGCTTGTTCAGATATGACATGGTAAACCGCCACCAAAAAACCCCGCCATGTTTGTTTACGTGTAAATTCATGGAACTGCGCAACAAAGGTCCTATATGCATATTCACTGAGCTAAGATACCGAAATGTGAAGAGCTCTCATGTCACCATAAGAGGTGTCGTGGTGTAGGGGTGTCGTGGTCGAGTGGATACGTCACCGGACTGTGGATCACAAGAACCCAATATTATTTTCATTATCATAAAATAAATATAAAAATTACCACCCCATATCACCGATTAAATGGTGTCTTGTTCAATACAACGTGTAGTCCAGAATCTGGCCGGTTCTTTATTTTTTATTTTTTTCAATTATATTCCCTACACATTTGATTCAAGCCGGCGAAGATGGCGTTTTGAACAAACGCATAATTATACTCACCAGCCCAGCAATTCGCCGGGCATCCTAATTTAATGATAACGCCATCTCCGGCTGGTAGCAAGTAAGTAGGGAAAGGTAGCGTTGGTGTGGTGGAGATCAACATTAAATCGGCCATCTTCTGGACTATACAACTTGTTGAAGAATAGTTCGAAAAAGCATAAATGCAAATTTACACGTTGGACTTCCATTTCCTGACAACTGACACCCCCTACATTTAACTACAGTGATGATGGCCCCTTGAACAAAAAACGAAAACAAAAATACCCATCCTAGATGGAGGTTATAAATTATCAATGTTTTATCAATGTTTGTTAAATCATTGAAATTAAGAACTGGTTTAAATAAATAAGTAGCTGTTCAGGAACTACCTAATCACAAGGGTGTCGTTGTCTGCAGTGTATTCCTGGTGATAGGGCCGTATTCATGCAAGAACCGATGCTGTCATGCCTAGTATACGTACCTGTAATCTTTTTTGGAAGCCGCCATGCAGTAGCCAAACCTCCAGGGCTGAGCCCATAGAACGGAAACGGATTTACCGAGTAATTAACAGGTGGAAGTGAACTCAAAATGTAGTACATGCTTCCATAGATGGCTTTGGAGAGCTTCACGTTTCCGGGCCCTTGGCCCAGGTCTTCTTCCAAGCCTCCTGGTGGGTCTTAAACAGGTCTCCCTTCTGGGTCTGGTCCTGACCAGCATTGTACATTGTCTTGGCATCATCTTAGGAGTCCGAGACTGAAGTGATGAAAGTCCAGGTCTTGGAGTAAATGTGAGCAGGGAGGGTAACGTTGTCTGGTACTTCTGTCCAGAATGTGAAGACTGGTTGAGTGGAGCTGCTTGCTGCTTCTGAGACCATGGTTTTTCCCCAGGAAGACCTGGCATTCACATACGTAAATTCATTTATATCACTACAAATATTAATGATAATAATGATAATAATAATACATGAGGCCTAAGGTTACGGGTTGACAATCCAGTCTCTTTTACCTTTTGTATTACCAATTCACTTTTATTGAAGCAAATTCATCTATGCTATGACCTGTTCTGTGTTTTAAATATTAGGTCTGTACTTTAAAACCGTATAATTGATGAAGCACAGGACATATAGTTTTGTCATATGAATTATGAAATGTAGGTGATATAGGATTGATCAGATATGGCCCAGTAAAACGCCACAAAAAAATCTGCCACTGTGTTTCTACGTGTAAATGAATGGCAACTGTCTGCATCAAAGGAGGCATAGACTGAGCTCTGTGTTATAAGATACAGAAACGGGAAGCTTATTATACTTTACATTGTTATATTTTTAAACAGCGTTTGGCCGCGTCACATCTGAACAGGCCTTAATTGTTATTTTTGTAAACCAAAATATGTTCTCTTCATAGATATATGGATGAATCTGTTATGATAACTAGACATACATTTGTAGTCTTGTACATAATATCTGTTATACGTTTTGAGCATTCATACATACTTACGTAGCTGGATTCTACTTACTGTATATCTTCTTTTTGTCAACTCATGTTTCTATTGTATTTAAAAGAAAAAAATATTTGCCTTTGTTTTACCAACTCTTTTTAAATTAATTTTTATGTTTGCCTTCTATTAACCTTGGGGAAGGGGAAGGGGGGTCGTGGAACTTGCATTGCAAGCCATTCATTTTTTGGAAGATTTTGTTAACATATAACATGGACTCTCAATTGGTTTGACCGAGTTGAAATACATGTAAAGTCAACACAATGGGATTCTGTGGTACAACTTATGGAGTAGCATTCATTTTGGCAAACCAATTGTTTTTTTGTAGGAGCTCTTATCCATTGTCTTACTATTCCAGATGTACAAACAACAGTTATCATTCATTTATCGAAAATTTGTCGTCAAGTCTTAGTGCGACCATTTTCCCGACACTTCCATAGTTATCATCTTCAATTTACCGGTACGTTCTTCTAGCATTCTGATTTCCATATTAAAAAAAAGCTTAAATGATTGACGACTACCTAGTACTTAAACTTTGCAGGAGACCAACACAATAAATGTGTACTAAAAATTTCTTTAATTTTGTTTTTATTTTATAATTTACTTACTTCATGAATACATTTTAAACCAATCATTATATAGAGTATGTTGTGTGATGTGATGTCTTATATGTCTTTTTCAAACATTCCATCCAACTCGGCCATGCCTATTTTTCTTTATCGTGTGTCCATTATATTATATTATGTATATATTGTTTGAGAGTGACAGCATTAAATTGTACACTACTATCAGCTGATTTTGTTGTTGTTGTAGAAATGTGTTTTTATTTTCAGTCTGTGATAATTAATGCTACCCGGTATATGAAGGGCTCGGTTCCAAAAGGTTCTACATCCATAAATCCAAGTTCTGAGAAAAACACGATTTTTTTGTTATCATAGTTAGCAATACGGTAAGTTTGGCATTATACTTTGGCTGATTATACTAGTGTATGATACAACTGTAAAAACACTCTTTAAGTCTGCACAATTTTTTTTTTATTGATTTATGTTTTTTGTAATTTTTGTGGATGTAGTACCTTTTGGAACCAAAATTGGATGTAGTACTTTTTGGAACCGAAATCTTGCATACAGCATGCAAGTTACAATGCCGACTTGTATTGTAGTGCCAATAGATTTTGTACAACTTCACATTTAATTATCATGACAAGACATGCTATGTAAATAAATGGATATATAGTACCTTTTGGAACCGAACTGATTTTAAAATGCCATTTCTTTTTACTTTCCAATTGGAAATTCAGCTTTTTGGAAGTGTCAGTGTATGAGGCTACTGGAAATATGTACATTAATGCAAAAAAAAAAAGATAAATAATGAATGTAGTACCTTTTGGAACGGAGCTCTTCATATATGCCACATAAATAATCTCCCTGTGCCACATTGTATTTATCATGGGATAGAGTGATATGACCGTTTCCAGTGCAAGATTAATCTATACCAGTGTTCAAAGGGTCGTCACAGGGCAAATCAAGACCGGAAATGGATAATTTTGCCAAGCCATTGTGTTGCACAAACCAACCCTTCCGGCAATTAGTGCCTATTTTTTGTGTGCAAAATTGCATGTGTGGCAAACAGACAATGGTGCAGAGAGGCAAAGGAAGCAACTTGAGTGTTAAACTTTTAAAATCTAATTGAATAAGCAAATCAATTTCAGTAACTTTTCTGTAACTGAAACATAGAAGACAACATTTTAGGATATTGTAAAGGGCACTATTACATGAAACCTTATTTCAGATTCCCAATCTTTCAAATTATAGCATTTTTGTCACCCTGATACCTCTAGTAATCACTGGATAACATTTCACCTTCGATAAGTATAAATGGTAAGGGAGAGAAATACAAAATGTCTTCTCATTGCACATACATTCATAACACAACATGGTAAAAGTACAAAATTATCCTTCAACAGAATTCGTATTCTCCATATACAAATTTAATATAAAGACATTTATTAAGCCAAATGGTAGGTGATATATTAATCATTTCATAATATTTGGTGAAGAATAAGTTGAGTAAAGTAACATTCATATTTCATTTTGAACATAAAAAAGAAAGGCAAACTCAGTGGCAACGTATAAGGACTTCTTACGGCTCGGTGTACAAATGCCAGAGGTAAAAATGTCAGAGAAAAAATGTCAGAGGTAAAAATGTCAGAGGTAAAAATGTTAGAGGTAAAAAATTCCAGAGGAAAAAATGTCAGAGGAAAAAATGTCAGAGGAAAAAATGTCAGAGGTAATAATGTCAGAGGTAAATATGTCAGAGGAAAAAATGTTAGAGGTAAAAATGCCAGAGGTAAACATGTCAGAGGAAAAAATGTCAGAGGTAAAAATGTCAGGGGTAAAAATGTCAGAGGTAAAAATGTTAGAGGTAAAAATGCCAGAGGTAAACATGTCTGACTCAGAGGAAAAAAATGTTAGAGGTAAAAATGACAGAGGTACAAATGTCGGAGGTGAAAAAAAAAAAAAACAATGTCAGAGGTAACAATGTCAGAAGTAAAAATATCAAAACAAAAGCATGTTATAGGTTGAATATTGATATTGGTTGTATATTGTATCGAAAAAGAATAACGAAGGGTTCTCTGCAGTCAATATTGCAGCGCTGCTTTATTTTCTTCTTTCTTTAACTTTTATTTACCGTTCGGCCCAAAATTATGACCTTTTGTCCGATTATTGCAGAGCGGGGGTGGGGGGCTACTTCCTCCCTCGGCTTGTACGCCATGGCCATGAATCGCAGAGTACATCTGTCAAGCCTAAACAAACAAAAACAATTATTGTTCCTCCTTCCTGCCCCTTTTTGACCCAAATACTACCATAATCATTTTTTTTTAGCTCACCTGAGCCGGAGGCCCAAGGTAAGCTATTGCCGTCCGCTCCCATCCGTCGTCCGTTAACGTTTTACATTTTCATCTTCTTGAAAACACACGGTCAGATTTTAACCAAACTAGGCAGGAAACATCCTTAGGGGTAGGGGATCCGAAGCTTTTAAAATAGTAAACGTGAACCCCATGGGAACCCCAAACTATGTAAATTTTAAACATCTTCTCCAGATTCAGCAGTACAACAGTCAAGGTATTTAGATACCTTTTTAGGTGAAGAATAAAAGGTGTTCATAACAGTTCCCAGGGTGGCTCTATTGGGCCCCTGAGGGGGCTCAGTGTTAAAAGTAACTGTTTCATCTGCTTCAAAACGCATGTTTTCCAAATTTTTCTAAAACTTGGCAAAATTCATTTAAGTATTTCAAATTGTTAACGAGGCCCACATGGGGACCAGGGGGAGGGCCCCTAAGGGCCGAAACTGCGTACATTTCAAACAAGTTCTCCCGATCCAAAAATGGAACAGTCAAGTTTAATATATTGTGACAAATGCAAGGTTGTCCAAGTCGTATATATGGCCCTCATGGTGGCTCACACTATATAAATTCCTCTTCTCCAACTCCAGAAGCAGTATAGCTAAAATATTGTTTGCCAAAACAGGCGCGGATCCAGGATTTCTATTGGTATATTGGTACGTAATACCACAACTCTTACATACAGATACAGTCCCTGCTGAACGTTTTTCAAAGTGGGTATGGGGGGGTGGGAGGTTAAATTATTTACGATCAGGTAGAGCGTACGTAGCGTAAATTGGCGTGGGGTCAAGGGGCGGAGCTCCCGGAAGCTCAGGGCGTATGGGCATTTAATAACGGTCAGATGAGCATATTTTATACCTTATTTGTGACACTGGCATGACACTAATTGGCGTAGAGTCCAGGGGGCGGAGCCCCCGGAAGCTTAGGGGTTTTAGGCATTAAATTACCGTCAGATGAGCATCCAGGGGCCCGACTTAGGGCCCTAGGTGGGGTCCAGGGGGCAGAGCCCGGAAGCTCAGGGCTTTTAGGCATTTGATTACGGTCAGATGAGCATATTTTGATACCTTATTTGTGACGCTGCCAGGTCACTAATTGGCGTGGGGTCCAGGGCGGAGCCCCGAAGTTCAGGGGTTTTAAGCATTAAATTACGGTCAGATGAGCATCCAGGGGCCCGCCTTGGGTCCCTAGTTGGGGTCCAGGGGGCAGAGCTTAGGGGTTTTAGGCATTTAATTACGGTCAGATGAGCATATAGTTTGATACCTCATTATTTTGCGACACTGGCAGGTCACTATTCTTTCTGTTTTTTTATTTTCTTTCTATTTCTCTTTAATATAATTTTTCAAAAAAGGAAGGGGGAGCTCGACCCCCCCAGCCCCGCCGTTCCGCGGGCCCTGAGCCCCTGACATGTAGGTCTCTAAATAAGCATATTTCTTGCCTGACTGTAAATTTGGGAATTTGTCATTTTCCACACACATAAAAAGTATAATTTACTAAAAAGTGAGGAAAACTCCCGGAAAATTATATCATTATATGCAAAATTTGTAAATCACTAGTATCGAATTAGAAATAAACCATGCTTAAATTCTATTTGGGGGGCAGCTGCAGTAAATTGCACCTGAAATTGCATCATGCGCAACGATGCGCATTATAAGTTTCAAACGCTTTCTTTCATACAAATACACAAAAATTCCAAAAGCTTGAATGCATACTATTTCACAAGATGTAATAAAACAATATGAATACTTTAAATGATACACTTACATGTTTTCTAAATTTTTCTAAAACTTGGCAAAATTCATTTAAGTATTTCAAATTGTTAACGAGGCCCACATGGGGCCCAGGGGGAGGGCCCCTAAGGGCCGAAATGCGTACATTTCAAACAAGTTCTCCCGATCCAAAAGAGGAACAGTCAAGTTTAATATATTGTGACAAATGCAAGGTTGTCCAAGTCGTATATATGGCCCTCATGGTGGCTCATACTATATAAATTCCTCTTCTCCAACTCCAGAAGCAGTATAGCTAAAATATTGTTTGCCAAAACAGGCGCGGATCCAGGATTTCTTGGGGGGCAAATTTGAAATTGTGCGAGCCAAATATTGGTACGTAATGGTGACCACCAAAGCAGTGGCGTAATGAGCAAAATCGTTTGAGGGGGGGGGGGCAGAGACAAATTCCGCATCACCTCCACTCTTACATACAGATACAGGCCCTGCTGAACGTTTTTCAAAGTGGGTGTGGGGGGTGGGAGGTTAAATTATTTACGATCAGGTAGAGCGTACGTAGCGTAAATTGGCGTGGGGTCAAGGGGCGGAGCTCCCGGAAGCTCAGGGCGTATGGGCATTTAATAACGGTCAGATGAGCATATTTTATACCTTATTTGTGACACTGGCATGACACTAATTGGCGTAGAGTCCAGGGGGCAGAGCCCCCGGAAGCTTAGGGGTTTTAGGCATTAAATTACCGTCAGATGAGCATCCAGGGGCCCGACTTAGGGCCCTAGGTGGGGTCCAGGGGGCAGAGCCCCGGAAGCTCAGGGCTTTTAGGCATTTGATTACGGTCAGATGAGCATATTTTGATACCTTATTTGTGACGCTGCCAGGTCACTAATTGGCGTGGGGTCCAGGGGGCGGAGCCCCCGGAAGTTCAGGGGTTTTAAGCATTAAATTACGGTCAGATGAGCATCCAGGGGCCCGCCTTGGGTCCCTAGTTGGGGTCCAGGGGGCAGAGCTTAGGGGTTTTAGGCATTTAATTACGGTCAGATGAGCATATAGTTTGATACCTCATTATTTTGTGACACTGGCAGGTCACTATTCTTTCTGTTTTTTTCTCTTTCTTTCTATTTCTCTTTAATATAATTTTTCAAAAAAGGAAGGGGGAGCTCGAGCCCCCCAGCCCCGCCGTTCCGCGGGCCCTGAGCCCCTGACATGTAGGTCTCTAAATAAGCATATTTCTTGCCTGACTGTAAATTTGGGAATTTGTCATTTTCCACACACATAAAAAGTATAATTTACTAAAAACTGAGGAAAACTCCCGGAAAATTATATCATTATAAGCAAAATTTGTAAATCACTAGTATCGAATTAGAAATAAACCATGCTTAAATTCTATTTGGGGGGCAGCTGCAGTAAATTGCACCTGAAATTGCATCATGCGCAACGATGCGCATTATAAGTTTCAAACGCTTTCTTTCATACAAATACACAAAAATTCCAAAAGCTTGAATGCATACTATTTCACAAGATGTAATAAAACAATATGAATACTTTAAATGATACACTTACATGTTTTCTAAATTTTTCTAAAACTTGGCAAAATTCATTTAAGTATTTCAAATTGTTAACGAGGCCCACATGGGGCCCAGGGGGAGGGCCCCTAAGGGCCGAAATGCGTACATTTCAAACAAGTTCTCCCGATCCAAAAGTGGAACAGTCAAGTTTAATATATTGTGACAAATGCAAGGTTGTCCAAGTCGTATATATGGCCCTCATGGTGGCTCATACTATATAAATTCCTCTTCTCCAACTCCAGAAGCAGTATAGCTAAAATATTGTTTGCCAAAACAGGCGCGGATCCAGGATTTCTTGGGGGGCAAATTTGAAATTGTGCGAGCCAAATATTGGTATGTAATGGTGACCACCAAAGCAGTGGCGTAATGAGCAAAATCGTTTGAGGGGGCAGAAACAAATTCCGCATCACCTCCACTCTTACATACAGATACAGGCCCTGCTGAACGTTTTTCAAAGTGGGTGTGGGGGTGGGAGGTTAAATTATTTACGATCAGGTAGAGCGTACGTAGCGTAAATTGGCGTGGGGTCAGGGGCGGAGCTCCCGGAAGCTCAGGGCGTATGGGCATTTAATAACGGTCAGATGAGCATATTTTATACCTTATTTGTGACACTGGCATGACACTAATTGGCGTAGAGTCCAGGGGGCAGAGCCCCCGGAAGCTTAGGGGTTTTAGGCATTAAATTACCGTCAGATGAGCATCCAGGGGCCCGACTTAGGGCCCTAGGTGGGGTCCAGGGGGCAGAGCCCCCGGAAGCTCAGGGCTTTTAGGCATTTGATTACGGTCAGATGAGCATATTTTGATACCTTATTTGTGACGCTGCCAGGTCACTAATTGGCGTGGGGTCCAGGGGGCGGAGCCCCGAAGTTCAGGGGTTTTAAGCATTAAATTACGGTCAGATGAGCATCCAGGGGCCCGCCTTGGGTCCCTAGTTGGGGTCCAGGGGGCAGAGCTTAGGGGTTTTAGGCATTTAATTACGGTCAGATGAGCATATAGTTTGATACCTCATTATTTTGTGACACTGGCAGGTCACTATTCTTTCTTTTTTCTCTTTCTTTCTATTTCTCTTTAATATATTTTTCAAAAGGAAGGGGAGCTCGAGCCCCAGCCCCGCCGTTCCGCGGGCCCTGAGCCCCTGACATGTAGGTCTCTAAATAAGCATATTTCTTGCCTGACTGTAAATTTGGGAATTTGTCATTTTCCACACACATAAAAAGTATAATTTACTAAAAACTGAGGAAAACTCCCGGAAAATTATATCATTATAAGCAAAATTTGTAAATCACTAGTATCGAATTAGAAATAAACCATGCTTAAATTCTATTTGGGGGGCAGCTGCAGTAAATTGCACCTGAAATTGCATCATGCGCAACGATGCGCATTATAAGTTTCAAACGCTTTCTTTCATACAAATACACAAACAATTCCAAAAGCTTGAATGCATACTATTTCACAAGATGTAATAAAACAATATGAATACTTTAAATGATACACTTACATGCAAATGCATGATAATTTTTGCGTTTCTTTGTGCCTGCAAAATAGTTTTCTTCTGTATTTTGTTTTGTTGCTGTTATGAGTTTATATTCATATTATTGTTATCAAAAAGGAATAAATAAATACATTTGTACGATGATTGTTGTACAATAATGATAGACGAAGCGATAAAAATCGCAACTGATCTTTCCTTAATTCCCCCCTTTTTTTCTTTTCTTCTTCCTCTATAATTGTTTCCATTTCTCTCCTCTTTACCTTTCCCTTCCCTTCCTTCTCTCTCTCTCTCTCTCTCTTTTACCGAGGGGCAAGGGCCTTCCGTCCCCCCTGCCGATCCACACCTTGTTGGTTGGGAAAAATTGCAACTGATCTCCCCCACCTTTCTTCTTCCTCTTTTTTCCTTTCCCCAAGTTCACTCCTCTTCCTTTCCCTTCCCTTCCTTCTCTCTCTTTTAAGTTTCCTGGGGGGGGGGCAAGGGCCTTTCGGTCCCCCGATCCACATGTTGTTGGTCGAATTAATCGCAACTGATCTCCCCTTCTTTTCATCCTTTTATTTTCTTATTCCTATTTTTTGTTCCCTTTTAGCTCTCCTCTTTCCCATTCCTAACCCCCTTTTTTGGGGGGGAGGCAAGGGCCTTTACCCCGATCCCCTTCTTTCCCCTTTTTTCCTGCTTCCTCTTTATATTTCTTTCCCTTTCTCTCCTCTTTCCCTTTCTTTCCTCTTTCCCTTCTTTTCCTTCTCTCTCTCTTTTTTTTTGGCGGGGGCCAAGGCCCCCTGCCCCCACCCCCTGGATCCGCGCCTGGTTCCATATCCCTTTTTTTGGGCTTGATACACCCTTTGCAAAGGTAATTTCACTAAAATATGACCTGAAGGAATCGATCAATAAAATATAATGATTGTATACACCATAGATATGATAAAAAACGCGTAATGTCTTATTTATTGTACGTTAAGTTGTACAAACAAAATATTCCAACTTTATGAGCAACAATGTAAGTTTCAAATTTATTATTATCCTTAGGACATGTACGAAGTACAATACACAGTCATTTATGAAATATACATTATGATATGAAAGAAGGGAATATACTAGACTAGCCCAGTAGCTTACGTCTCCACATTTTGTGTGATAAAGTGCTGAGGTATTATGACGGCACTGATTTTTACCCCGACATTTGTTTTGTACCTCTGACATTTTCTTTGTACCTCTGACATTTTTACCTCTGTCATTTTTACCTCTAACATTATTACCTCTCACATTTTTACCTCTGACATTAATATCTTTGAAATGTTTACCTCTGACATTTACACCTGGCACCGTTTAAAAAGACCAGAGTCCGGCGCTCTAGTTTTCGTGTAGCTTTTTGAAAAGAGACACGCGCGTGTCACAACTATTTTTTGCGCTTCCGCTTTTGTTGGCGTCTGGGCTAATTGCCTTCATGTGCTTATTGATTGGTACATGCAATTAAACGCAATTAAAGCGAAACCTCAAATCTCCTGCTTTACATCATCCTCCTTCCACTTTATAATGAAGACGTGTCATGGCACACACACAAAATCTATCATGTTACGAAGTCAATTTAATATTAAACCATAGCTACGGAACTTTGACCATACAAATGCTTATTTGATATCAGGTAGTCATTATCGAACTTTGCAAATAACTGCATCATTTACACAGACAAGTGTGCTGATTGGTCGCCCAGGGATCATGATGAGAAATATGTCAATAGTAGCACTGATAACCGTGATATGATTATCATACCCAGACACGTCATGCACGTAGGCCGCCACTATCTGAACCGTTCCGTTACTGTTCAATATTGTTTTACAAGGCTCATAGACTAATCACTTCTACATAGCTCACGATTTGTAACGGAACAAAAATGAATTACTTATTTTTTATAGGCATGTAAAGCCAACAAGTGAATACAAGCCAAGCCTTTATGTTACCTAGACGAAGATATGCACATTTATCTGTTTTATGTGAATATATGAACATGATTAAGAGGTGGAGAAACGTTTTTTTTTCTTCTCCAAAGCATGGGTGGTATTGCTAAATAGGGGTATTTTAGAGGGAATTAGGGCCCCTAAAAAGCGAGGGTGAAAATTCATATACAGCCACGAGTGAGTATTTACACCCTTTCTCCCTCATCCAATGTATTCAAAATTCTAATTCTACTTTTTTTTTAAAAGGTAATCGTATCTGACAACATCATCCTGACAGCTATTAGTTCTATTTATACAGCCCAAACACCATTTTGAAAAATCGATTTTGGGGACTACCATTTACACTACTGGAAAGACAACCCATACAAAACCGTCTGAAGTTTGCTCATACCGGGTTTTTTTTTTAGAAGTGCGCATGGGCCACTCGTCGGTGCTCTGCATATGCGTTAGCACGAAAGCGAGGAGAGTCACGTGAGCAAATATCGAAGTTTGCATTTACACTGAATAGTCGATACCCAAGTAAGCTTCATCTCTCGTTGTTGCAGAGTAGGATATTTCTTATTATGAATTTTGTTATTAATTATAAAATTTATTATGAAAACTGTTAATCATGGTCATGACAGTTTTCACTGCCAGGTTTCAGTCAGTGGATTCTGTACATGCCACTTTCCAGCCTTTGATTTCAGTAAACCGATTTTCTTAAAATCCAACTTTAAAAACAAACTTCTCTAGAGGAAAACAAAATCGGAGGAGTAGACTGGTGAAAGTTTGAATATAAATCGGGCCAAAAAATGAGGAAGATATGAATTTTCGGAAATTTTAATTGTTATAGGTATGGGCTCTTCAAATTGGCTGAATCGGTAATGTGTCTGTGATCCAGTGGCGAATTTATTTTCCTCATAAATATATTCAAATCTTTAAAAAATAATGACACCACCGTGGTTCAATGTTAGCTTAGACCAAGACTTGGGGCGGCAAACTTTCCACGTTAGAAAAAAGCTTACCGCGCACAACCACAAGCCACGCCCACTTCCGATAAACGGGCCAATCAGAATCCCGGAACCGCGGACACGGGCAGGCGCAGCAAAATACCCTGCATGACTGCATAAATACCAGTAACACGTACGCGTACAAATCAAGCTCCAGCAGACAGCGTCTTATCAGAGTAGTACGGAGACATAGCGAACGAGCCCGAGCCAACGACGGGGGAAAGTTGCGGGATATTCGAAGGAGTCTACACGCGCCAAGTGGACCCCGAGGAGATGGCATAGATAGGCTATTACCAACAAGAGAGGCTACTGCTGAAATGATTGGTCGAATCTAAGCAGGAATTTTGGCAAGAGGGAAATCCTTCAGAGGCATAACTTGAGCAGACAGATCCTTTATTTGCACCTGGAGGTAAGACCTGGCCAATTGGCTATCATTTCACCCTTACTTCTCAGGCTCCGCGGAACATTTTTCAAAGGGGCTAAAGTATTTACGATCAGGTAGAGCGTAGTGAGCGGAGCGTAAATTGTCGTGGGGTCCAGGGGGCGGAGCCCATCGGAAGCTAAGGGGCTTAAGGCATTCAATTACGGTCAGATGAGCATATCTTGATACCTTAAACAATCTCTTAATGTAAAACCAACAAGCCCATAGAATGTAATGCCAATCAGAATTGACTTTTTCACATTTTGTCCCTTCAGTAAATTCCTTTACGCCTACGCCTTCTTAACACTGAGAAACTTGAATTAATTTATATTCTATACAGTACACCAAGTCAGTTCATTAAAGCATATCGGCCTCCAACCAGACCACTTTTATGGGCATTTACCATGTCTATGATTTGCTATGCATACGGCCTGTACCTACCAATACCATTCCTTTGATTTGCGTTCCAATGTAAGTTTTCCGTTTCCAGGATCGCGGCCATTAAGTATGATTTTTACAATTTAACCATTAAAGAAATAGCGTATTTCTTTCTATTTCTCTTTAACATACTTTTTCGAAAAAGTAGGGGGGGGGCTCGAGCTCCCCGATCTCGGCGTTTAGCGGGCCCTGTTCTACTGCTCTAACCCGATGGATTAAAATTTACCTCTAAATGTATCAATATGGCGGAGTCTTCGGGGAAAGGGGGCATATGAAGAAATTGCTACGGCCATTTATAACAAGAGTACTATACCCCCAGAATCACTACCAATCACCATCACTATCAGGATTCCTATTCCTTGTCATAAGAATGAAGAGTGAGAGCCTCACTGGTAGAAATACAAATCCCATGGGTGGAAATAGATCTAGGTTTAAATTGAAAATGGAAAAAAGGAAACGAATTAGTTACTGAGAAAGCTAATGGGGAACGACTGATGGTGATGATGGGGGTTTGCACATGTACCTTTCCAGAGGAAAAAATGGGCACTCAGAGAGGAAGAGACAAATAACAAGTAGTAATTTTGTAGAACCAACCAATGAGAAAAGCATAGGAAAATCATTGAACTTTGGAAGGGATCACTCAAAATATCTCACCAATTAACCAAGTTAAAAAGGCACAATTGGGCAATTCTTACTTCAAGAAAGAGGACAAATCGGTGAGGAAGAAAGGGGAAGCAAACTTCTAAAGATAGTGGGTAAAGATGCAAAACAAGTGGCAAAAACAGGAAATACAGTAAACGTTACCCTATATGACCCACAAGAGCACAGACAAAAAAAATCATAAGAGTAAGTCAAGGAAACTGATGTAAAAAAGGAGGAATTACTGGAATTGCTATAGAAAGACAAAGTTGATGCTGTAAAAAAAAACAAGAAAATAAAAAAATCAATGGTGAAATGAATATATTCAACTCAGTATTATTGACATTTAAAAGAAAAAAAAACTTGAAAGTGTCTTTAAAAATGAAACGATATAATACTCAATGGAATGCTCAATCCACAAATGCTTATGGCTTTGAATTTTATAACAAAAATAATGATAAAAAACGCTTGTGAAGAATACATGTCGGATGTCATTAGCCTACAGGAAACTTGGTGTGATGATTACAACACCATTACATTTTCAGACTATATCTCGGTAACTAGAAACTGACAAGAGAGGCGAAGAGGGGGAGCATTCTACATACCAAAGACAATTGCGTTTCAAATTTGGAAAACACGAGAAGATCAGGAATACACAATCGCGCCTTCTTACTGTCTTTATCTATCTTCATAACCCTTACAGGAAAATACTAGTATCTACGTTAGATGAAATGTTGAAAAACTGTTGATAATACACATTTCCCTATGGGGTAGTGTTGACATACATGTATGTAAACGGTAGACTGCCAAACTGCCCCTTACCTTAATTTACTTCAAAATTCAGAATAAATTTGCATTCTTAACACATTTGAGGAGTTTTCAATCTCAATTTTTCTCCAAATATTGGTGATTGGGGTGGGGACTCGTTTTGAAACCCATTCATCAGGATGTGCTCTTTTTATTTCTTGCAGAAACTTGTAATATTCAAGCATTGTACACTTAGCGATTCTGGGGACTTGATAATTCCAAGATTTCTTCCACACCAAAATACATGCATATTATGCTGCATTTATCACTCATTTTCTTCACAATTAAGAACTTCTTTGCATTATTATTAAAATATCAGACCCTTTATGATGTGGGGAAGGACTCTTTCCCCAAAGTACATCTATTGGTGATATATCCAACAATTTTTTTTCAAAAGGGAAAAAATTGTGCATCAAAACTTATCTTGAAGAAGAAGAAAAAAACCCACTCCCGTTCCCATGATCATATATAGGCCTATATATGCAGTGTTTTCTTTCTATTTTCTTCAAAATTTTATTTAGGTCATTGTCTGATTGTAAATGCGCAATTGGATTTTTTGAATAAAAAAACAATTTTTTTTCTCAGCATCCCCATCATTTTCTGAGTATCCTTCAATTTGCTCTTAAAGTTATAACATGGTGTGCATCATAGCAAGTCTATATAAGGTAGATATACAGAATCTATCCATGTATGTGCCTCACCCACTTTTTTGCTGGCGTTCTGGACAGCCAGGATAATGCCAATATCTTGTAAGCAAACTATGTTCGTATCAGCCCCCATCCAAAATGTTAAAGTGGTGCTATAGAAATAGAACATAGGATCAAATCCAGGAGGTTTCTTCGCTTCTTATTCAGGAGAGAGGCGGTGACACCAAGCGGAATCGCTAGTGCCCTTTGGCAAGGCACTAGTCCTGGATTCCTCGCAGAGGACTTACTACCACCGATACCCTGGTTGCTTACAAGCATTCACATATTTTCTTAGTAGTCAGGCAAAATTAACCGTCAAACCAAACCAAACCAAACAAATCACTGTCTTTTATTAACTTTGATGCACTAACTTGTCTTGGTCATGGGCAAGATTATGACAAGCGGCTGGAAGGGGCAGGGAGGGTTGGGGCGAGGCAACTGCCCATGCCCACATATTCTCAAACATCACAGAGTATATAAGTACTTATCAATTGCACTCCGCACCGCTAATCCTTTGAGCTTTCTGCACTGCTAAAATTAATGTCCAATCACTATCGCCAGTTAATATACCGAGATGCTGGCCAAAATTAGGGGGAAAACATTATCCACAAAAAAGCACATTTTCGGCTCAAAATGTTTGTTTTACACACACCATAGCTAAATGAAATTGATATCTACTTGAAGGTATTTTAATTATCCATCATTTGACACCAAACCCATGGTGATTAGAAGTTTAACTTAAAAGTTATCTTTAAAACTCGATTTAAACACACCGAATAGTCTTCAATACAGTAATACACGTAATATGCATAGTTAATACACACATGGGCAAACATGTCGTTTTTGTGGAAGTCAAGTAAATAATTTTGGATTGCTATTACTTTTTATTGAAAAGAGATATGAGCCTCTACTTTGCACAAGATATTGTCCTGGTACATGAAAAACAAGAAAGGACATCTCTCCAATTTCGATAAATGAACAAATTATTCTTTGATAACATTCAATTGTTTGAAAAAATTCACTAAAAATCTTGTTCTTTACCCAAAATGTACATAATTTCATTTTCTTTCATATGACACCAATCTCATGGTAGGCAGAGGTTTCCTTAAAGTGAAGGTTCGTTGATTTTGAACTTGACTGAATTTGGTATCATTGCAATCGGAATATTACACTGAGTAAAACTATCACATTTGTGTAACTTGTATATTCGTGCGAAAATTATAAAAGTTGATTAAACTTGACGAAATATCACTCCACTCGAGACCCCGAAAACATCGTAAGTCAGCTGATTTTTGAGTGACGTAGCAAAATGAACAATGAGTACAATGGGCCGCTCAGCTGAAATGATTGGCGACGGTGCGCGATGCAGTTTGCGTGCAATTCACATATGCATTGCATTGACTATTGAGTACCGTACCCATTCATACCCAACGTTGTTTACCTTCATCAAAGTCACCCTGGAAATATCGATATGGACGAAAACATACTTGATTTGAGTTTTGAGGAGATAGAAGAAGGAAGTAACTTGGGTTCTTAATCTTAGCTCTAAGTCTAATCAATTTTATTACTCCCAAATCCGTCGATGTAGCGTTCACGTTCAGGTATACCGTATATAGCGTATAGGCCCGTCTGTGCAGTATTTACGCGTACGTACGTACGTCCAAACTGCCTGCATCCAGCGCAGCTTGCTTGCCAGCATATCACAGCCAGGCGGCCCGGCGCTTGAGCTAGCTGTGAATCGCGAACCGGACTGATCTAAGTCTTCTCTCGACTTCCACTTTCCCCATTTATCTATCAAAAATCTACCAAACTAATCGGCCTAATCATACATTTTCGTAATGAATATCTGGACAATTATATGTAAATTTGTCATCTATTTTGCTCCAGAAGAGTCGTTAGGTCAGCATGCAAAATGTCCTAGGCACTAGCTCCCAGATCCGACACATACACGCTGAGCTGCCCTCAGAATATGTGATTATTTTTCTGATTTTTATGCTCAAATGTGACGGTAAATAACAAACAAATCGAATACACATTTGTAGAAAATATTATTTATTCAGTGTATCTCATTCAAAGTGCTTAAAATAAAGGAAATATCACCACTGGCGGTAAATATACAAACAACGTTAACCCATATCTAAAAATTGCAATGGTATCCAACATTGTCCTGAATGTGTGATTTTAGGTTGTTCATAGTGTGACGTCATTTTATCGCATGTAAATAACGCCGTCATTTCACTTTGTGAGTGGGTTTTGGAAAGGATATCAAAATTGCATTTAATTTATTCCTCACAACAGTGAGGGCTTAAAAAGTACTTTAGTCATTTTGTTAATGTTCTCAGCAATCTGTAGAGGTGTGATTTGCCTTTTTTCAAAATTTCATTGAACGTTCATTTTAAAATATCATTGACAAAATACTATTTCTCGTCAAAAGGGCCGCTTTTTTGGACGGCTCCTCCGATTTCGGGATGTTCGCTACAAATTAAAAAAAAGGCAACTCTATAATAATAGAAATATTGAATGTGTATTATGATAAAATATATCGAATAAAGAGTTTAGTTTGTGTGGTAGTGGCGGGCAAACCCTCCGTTTATATTGCAAAACATTATAAACATTCGATACTCTTATACTTGAATGCCCAAAGTATGAAGTGAAAGGAGAAGAACAAAAACGAAAAAACCTAGCCTTCCTGATTTTTTAGGAAAAGAAGACAATTTAGGCAAGTGGTAACTTTCATAAAAGCAAATAGGAAAAATAACGAACTATAATTCTCGAAGAGCATAAACAAGTTTGTACAATAACACACTGAATATTGTTTCTAAAGCTGATATTGATCCTGAGAGATACTGTTAGAGGTCAATAAATCCCCATCGCAAAAATGGAACGTAACTCATATCCCTCTATCATTTCGTATGCAATTCCTGGCACTATTAACTTGTTAAATAACAAAGAGAAAAGTGACTTTACCATTTTACTGATAATATTAACTATTTTGGTCAAATGCACTTCCCCGTCTAATGTCAGTGTTGATCCAACAACGCAATAAAAATCGTGTGGTCAACCAAATTGATTTCGGAAAATAAAGCAGCCTTTTCGGTAAGGCTAACACATGGAGTTATACCGAAAGACTCAATTCGTGAAAACAGAAATTTTTAAAGATGTTTTACTTGCTGTTATCTATAACTTGCGCGGTTATTGCAATGAAGTGAAATGAAGTGAAATGAAATGACCTCGATCAATGACCTCAATATTTTTAAGTGACTAACGTGACATTTCTCTGGTAACAAATTAATTTCTTTGCTGTTTTTTGGCTATTTTTGCTTGTTTCACTTTGTACATCATCTTATGTTAAGGCCTTCTTGCCCACCTATTATTATTGTTACGTCCTTCACCATTGCAACCACTTCAATCAAATGTTAGTTTTATTTAGGGGAACCTATACTCTACAAGCTGAGCTTTTTAATAGGTTCCTCACATTTCACCCTGTATAACCTACTATTCAATACAACTAATTTCGACGTCTTTACAAAGAATTGATTATATAGTGTGATACTTTTAGTATATTTCATATTATGTTCTAATTTTGTCAATTATGTGAATTCTATTTTTTGTGAAATGTGAAACAAAATAAACTTGAAACTTGAAGTAAACAGATATTAATAGACAATTATTTGTTTGAGTGCCCTATCTAAATGGTGCGTAATGGAATTTATTTGATCATTACATAACTGCATTCAAATTGCTGATTTATTTATTTTCAATGGGATGGCGGGAAGATTTTTTGATGTAAATAAATAATAACCACAAGGGCACTTGACATTTGCATAAATAACGATTTATTGATAGCTGGTTAATTGTCTAGAGGCAATTACTAGGCCTACTGCAAAGATCCGAAGTTCGAGTCTAGCCTGATCAGTACTACCAATATCAATAAATTATGCCATAATACATGTTATATACATTTGCCTGATAACCTTACAGTGGAGGTCATCAGTGTTGTTAATGATTGAAATGAAAGGCTCCTTTACGTCAGTAGGCCCTGTGATAAGGCGAAATGATAAGAACTCAAACAATGGAGACTTGACATTTATAGTTCTAATAAATGCCGTCTGATTTTTTCTTCTATTGACAAAAGATATTTCCAATGAGCGATTTTCAGGCAATGAAGACTTTCATTCTAAGTGATAAGTGATATCGCCTTGTCGGCCCCTTAAGCTCCATCATTTATGTTTGTTCATTATACAATAATTTAAGCAAGAAAAACGTAAAATGTTGAATGTAAAATCACCCGAAGAAAATATATCGAGAAAATATATTATCGTCTCTTCAGTCGTTAATAGCGAATAAAAAATAGGGTATTTGTTAAAAAGCATCCTTATGACTGAGACGCTATCACAAGTCTTTATCTCGTATAGTATTGTATGGTATCCCCAATGTTCATTTTTCCGCATGAAAGTATATGGAAGAAGGATTTGTCTTTACCATAGAAAAGAAAGCACATTAATATAATATTTATACTTATCTTTTTCTCGCATATATACACTCGCACATATACATGCACACATATTCCCACCCACACACATGTGAAAGGATGGTTGCACTGTGCTCCGCTTCTATTCCCCCTACAATATTTTTTTTTCTTCATTATAAAATAATTTAACTGATAAAAAAATACGTTTAAAAAAACCGAGACCCCCTCCTCAAAAAATAATATAATAGATATGAAAAATAATCCTGTAGACCAGCGCCTGAATACAGGTGGCTAGAAATAAATAAAACGAAGATATAATCGTCGAGTAAGGCGTTAGGAGTGAGTGAAAAATATTCACTGCTTTGAGGGGCACGGTTTATACCCTTCATTTCACATATATTTAAATTTCTCATTGTATTGTTTGGTATCCCCAATGTTTATTATTTCACATGAAAGTGTATGGAAGAATCTGAAAAAAAAATTATACCAACTTTATATTATATCACTACTGAACTCTCTCTCGCAGTCAAGCACACAAGCACAATACACCAGTTTACGGTGACAACAGTGCGCATGCGCAGATATGGGCGCCATTTTAATTTACGAGTAAACAAACCATTGACCTCTAGAGGTCAGGGGTTTACGCGTAATTAAGATAGCGCCCATGCAAATATGATGTGAGTGCAGAGCGCAGGCATCTGAAAACATTGATGATATCACTGCCTGCGCTGTGCGCTCACATCATATTTGCATGGGCGCTATCTTAATTACGCCTAAACCACAGACCTCTAGAGGTCAATGGTTTGTTTACTCGTAAATTAAAATGGCGCCCATAACCGTAACTGGTGTATTCCAGCCTAAACACGCTCGTGCGCACACATCCTTCACACTCATAAATAGGGTACAATTTGCACCCACCTACGCGTATTTGGTATAGAGGGTGCTGATCTGCTCCTTTTATGGTGCAGTATCAAGCGGCGTAAATGTGCACCCTTATGTGTGCGAGCAGTTGGAGGGAGCGCAATATAATATGCACCCGGCGTAGTCTGTATCAAGGCCTAATGATACAACAATAATAATTTAAAGTTGAATATGTCTTCAAGTTTGTATCGATATTCCAAGAATTAATTTCACTTTTTCGTAATATAATTATACAAAAAGCAATGAGCTCAAAATCATTTGAATCATTTAAAGTTAAACCAGCCATCCTAGGTGCTTTCCTCAACCCATCGTTGGCTCAATCGGTAAGGTCAGCGTACGATAATCTTAAAGTAGTGGTTTCGAATCCCGGTAATTATTCCTTTCTATTTTTGCCTTTATAAATAGTGAGGTAGAATTCACCCCAAATTATGGTGCAGAATTGTGCAGAATTGCACCTATGGGATTCTGCTAGTGTAGCAAATGTATGCACCCCTAAGGGTGCACGTATTCTCTCTCTCTATATATAGGGTGCAAGTTTGTACCCCACTTGGGGGTGCAGAATGTACCCTAATAGGATGCTGCCAATGCCATTGTAGCAGAGGTCCACATGCATAAGGGTGCAAATTGGTACCTTTATTATAGTGTGTTAGAACTGTACTCCATCCCTTGCCCTAATGCGCTGCCTCTGTGCACAATGTTATATCAAGCCAAGCTGGATGCGATGATTAACGGCCTTATCCCGAAGTGCTTCACTGACATAAGTGTGTGTATTTTACATAATCTATAAACTGCCTATAGGAATAATCATGGCAAACAGGAAATTGTTATGAGGAGCTACCTGCTCTTCTCTTTTACATGCACGGTATTTGAAAACAATTAAACAGATCCAAATAGACGAATTGTCTGTTTTTTCTGGATTGACCTATCAAAATTAATTTAAAAAAAAATCTATATATATATTTTTTAAATCCCATGTGATTTATTTTACATCAGAACGCCTCAAACAAATTTTAATTATCTAAAAGATTTGCTACGACGTCAAGCTTTTCTTAAAGGGAACAAATTACACCCCCAAACAAAAATATATATAATTCATAAACTGTTATCGTTGGCTCGTTATAACTAAATGGTAAAGATGAGAATTGGAGGGGATTATTTTACACAAAGGCCAGCACGGCAACCAACTCTTCTCGCGCGTGCGTTTCCAGAAGCGCTGACGTGGTCGACAAGTCTGCATTCAGTAGTGAGTCTAGAAGTAACTTAGAATGTATTTAGACTTTCTGTTATTGGCCTCTGTTATTTAACTTTAACAAATATACGTGAGAAAGCACTTGTTATCAAAAAAGGAGAGAAAGTCATTTAATGAAGGAAAATTGTAAAAAGGCGCACCTTTTTTCTTTCTCCCTCTCTCTTTTTTGGTCTTTGTCGGTGTCTTGGTCTCTGCCCCTCTTTCTCCCTCTCTTTCAATCATGTTGGTCCTGCAACGATAATTGTGAGGCGCACACAAAAGAACAATCATTGAATGATTTTACGTTGTTCCAAATCTTAAAGGCAGGCCGACACAACAGTGCAGCCAGACCCCCCCCCCCACACACACACACGCTCCATTATAACTCTGTCTCTTTAACTACATACCTTTTCATACATCGTCTGGCATAACGCGTAGAAAGCTATCCCCAAAATAATAACTTTATTGTTACAGGACCTCTAATGATGGATAGTTTTGCCGGTGGTAGTTGTCCGGGTTTGCCCGGCCACTGGATGTGAATTGTACCAGAATCTTCAAGAATATAAAGAGCGGTGCAAATTTGCATTAAAGCACCATGCATTACACTATCTTTCAAAGATGAGATATAATGTAATCTACATGCCAAGTTAAGATAAATCCGTACAAATATTTGACACTATTTTCTGATACAAAGTCATGTTGCCCGTCTCACGAATATTTACTCTGCATTAATATTTTGTCATCTTTATTAACACAGTATCCTGATGTCACCATGCCTGTGTCTCTTGGAGAATGGCGTGTCAGGATCGGCACGTTCATGCGCCGTCGGAGGAAAGAATATGACTACAACTACTATTTGAGGAAACTTCACAACTTAATTAAGAAAAACAAGAATGCTGAGCCACCCAAAGAAAACGACAATCCTGAGTGTAACATCCCATCTCGCACTGGCTCTTCACTTGATGCGAATAGTTCTCCAGGGAACACGGGCCGTCGACCTGCGTCTTATACCGCTCAAACAGGGCCTTCACGTGACGTCAGCTATAGCAGATGTAATGCTAATTGTCAGACTCGGTCACAATGTTACGGTCCAGAGTTTGATACTGTCACGGAGAGAGGATACCCATGTGATGTAAAAAAACCCGGTCATAACGATGTCTCTCATTCTGAGTCTTCGCGTGCTGAAAACAATGGTTCTCCAACGGCAAATAAGATCAACCATGTCCCTGATACCACTGACGTGCAAATTCCAGTTTCCCGACCCTGCGTAGAAGACGAATTGGACAATAGACACATAACCATTAATCTAGTGTCACATGAATTATACCCCCCTAATCCCGTTCAAATAATAAAAAAAGACCAACATGAAGTAGTCACATCAGAGTTGTACTCTCAGGTACCTGTAGCCATCGCGGGTGAGACAGATCGTATCCAAATAGACGAGGAGGAGACATCAAACTCTGCACCGTCGGGGATAGAGGACCAATCATCGGGCTTGTCACCTAAACCCAGGCAAGATACAACGAGAAACACCGAGCAAACAACATCATCTATCAGGGTATGATTGGTATTTTATATGTATTTTCCCAGAACCACCCTATCCCATTTTAAGAAGAAAAAAAAAAACGAAACAAAAAAATTAGACAGTCGAAGAAAAAGAAAGAAACAAAACAATACTGTAATAACAGTTCTTCCTGTAAAATTATTTTTTTAAAACGTAACTAACAAGATTGGAGCTATATACGATGTGTTTAGAGAGGACAGTTTGATTATTTCAATTGCTGTGGAAATTTTTGATTTGACGTTGGTTGCACTATAATCATTGGTAAAAGTGTCCTTTACCCTTTCACAGAATTCTTATTCTCCCGTGATTCTACTTTTTAAAAATTTTTTTTACAAACACCGTCTAATTATTCTTTTGAAAATTGTCTCCTGTCCATCAATTTCATTAAGGAATTAACGGAACATCATGAATCATCTTGTCCAATGACTACATGAACACCTTTCTACCAACTGTCTGTGCTATTCGTTTTATTAAAAATGTTAAAATAAACAAGAAACCATTGATTAAAAAAACGCCAGAAATACAATGTGGCACAAGGATTATTATCTCAGTATGGCTTGTTCATAGTTTACAGAGTTAAGAGTGTGTCCTCTATTCGTAATTTTCTCTTCGTTCCCAGGAAGTAACGGAGAATCACAGATCACCGACCTATCCGGTCCCCCGATCAGGGACAACCACTGGTGAAGCAGATGCAATCAAAAGAAGTGACTGTCCAGACATGACCAACATACTCCTCTTGAGATCCGGTGACGTAGAACGAAACCCTGGTCCAAATTATAAGTAAGCAGCATGAAAGAGCATCTTTGGAACATTAAAATCCATTGTTTCATATTCTACTCAACCCGAATCCAAATCTACGATTACGTTTAATAGAGGACAACTTAATTAGACTAATTTTCTTTGTTGAGCCCGTTTCTGAACTAACCCTTGAACCCACCGTCGGGTTTTAATTCTTGACTAGTAGAATACGGATCATTGATTTTGCTGGTAAAATAATCGTTGGATTTGATGAATGAAATCAAAAGAGAAGAAGTTTGGCATATTCTCGCTATGTTTAAAAGTTTGCATGTCGTAATATTTTGCAGTTTTTTTTCCTTCTAGTACCTGCATTACAAACAATGCTGTAAAATCTTTTAATTCAATACATCAAAACAGGGTATTCGCACCCGTATTCGCAAGTCCAAGGAGCAAAATGAAACTTATTTTGATATAAAATCTCGCAAATATCTATAAGCGCTATATGAAATCGATCATTCTTCTTATGTCTATAATTTAGCCCTGGAAGCTTGACCGACCTCGAGCTCTGTCTCCTTGCCGAAGGTATGGATCCATCAGATTTCAGGAAGGTCGGACTAGCTTTAGGATTCACTGACGCTCAACTAAGTCGGTTTGAGAAAGACAAGCTTTGCGATCCCGTGCAAGCTACCTATCAGATGCTTTACGAATGGCGGAAGACAGTACATGATAGCGAGGCGAGGAAGACATTGGTCGACACGTTAGAAAGCATTAAGCTTGTACAGCTTGCTGATAGTATACGAACAGGTAATAATAATAAAATTAGAGAGTTCTTGTATAGCGCTTATGTCTGTCTAACTTGACATTCCTGGCGCTCCACAATTATTACCCCGGCTTTAGCAAGGTTGCCATTCTGGCAACTTTAGAGCCTAAGGTTTAAAATAGACACTCGAAGAAAATTCACGACAACTGATAATTATGGACAAATTATATATGAATGGAAAGATTTTCTCTTGAAAAACACGAATAATTTTGCTGAAAAATGATATAGACTATCATGGCAAGGCGTAAAATGCATTTTTAAAGACCCTTCTCAGACCCCTGAACGTATTAAAGCCAAACACACGAGCGTAGCGAACTCTGAATCATGACGTATCATCCTAAGCAAATACACAGCCAGCTAGCTAGACTTGCATTCGCTACGGCTATTTGCACTTCACTGTTTTGTCGCTCTTTCTCATCATTTTACATTTCATTCAGGAGTGTGTCATCTTGAAACGTTATAGAAAACATTTGCGGGATTATTTACTTTTTATGAAGGAATTATAGGCTATAAACGTCGTTAAAGATAAAGTTAAGTTCTGGTCATGCATTGTGAAAGAAACGGTGTGGAATCTATCAGAAAAGGTTGATCATCTAGCGTATTTGTGTGTACTGCAAGGTTCTGGAATCATCAAAATGATAAGAAATTTGGCCCAGTCTTGGTAAAGTTACAAGCACTGTACACAGAAAGATGTATATGGGACTACACAAACATGTGGCATAAAAATCCGTCCCGATTTTTATGCTGTTACATGCCATATTTAGAATATTGAGGAATTTAAAGAGCCATGCATTTCAGGGTTCATTTTTTAAATGATGTTGTTCCACACTTGCATAATAACAATGATAACACTCACAAATTATTGTTCACCTCTTCCCAGAACTCAACCTTGAATTTCTCTTTAAGAATAAGTTCAGACTAGATTTGCGTGTTTGACGACTCCAGCTATAGCGAGGCCTGTGCAGCTCAGTGCCGGGGTCACTCCGGGGAGCTGATGCTGCACGTTTCGTTGCCTACTCTACAACTCAGTAACGACGCTTGTTCACAACTGTGACCATACTTTGGACCAGTAACTCCGGCGTGGAGATACCTTACTATAACACACCAAAAATCATATAAATCTTCCACAATTATTCAAATAACGGGCATGATTTAAAATTCTTTCTTGTTTCGTGTCAATTTTCTTTTCTTTTTTGAGTAATTTTCCTAAAAACGAAGACATTAGTATACACTTTCTCACAGGTTTCACGGCAAACCGCTGCACAATACAAGTGCATACCTACCTAGGGGTACGAGCGCGCGCGCGCGCGTGCGTGAAGTTAGCAACTGTAATCTCAGATCCTCATTAAATTTATGCAAGTAATTCACATTACGAATTGATGATCATGACGGTCGCTAACTTCACGCACGCACGCGCGCCCGCCTGAGATCCATCGTCGGTTTGCACTTGTATAATTGTGCAGCGGTTTGCCGTGAAACTTGTGAGAAAGTGTATACTATAATCATGGGTGTCGTCCGGGGTGGGGATATATCCTCCAATATTTCAGGTGGGGGGGGGGGCGATGGCCTGTACAATCATCCCCCCAATAATTCACCATCAAACAAAAAAAAAGAGAAAAATTAATGATGAGAGTAGTTAATGGTTATTACTCGCAAGATGACCATCGATATACACATTTTGCTATCTCATTTTCATAATACATAGTTACATACATATATAAATACAAAACGAAGTAAATGAGACAACCGTATATGAGACGAGAATAAATTGAATTCTCGCTCATACGGCTTTATCAGGAATTGATGAATTTATTCAATTTATTCAATCAACAGCATCATAGAAATGCAGTGCGCCAAATGCAAAGCCGCAGCGTTAAAAAGCGACGAGCTAAATGTTAAAGGTAAAGACCAGTTTTGGAAACGCCCCTCTCTCAAAAAATGAAATGGAAGCTCTCATTACCAATCATGTGAAAGAATATTTTTTTGACTAATATGATGATACAAATTTTGCCGGGAAACCGCCTACTAATTGAAATATTTGGTAAATTATTATATCTATTGGGACCAAATAGATATCGCGCACGTGGACGCGTATTCCCATATACATCTTTCTGTGTACAGTGCTTGTAACTTTACCAAGACTGGGCCAAATTTCTTATCATTTTGATGACTCCAGAACCTTGCAGTACACACCAATACTTATATGCTAGATGATCAACCTTTTCTGATCGATTCCACAACGTTTCTTTCACAATGCAATCGCATGACCAGAACTGGTCTTTATCTTTAAGCGCGAAGCGCAAAAGTGCAAAAAAAGAAGTAGAGAGTGGGAGAGAGAGATAATGAGAGACAGTTTTAAGATAGTTCACTAGTTGTTATGTAACGTCTTTGTATCTTTATTTATTTTTTTTTTACTCATTTTATTTCCTGATATTTCCTAAAACGTTTTTCAAAACGCGCTAGGAGTTACAGTCGTGTATTTGTTTAACTCTTTTAATTTGGGCATTATTGCCAAGAAAAATTATCAACCAATTCCTCAATATAAAGAACTCTTAAAGGTAAAGGAAAGCATCTGAGCAAGAATATCACATGACTTTTGGCCAGTTCAATCTGAAGTGATTTTTAAAGCTATGACTATGTGGGGTTGATGATGCGTTTTTTTCATAATGCAAGTAAAGTAATAAAATATTGTATCATTGAAGAGAAAGACGGTTTTGTCCAAATGGCAGCATGTAGGAGACGAAACTTTCAGTTTGTTCCCTGATTCATACTCAGTATCTATTTTGTTTTATTGATTTCATCCATTTCTTTGTTTATTTATATCTCTACATGAGGTGTCGTGGTCGAGTGGATACGTTACCGGACTGTCGATCTCAAGGTCCGTGGTTCGAGTCCCGCCGCGGCACTAATGTCCTTTGGCAAGACGTTGATCTACATTTGCCACTCTCCACCCAGGGGGTGTTTCTCAAAGACTAAGATCGACTTTAAGTTGGACTTAAGTATAACAGGCCGTTCATGCCACTGTTTGCTCTCACCATTTACTGGCATTTGTCTTTCAAGGGACGTACAAATCGTGGTCTCAAATCTACAAAGTTTACATTTTTTAATAGTTCATTATTGAAGGAAAAAATATTATCTAAAGATTATAATTTAGAGACCAATGGGGATAGCAACCAATGGCATAAATGGCCCGCCATACTTAAGTCCAACTTAAAGTCGATCTTAGTCTTTGTGAAACACCCCCTGGTGTTAAATGAGTAACCGGTAGGATGCGAAAGCCAATGTAGTATGCTTAGCAATTTGAGCTTAGTAGCTCTTGCTGGAATGGTCCCCAGGGAGTGACGAAAGTGCATACATTGTGTGCGGGCAAGCCAGAATCCGATGACCGGGGGTAATAACTGTAAAGCGCTTAGAAACCCGGACTTGCCAATGTATTAAGCGCTATATAAGCAGAAATATTATTATTATTATTATAAAACATTTGAAGAGCTATTTTCCGAAAGGAGCAAAATCTTTTGATAGCAAATGGAGATAATGATATACATTTTCCTCTATTTACCTTGAACAAAATTATTAACCTAAATTACGAGAGAAATTATGAACACATGCATCTTTTAATAACAATTTTCCATAGACACCTGAAAAAAAATCGGGTAAACAAAGAGTTTTCTTAAGTTACACACATGGATCTAGTGCCTCTTGAAAATAAGCTCTTTGTATGTACATAAACAAGCAATACAACAGAATACTCCAGTTCGATATTTTGGAGAAAGATTATTATGTCACAACTTATTTTTGTTTTATTGAAAAGCTGATGTAGGCCTATGTATTGTATTCAAACGTAACAGGCATAAGATAGTTAAGGTGTTTTTGAAGGTTAGAATGTTATTAAGTTTGAAGTTTTGTTTATAACACCCTTCCAATAATAATGCACCTTCTAAGATTGGTTATAGTTTTTGAGAAAAAAACAGTGCTCTGGTCAGGGCCTTAGGGGAATATTATGCTTATATTTTAGAGCGTATCTGGTATGATCTGGGTGAAAAAGGAGATAATGGAAGTTTGTTGTTTGGTAGTTGGAACGTAAGTTTTATATTATGTTTTTAAGAAACAGACAGTTTGTATGAGATCAGGAGTGGAAATTTTCTGTCATTTTGAGAACCAAATTTTGCATCAGTGATATTCTGTTTCATTGAATTGAGTTTCCCGCAGAGAGGATTCAGTTGGTTTAATTAAAGAAGGAAGAGAGTCAAATGAAGAACCAAAAGCAATATGTTTTTCATTTACTAATGAGAACTATGTTTTTGAGATCTCCTTACACAGAATATTGGAATGGGTTTTCACGATGAATGTTGTTTGGAGACATCAATATTCATAAAATGTATGTTTCTATCACCAGGAAATAAAGAATTTTCTGTCTACATGAACCTTTCCTGGTTGCTTATTAATGCATTTGCCCACTGGTAACATAATACTTTCACAAGTTGATATCCCTCACCATTGGATTTTTTTTGGGTAATGTCTAAATTTCGTTTAAAAATAGATGATATCAGTCTGGTAGGCCTACACTGCAGGCAAGAGTCAGGACTAACATTTAGCATGTTATTAGGTGGTCTGTCGGTATCGACAGATCACCTATTGTTTTCGTCAGAATTTTCTTTCTTTATTTATTCTTTATTCTTTATTTATTAGGTGGTCTGTCGGTATCGACAGATCACCTATTGTTTTTGTCAGAATTTTCTTTCTTTATTTATTAGGTGGTCTGTCGGTATCGACAGATCACCTATTGTTTTCGTCAGAATTTTCTTTCTTTATTAGGTGGTCTGTCGGTATCGACAGATCACCTATTGTTTTCGTCAGAATTTTCTTTCTTTATTTATTAGGTGGTCTGTCAACGACAGACTACCTATTGTTTTTGTCAGAATTTTCTTTCTTTATTTATTTATTTTTATTTATTTCTCCCCCCTTTTTTGTGTAGAGGATAACTCAAGATCGGTTTTGTCAATTTCTTTCAATTTTGGCACAGTCATAGGTCATTGTCATAAGACGTGACAGGAACATTTTCAAGGTCATCAGGTCTTCATGACGTCATCCAGGCGCCATTTTGTGTTTTTTTGTACTTTCAACTCATGATCATATCTTCATAACGGAAAGTCATTTCTCATTCATATTTATCATGATCAAGGTCAATATCCGTCCGGTCAATTTCAGGTCAAAAAACGCGCGCACATGCGTACGTCCGCGCGTGAGCGCGCGCAAAATTTCAAAATGTTCAAAATCACTTTATTCAAATGAGAGTACGTTTCAGGCCATTTTAAGCATTTTGCAAAAAAACGCACGCGCACATGCGCGCGTTTTCGCGCGTACTGGCATTTTGCAACATAGAATCGCCAATTTTTTCTGTCATCATATTTGGCATATTTTTCCAAGCATTTTGATACCTTGTTCACTTTTTCTGACCAGTAATAACGCAATGAGCGTCCGTCAAAGTTAACAGCACGCGCGGACGCGCTATCTGTATCCACAATACATGGGCAAAAACATGCCTATACAAAATTCATTGTAACTCTTCAGAATGGATGGAACTCCCAATTTTTTTCATATTTGGATAGATTATGAGTCGGAGATATGATTTCATGTCTCATTTGACCCTCAATTAACTCATGACGTCATCATAATGGCCTCCGAACTCAAAATTTCAATTTGCATATTATGACGTCAGCATATTTTTGGAAAATTGATTGTATCTCTGTAAATATTGATCGATTTTCTTCCAAATTTTGATATGTTCTAGCTGAGACAATTCTCTACAAATGCAGTCCACGATTTTTCATTTTGACAAAGGCATCATGGCGTATTTTTGCGATTAAAGGAGGCATGTCAATTTTTCACATTTTGCGTGTATTCTCTATGGGACATGACTTTTTCTCAAAACTGGATTCTACATTCCGTCTTTCGCGAGCAATATCTCCGTCGTTTTAGTTTTGTTTTCGCTGAGCTTTGAGTATGTTGTAGCTGAGACAATAAGCTATCACAAGTGTGCCCTTTATTTTTCGATCAGATGCCGGGATCATGCTCATATTTCACTTGCAAAGTGGGATTTGAGAATTCCATTTTCCGTTCACGTGTAATGTCTATGTGGATTATTTTGGTATAGTGGTCATAGCACTTGCCTCCCATTCCGGCGACCCAAGTTCGATTCCTGGTGGGTCATTTTTTTTTTTTTTTTTGCCGTCGTTTTAAATTTGATTTTATGATCTTCTTCGACTATTATAACATATTATCATATACAATCACAAACAATGTAATAAAATGCCTAATTTTGCGTGTTATATCTATGGGAGAAGAATGTCAATCGTTTGAGTACAACCCTATGGGAAATCTGGTATTAAACCTAATATAGGGTTTATCTCCCAACTCTGCTACAATATCAAATCACCTTGCTAGTCTCCTTCCCAGACGTTTTTACTTTTCCAGTTATTCAGCCCAAGGTATATGCATGTTTACGTCTCTCCCGTGGACATAGAATTGTTTACTTGTCTATACTTCTCTCTTTCTCTATATTAAATTCTATTTATGCTGGATATATTGAATGCATCGTTCTCCATTGCATCTCTCTCTTGCTCTGTTTCCCTTCTCCTCTCTTATTTTGCCCCTCTCCTTCTCTTGCTCTGTCTCTGCATATATATCTCTCTACTCTTTTACCCTCTCCTCTCTCTCTGCCTCCTCTACCTCGACCTCTTGCCTTGCCTCCCTCTTATTCTCTTGCTCTGTCTCCCTCTGCCTCTGCCCTTCTCTTTTTCTTCTCTCTCACCCTCTACCTCTCCCGCCTCTGGTTCTCGTTCTCCTTTATTATGTCTTGTAATGTTCCTTAATTTTCTATAGCTCTGCCCTTTGCCCTTTGGCCTTGGAACTCAAAATACGAATTTGCATATTATGACGTCAGCATATTTATGGAAAATTGATTGTATCTCTGTAAATATGGATCGATTTTCTTCCAAATTTTGATATGTTGTAGCTAAGACAATTTTCTACAAGATCAGTTATTCAGATTACATAACAGACCACCTAATTCGTCCTCATGACGAATTACATTTCTAGTTTATTTATTTATTTATTTATTTATTTTTATTTATTTCTCCCCCCTTTTTTGTGTAGACGATAACTCAAGATTGGTACAGTCAATTACTTTCAATTTTGGCACAGTCATGGGTCATTGTCATGAGACGTGACAGGAACATTTTCAAGGTCATCAGGTCTTCATGACGTCATCCAGGCGCCATTTTGTGTTTTTTTGTACTTTCAACTCATGATCATATCTTCATAACGGAAAGTCATTTCTCATTCATATTTATCATGATCAAGGTCAATATCCGTCCGGTCAATTTCAGGTCAAAAACGCGCGCATGTACGTCCGCGCGAGCGCGCGCAAAATTTCAAAATGCTCCAAATCGTCTCAAATTCATTTTGGATACGTTTCAGGCCATTTTAAGCATTTCGCAAAAAAACGCACACGCACATGCGCGCGCGTTTTCGCGCGTAACACCATTACACAACATAAAATCGCCATTTTTTTCTTTCATGATATTTCCCATATTTTTTCAAACAATTTGATACCATGTTTATCTCTTATTGACCATTAATAACAAATGAGCGTCCATTCAATATAAATGTCCGTGCGCGCGAGCTCTTGTAATACATAGCATATATGGGCAAAAACATGCCTATACAAAATTCATTGTAACTCTTCAGAATGGATGGGAACTCCCAATTTTTTTCATATTTGGATAGATTATGAGTCGGAGATATGATTTCATGTCTCATTTGACCCTCAATTAACTCATGACGTCATCATAATGGCCTCCGAACTCAAAATTTCAATTTGCATATTATGACGTCAGCATATTTTTGGAAAATTGATTGTATCTCTGTAAATATTGATCGATTTTCTTCCAAATTTTGATATGTTCTAGCTGAGACAATTCTCTACAAATGCAGTCACCACGATTTTTCATTTTGACAAAGGCATCATGGCGTATTTTTGCGATTAAAGGAGGCATGTCAATTTTTCACATTTTGCGTGTATTCTCTATGGGACATGACTTTTCTCAAAACTGGATTCTACATTCCCGTCTTTCGCGAGCAATATCTCCGTCGTTTTAGTTTTGTTTTGCTGAGCTTTGAGTATGTTGTAGCTGAGACAATAAGCTATCACAAGTGTGCCCTTTATTTTTCGATCAGATGCCGGGATCATGCTCATATTTCACTTGCAAAGTGGGATTTGAGAATTCCATTTTCCGTTCACGTGTAATGTCTATGTGGATTATTTTGGTATAGTGGTCATAGCACTTGCCTCCCATTCCGGCGACCCAAGTTCGATTCCTGGTGGGTCATTTTTTTTTTTTTTTTTGCCGTCGTTTTAAATTTGATTTTATGATCTTCTTCGACTATTATAACATATTATCATATACAATCACAAACAATGTAATAAAATGCCTAATTTTGCGTGTTATATCTATGGGAGAAGAATGTCAATCGTTTGAGTACAACCCTATGGGAAATCTGGTATTAAACCTAATATAGGGTGTATCTCCCAACTCTGCTACAATATCAAATCACCTTGCTAGTCTCCTTCCCAGACGTTTTTACTTTTCCAGTTATTCAGCCCAAGGTATATGCATGTTTACGTCTCTCCCGTGGACATAGAATTGTTTACTTGTCTATACTTCTCTCTTTCTCTATATTAAATTCTATTTATGCTGGATATATTGAATGCATCGTTCTCCATTGCATCTCTCTTTCTCCTCTCTCTTGCTCTGTTTCCCTTCTCCTCTCTTATTTTGCCCCTCTCCTTCTCTTGCTCTGTCTCTGCATATATATCTCTCTCTACTCTTTTACCCTCTCCCTCTCTCTCTGCCTCCCTCTACCTCGACCTCTTGCCTTGCCTCCCTCTTATTCTCTTGCTCTGTCTCCCTCTGCCTCTGCCCTTCTCTTTTTCTTCTCTCTCACCCTCTACCTCTCCCGCCTCTGGTTCTCGTTCTCCTTCTATTATGTCTTGTAATGTTCCTTAATTTTCTACAGCTCTGCCCTTTGCCCTTTGGCCTTGGAACTCAAAATACGAATTTGCATATTATGACGTCAGCATATTTATGGAAAATTGATTGTATCTCTGTAAATATGGATCGATTTTCTTCCAAATTTTGATATGTTGTAGCTAAGACAATTTTCTACAAGATCAGTTATTCAGATTACATAACAGACCACCTAATTCGTCCTCATGACGAATTACATTTCTAGTTATTATTATTATTATTAGGTGGTCTGTCAACGACAGACTACCTATTGTTTTTGTCAGAATTTTCTTTCTTTATTTATTAGGTGGTCTGTCGGTATCGACAGATCACCTATTGTTTTCGTCAGAATTTTCTTTCTTCTTTATTCTTTATTTCTTTTTATTTATTTCTGTACACTTTTTTGTGTAGACGATATCTCAAGATCGGTACAGTCAATTTCTTTCAATTTTGGCACAGTCATGGGTCATTGTCATAAGACGTGACAGGAACATTTTCAAGGTCATCAGGTCTTCATGACGTCATCCAGGCGCCATTTTGTTTTTTTGGTACTTTCAACTCATGATCATATCTTCATAACGGAAAGTCATTTCTCATTCATATTTATCATGATCAAGGTCAATATCCGTCCGGTCAATTTCAGGTCAAAAACGCGCGCATGCGTACGTCCGCGCGTTAGCGCGCGCAAAATTTCAAAATGCTAAATCGTCTCAAATTCATTTTGGATACGTTTCAGGCCATTTTAAGCATTTCGCAAAAAAACGCGCACACACGAATGCGCGCGCGTTTTCGTTCGTGACGGCCGAACGCAACATAAATCCCATATTTTTTTTGGCATGATATTCCTCATTTTTTCTGAACAATTTGATACCATGTTTATCCTTTTATGACCATTAATAACGGAATGAGCGTCCGTTCAAGAAACATGTCCGTGCGCGCGATCTCTTGTAATACATAGCATATATGGGCAAAAACATGCCTATACAAAATTCATTGTAACTCTTCAGAATGGATGGGAACTCCCAATTTTTTTCATATTTGGATAGATTATGAGTCGGAAATATGATTTCATGTCTCATTTGACCCTCAATTAACTCATGACGTCATCATAATGGCCTCCGAACTCAAAATTTCAATTTGCATATTATGACGTCAGCATATTTTTGGAAAATTGATTGTATCTCTGTAAATATTGATCGATTTTCTTCCAAATTTTGATATGTTCTAGCTGAGACAATTCTCTACAAATGCAGTCACCACGATTTTCATTTTGACAAAGGCATCATGGCGTATTTTTGCGATTAAAGGAGGCATGTCAATTTTTCACATTTTGCGTGTATTCTCTATGGGACATGACTTTTCTCAAAACTGGATTCTACATTCCCGTCTTTCGCGAGCAATATCTCCGTCGTTTTAGTTTTGTTTTGCTGAGCTTTGAGTATGTTGTAGCTGAGACAATAAGCTATCACAAGTGTGCCCTTTATTTTTCGATCAGATGCCGGGATCATGCTCATATTTCACTTGCAAAGTGGGATTTGAGAATTCCATTTTCCGTTCACGTGTAATGTCTATGTGGATTATTTTGGTATAGTGGTCATAGCACTTGCCTCCCATTCCGGCGACCCAAGTTCGATTCCTGGTGGGTCATTTTTTTTTTTTTTTTTGCCGTCGTTTTAGATTTGATTTTATGATCTTCTTCGACTATTATAACATATTATCATATACAATCACAAACAATGTAATAAAATGCCTAATTTTGCGTGTTATATCTATGGGAGAAGAATGTCAATCGTTTGAGTAGGCCTACAACCTTATGGGAAATCTGGGGGGCATTTCATCAACATTTGTCCACCGACAACTGTCAGCTCTGACTAAATTTGACCAATCAGAGGCCTGGAAATTAGTCGGTGACAATAAAATTGTCGGTGAAAATGATATTAGTTGGTGAAACCACCGACTAATTGTTTCATGAAACCCCCAGGCGCCATTTTGTGAAATCACATTATCAATCATATCTTCATGATGCGTCATCAAAGGTTATTTATATTCATATCACATATATATTAGGTCAAGGGTCAACAAGTCATGTCATCAAAGGTCAAAAAGGTCATGACGCGCGTACGCGCGCGTCAATATTTTAAAATGCTCAAAATCACTTAACTATTAAACGAGAGAACGAATCAGGTCATTTTAAGCATTTCAAAAATTTCCGTCCGTGCGCGTCAGCGCGCGCGTTATGCGCGCACGCAGCACGTTCACATCGTTAACACGCCGTTTTTTGCATGGTTTGTATTTCTGACACTATTTTTGACAATTTCCAACTATTTCCAGTCATTCTCGACCTTCTATAATGCCACACGCGTGCGTCAAACTTTAAAATTCGTGCGCGCGTCAATGGGCAATATAATGTAAAAAGTGGTAAAAACATGTCTATATAAAATCCGCCATAGCTCGTCAGAATGCCTGAATTCCTCTCTATTTTTTTCATATTTGGATAGAGTATGAATTGGAGATATGATTTCATGTCTCATTTTGCCAGTACATATATCGTGACGTCATCATAAAGGCCTTGGAACTCAAAATACGAATTTGCATATTATGACGTCCGCATATTTATGGAAAATTGATTGTATCTCTGTAAATATTAATTGTTTTCCTTCCAAATTTAGATATGTTGTAGCTAAGACAATTCCCTACAAGATAAGTTATCCTCACTTTTCGTTTTGATGACGTCATCAAAGTGAAAATTTCAATTAAAGGCGACATGTCAGAATTTTCTTAACGTGCGTGTTATGTCTACGAAAGTCGAATTTCGTTCACATCATGAATCTACATAACATTAATCTTTGAGCACTATCTAGCTTATTTAAGCTCTTTTTTCTTCCAAATTTTGATATGTTGTAGCTAAGACAATTTTCTACAAGATCAGTTATTCAGATTACATAACAGACCACCTAATTCGTCCTCATGACGAATTACATTTCTAGTTAATTTCATAACCACTCTTATATTCTCTGAAATGTTATCTTTATTGAGGGTGACTTGAAAAAGTTAATAACTTGGAAGGGAGGGGGTGCAACCTGCCATACGCTTCTACCTCTTGGTTGCTTTGATCCATTGCCGAAAATATTTTGGCACCTATCACCCCCAACCACGGATACAAATCGACACCATTGATACTAATGTCTTCGTTTTTAGGAAAAATACTCCCCCAAAAAAAAAAAAAAAAAAAAAAAAAATTGACACGAAACGGTTAAAAGATAACGACTTTTAAATCATGCCCGTTTAATAGCTCAATTTCCTTGTCTACAGCCGACATTTTGATCTCAAGAGTCTATTTACAATGCATTATAATACGTACGCGCGCGTGTTAGCTAGCTGCTTTGTGGCGCGGCTAGCTGTGTCTCGCATGTGACGTCACTAATCTGGACGCTCTACGGCGGACCGCTGAAGGAAGAATATTCTGGATCTCAAAATTAACATTTTTGAGAGATGATTACTGCGGGCCCCAAACATATTTTGAAGAGGGAAGTTGCTATATCTTATAAGTATAAGGCTTCCCCTTCGCAATGATATGAATTTTGCATCAATTCAAAACACTTTTGATTCTTCGGGTGTCTACTGATGAGCCTTAGAGGTGTCGCGGTTTAGTGGAGACATCACCGGACGGTTCGAGTCCTGTCACGGCCTTAATGTCCGTAGGCCAGAAATTTATGTACATTTGCCACACGCGGCCAAGGTGAGATATATGGGTACCTGGCAGGAATTAATTACTTGAAATGCTAGAGCACCATAAGGCCTTAACAAAAAAGATGTTGTATTGCCCTTTAGGTGCCAAAACATGGGTCTGTCGGAAATCTTTTTTTCTTTTGTTCTTCTCCCTCTTTGGGCTGATATTTCTCAGTTTTGAATGCTTTAATACATTTTTTTTGTTTTTATTCATTAAACATTTTTTTCCTAAAAAACGGTAAAAAAAAGAAGATTTTTGGGTCGGTCGCAAAGGGCAATACAACATTTTTTTATACAGTAGGCTTGCGGGTGCACCATGTGAGAGAGAGGGAGGATTGAGGAGTCCTGAAACGGACTCTCGGTAATCTTTCTTGAGGGTGTGTAGTCCTGAAAAGGACTGTTGGTGTAGTCTTGAAAAAGACTGTTGGTTATCTTTCTTAGCTTATAGTTCTAAGGAGAACTATAGCGCTTGGAGAGGATGAGTAGCGGGAGTGGCTCGACGTTTCGAACAGGTTGACTATCCGTCGTCAGGACGTCGTCAGGACTCCTGATGATATATATATAGAGAGAGAGAGAGAGGGGAAGAGGGGCAGAGAGAGAGAGAGAGTGAAGGGGGTGGGCAATTCAAAGTTAATTTCTTCCATGCATCATTGACTTAAATATAGTTTCATTATCACGTTAGTAGCCCCACTAGAGTTTGGATCAGACTAAATATGTAAGTAAATTGCACTTTCAATTTCAACTCCAGAATACGCGGTAACGTATGGGACCAAATGCCTTGGATCTTCATATCCATATGGATAAACAGTTACAAAGGAGGAATCTCCGTCTAGAAAGCACGGAAATAGAACGTTATTATGAAAGATGCATTTTATTAGTTCATGGATTATACGCATATCAATCCAGGAGCGTATCTTTTGAAAGTAGAAATCGTTTTCATCTTCTTTAGTTATGAAATGCACAAGATCCTGCATTCACATTTAATATGACACTAACCGCAAGATTCGCTCAATAGAAGATGGTCTAAAACCCGACCAATTATTAACCAAAAGGCCTGACATCTTAGCATCGACCCGAGCAACCCTTCCCTGGGGCAGTGACATCAGGGCACAATGTCAATCAATCGGCAAACCGAAAATGTCATAGCACCGAAACAGCACTCCTTAGGATAAAAAGTGATCTTCTGATGTCAATTAACAACCAGAAGATAAGTCTACTGCTTCTTCTTGATATGAGCAGTGCTTTTGACACCATAAATCATTCATGTCTACTAAAAATCTCTAAGAAGCCATTTTAGGATCGATGGCAAGGTTATCGAATGGATTGAATCTTGTCAGATAGAAAACAAACAATTGAAATTGATAACGTTTTCTCTGACATATTCAATGTGCCCTTTGGTGTCCCTCAAGGGTCGCGTCTAGGCCCTTTGTTGTTTACATTATACAAGCAGGCTCCTTACAAATATCCATACGGAGTTTCCTAGTATTAGTTGTCACTGCTACGCAGACGACATACAACAGTACTATACTTGTCTTTTTGTCCTAACACACCGGCTGAAGATCATTGTATTTCTGAATTAGAAATATGCATTGTTCATATTAGAATTTAGATGTTGCAAAACAAGTTGATGTTAAATGATTTTAAAAAATGAACTTTTGGTCATAGGTACTCCACGCCAGGTTTCTAAATTCAGGTTGCGTAGTGTATCCGTCGGCGACTCTACCATAACCCCATCTGATAGTGCTAGAAACTTATGTGTGTTCTATGATACCAACCTGAACATGGATTCACATATTACTAACATATGCAAATCAGCCTATTTCATGATTTATAATTTGAGACGCATTCGTAAATACTTTGATCAGGATAGCATGAAAACTATCATCCATGCATGTATCACTAGTCAACTAGATTACTGTAATAGTTTATTGTATGGATTGCCAGACTCACAAATATCCATGTTGCAGGGGGTTCCAAAATACATGTGCACGACTAATTTGCAGCCTCGCCAAATTCTCCCGAATAACCCCACTTCTAAAGGAACTACACTGGTTGCCAGTTCGCCAGAGAATCACATTAAAAATAAAATGATACTTTACAAAGCTCTAAATGGTCAAGCTCCTAGTTATGTTACTGAATTGTTGAATATCAAGTCTCAAACTCATGGTCGTAACCTTCGTAGAACACAAGACACATTTATGTTGCAAATACCCCCATATAAAACTAAAGTAACCCTCGGAGACCGGTCATTTCTGTGTAATGCCCCGAGATTATGGAATAGATTACCACTAGAAATAAGGAAAACTCCATCACTAGAAAACTTTAAATCAAGACTGAAAACTCACTTGTTCATGTAATATGTATAGCACAGCATTTACGAGCTCTTGCAGCGCAGTAGAATTTATCCACATAGTTATTGCGCTTTCAAGCGCGTAGCTACGATTTAATTTTAGGGGGGGCGGTAGTGAGCACGCAAAGCGTGTGAATCACTTACAGAGCGCGCGAAGCGCGCTCCCTAGGGGTGGGCGGGGGGTGCAGGGAAGCTTTGACGTTTCATAAAATTTATTATTAGAGAAAGAAGACGATTCGTTGTACCGTTCTCGACTCTTAATCCTTGTCTGAATTCAATTTCCCCCCTCCCGCGCGAAGCGCGAAAACTTGACGTTTCATTAAATTTATTATAACAAAAAGAAGACGATTCGTTGTATCGTTCTCGACTCTTAATCCTTGTCTGGATTCAGTTCCCCCTCCGCGCGAAGCGCGAAAGCTTTGACGTTTAGTTAAATGTATCATTAGGGAAAGAAAACGATTCGTTGTATCATTCTCGACTCTTAATCCTTGTCTGGATTCAGTTCCCCTCCCGCGCGAAGCGCGGAAGCTTTGACGCTTCATTAAATTATTAGAGAAAGAAGACGATTCGTTGTACCGTTCTCGACTCTTGTCTTTGTCTGCTCCTTTTTCTTCCTACGTCCTTTTCCTTTCTTCTCTTCTCTCTCTCCCTTTTTTTTTTGGCCGGCGTTTTTTGGGGGCGACCGCCCCACCGCCCCCCTGGCTACACGCCTGTGCGCTTTACAATGAATATATTATTTTTTATTATTTTAATCCATTAATTAATCACTGTGCGAGCCCCTATCTAGGAAACAAATGATTTCTCAGCAACCGATCATGATCCATACGCAAATTTAAATTGAGATTTGGGAAGTAACGTATATTGATATCACATTTCTGTGATTCATGGTTAATGTACTTCCTTTTTTTGCTGCCGTTTTTTATATTGTTTTACGTTTAAACACTAGTAACATTTTTTTCAAGTAACTTTGGAGACAACGTTCTTCACCATCTCATCACAGGTCAGGCTGGTGATCACATACCGCCAATGACAGCGGAGGAAATCGAACGGGTCGCTGAAGAGGTCAAACGCTATTATACATTTCATCTATGTCAGATTCAAGCCGATCCACTGAACAGCGAGCTTCTACTTGAATTTGGCCAAATTTTCACCAATCTAACGTTGATGGAAGAAAACAAAGGTACAAAATGCAAGATACCGCTTCTCTACGACGACCTCCTCAGGACGAAAGTCAACGGAAGCTATCCAAAACGCTTGTTGGTGGAAGGTGAGGGTGGTGTGGGGAAGACCACTTTCTGCGCCAAGATCGCTTGGGACTGGATCCACGGAAAAGGTTACCAAGATTTCAAACTGGTTCTTGTCATCCTTCTTCGCGAGGCAAAGGAAAATACTGTTGGAGAGATAGTGAAGACGTATCTCTCTGACAACAATCCGGTCACAGCCAAGCAGCTAGACAAGCACATCCTCTCAAATCCGGATGGTGATGTCTTTCTTGTCCTGGATGGCCTAGATGAGTCTACTGTCGATCTTAACAGCAATCAGCAAATCGCCCTGATCACTTCCAATCGTCTGTTCAAGTCAGAGACAGTACTAATCACATCGCGACAATGGAGGTCAGATGAGATTAGGAAGAATGCCAATCTCAGGAAGGTGTTTGCTTTCATTGCTGTGGAAGGTTTCTCTGCTAAAAACCTCTCTTCCTACATCACCAAGTTCTTTAATTCAAACACAGCTTCCTCTGAAGATCTGGGGCCTGTTTCATAAAGCATTTACCGCAGCGGTAAGTCCCATTTTCAGCGGTAAATTCCAGTTTCTGCGGTAAATTTGGAAGCAGCGGTAACTTTCCGTTTCATAAAACTTTACCGCTGAAAAAAACAGCGGTAAGTGGGCATATCAACGGTAACATTTACCGCAGCTCTTTGAGGTGCGGTAAATGTTACCGTTGATATGTTTTTCCATAGACCTGTGTACAAAAGTGTTCAAATAAAGCAATTTTTTAAATTTCCCATAGGCTGGTGTACAAATTTAGTATATTCTGCCATTCTTTTCACTAACTTCACATTATTCAACATCCATGCCATTCAAACCTCAATCCGACAATACAGGGAAACATTCCCTATGTCATTAAGTTCACATCAATCCATCTTGCTTCGCTCCTTGAAAACAAGCCATCTTCATGTCCAATGAAGATAGACACCTCACTTGCATTGTACATGGAAATATCCATTCACTGATCTCCACACAAAGAACCATCCTGAAATGATGACAATATTTAACAGATCAATTCATTAGTAATCAAGTTTGTATTTTAATTCATTTGATCCCTTGCTCGAAGGGTTTTACAGAAGAGCAGAGGGGGTGGGGTGACAGCTTGAGGTTCTTTTGGGACAAAGTTACTAATAAACTTTAGAAGCTTAACCCTACCCTAAGGCTAATTAGTTACATAAATCAATGCTTCACTGAGTGTTTGTTACGATTTGTTCAAGCATGACTGGTTGAGTTTTGTGCAGTAGTGCTACAATCCATTACTTTAATTAGTACATGTTTGTTGCAAGTAGTCCACATTCAGGAGGGTCACAAACTCCTGTACCTCCACTGTCTCATCTTGATTCCTGAAGAGCCATGTGATTAGAGATGAACTTGAGAGAGGTATCCACATTGTTTTGGAGTTGCACGCTCCTTCTGCTGACTGCTCCGCTTCAGCCACTCCTGGAGACAAGTCCACTCGCATCTTTGTACCCAATTCTGACAAGCTGACTGTTCATGAATAAAAGATTAGTTGAAGAAAAAAAAAAACATTTTCAAATATTGTACAAGCACTTTAAGATGTAAAGCTGACATCATCAGTGTATTTCTTCTTCTTTTGTCTTCTTCTACTTCTTCTAGTAATCTTCAAAAGGCTATTAGTTTTATATAATGTTGAAAAATTGTTTTTGAGTTTCTGATGGTATAACTCTATTAAATGAACATTTACTTCACTTGTATTTAAGAGATCTGTTGCTGAGCTAGCACCATGAGAGTCCACCGGACGGTGCGTTTGCGCTCTAAAAGTTTACACTCTTATTATTATAAACATACTGTTTGCTCGACAGGAGTACATTCCTTATTTTTCATGATTTTTTCATTTTTTTTTTTGTTGTACACAAACATATTTGTTATGTTTCACACTTCTGGGGCGACTACCTCCAGGACAACCAGGATATAGCCATATGCGATGATAATTAGACCTTGTATTGCTAGGCCGACCACCCCCCATAAATAAATAAATAGATTTTAAAAAAAAAAATAATAATAATAATAATAATAATAATAAAAAAAAAAATAATAATAAAAATTAATAAATAAATAATAATAACAATTTTAATTCTAAAAAAATCAACCAAAAAAAATCCTACATAGAAGTATGAAAGAGGAGATTTAATCATTTTTTGTAGCCTTTCTTAATCACTAAACCAAATGTTGAATGTAGGTTACTGTTGTTTAGAGAATATATTGTGAAAGTGGGATGGGTTGCAGGCAGCAAGGATGGGTTAGTTCACAATTGCAACTGAAAGTTCATGCTTTTCTATTGGGCAACTTACTTCAGACACTGTCATCTCGCCTCTGAGCTTTACACAGCAAGGTCATTGTCTTGTCTACCATATCATCATGAGCTTCTGCATTACATGTACAGGCACCTATTTGCATAGAGACAATGAATTCACTTTTATTGCATGTTCATGAAAGCAGTGTACAATAATAATTATAAAGTGAACAGCAGGGTTCGTTTTTGTAGAATTTTAGAACTTGAAGTAAGGGTGTAATAAAATAGCAACTTTGAACAATACCGGTATGCATGTAGAAAGGGATTTAGGGTTACCGGTACCTAACTTTGGGTCTGGCAATGTTTAATACATCTAGGGTTAACATTATGTTTAGCGATAGATCCAGGATTAAGGTTAAGAATTAATTTTGTGTTACAGCATAACCAGTAAACAATTGCCAATGTTGTAAAAATCGCTTACTTCTTTTAATTGGTAATACAGTGCTACGTGTTTCACAAACTGCAGGTCAGTGTATTTTTACTTTACTATAAAAGCTATTGTAAATTATAGAAAGAAGTGTAATCTATTTTGCCTTCCACTCTTCATCATGTTCAAGCTGCTATCACAATACAGAGGAAGATTTTCTAACTACCAATGATGAGCAAGATACATGCAGCTTCACCAGCACCTGCAAAATCGTATTGTATGACACTTTGTTCTGAGACAATAGCTCCACGTCAATTTCCTACACTATTAAACCAAATTTTTAATATCATCACTGGACCCAATACTAGACCAAAACCTAACCTAAACCACCTCAATCCCAATTGCAACTCTCTGCCTAACCCTACACCTTTGACGAAATAAAGCCTGGAGCAGTCATTGCAGGGGCAAATGTCGGGTCACTCAAAATGCCATGACAGACTCACATGTTATGAATTTATCTCTGTTTCTTTCCAAGATTGGTTAAGACAATATTGTAATACATTATCAATTACCATTGTGCTTTGCTCCTACAACAAGAGGCCATCGCTTTGAGGTAAGGGGCAGAAATTCGAGACTGGAACCTCAAGGCACCCCATGATCTCTCAACAGGAAGCCCACCTTCTTAATGCCTGGAAAAGAAATATAAACATTTCAATAAATATTAACAAAATATGTACAAAAGTACAAATGTAATAGCATTATTAATATTGCTTGCCATTCCTTTTCATGTATTGGACCCCCCCACCCCTTCTACATGAGCTTCAAATGTTAATTCTAAAGAGATATATTGGAAGTTAAAATACATTTTATGAACACTACAGCAACTTGTTACTAGACATGTTGATGCATATCCACCCTTTGCACCCCTCCAACTTGGCCTTGACTTCATCAGGCGCAGATCCAGGATTTCTTAGAGGGAGCACAATTTTGGCTCCCGCAAATTTGAAGGGGGTTAGTGAGCACTAATTTTTTTTTTTTTTGGGGGAGGCACGTGCCCCTGTCCCCCCTGGATCCGCCACTGTTCATTCATTTTAAAATTTCCTTTTACTTGACAAAATAATCAAGTTAAAAGATCAAAGGTTAATATATGTTTACCTTCTCTTCTGATGGTCTGTTTTCTCCAGGACATTCTTGTTTCAAGCACATAAGGTACTCAGAGGAGGCAAGCATTTGATTTGGTACTGGACAAGTCTCTCTGTAGATTTTCCTGTAAAGAGAGGGAATTTAATTTTAGAATAAATACTGAGCATGACCATTTTAAATATTGATGAGCATTTGCAGAATTGACTGTGCTATTTTAATTTGGATTTTAGACCAAATAACCTCCTTCATTAGGCCAAATAACTATTTAAAAAAAACAAGTTTCTTGTCCGTTATTTGTTTAAAAGGAGGAGGCAGGGCATTACTATTTTTAAATTTTTGCTATTTTTGTCCAAGATGGCGTCATGCTGATACAGCTTGACAAGGTATATTTATTCACAGATATTGTGTTATTTGAGTATATTGATGCAATGTATGACTAGACAGGAGACTGACTATTACATGTATTACTATTAATACTATTACTAACACTAAGTAACTAGTAGGCCCTACTGTCTACTGAGTATTATTTAGAGTCTCAAGTCTAGTCTAGATCTAGATTAGTCTACATTTCTATTTCTCACTAGAGTCTATTGAAATCTAGACACTGTTTGGGTTCTTGCAGTTTACTGCAGGAGTTGTTGTTTCGATAATTAGGATGAAATAGAACTGGAATTTTCGGTTCTAAATTTATTAAATCCGACAGCTCAGCTCAGTCAACTCCAGATAACAGCATCGGATGACGGTAGGACTAATGCAAAAGTGCCCGGCACCAGCCCGGGCGTTACACGCAGCTTCTGCTCTCGGTTCGGGCGCAAGAAATTTGACAAACACTCGCATACGAGCTCTCATAATCAATCTTTGTTTAACCGCTGGAAAAGTATTTAAATATAAATAAGCACACATGTGTCGAGTTATGAATATCATTCTTCATATTAGGGAATAAATATGACATGTA